>JACBWW010000025.1:3875639-4116032 GCA_020086605.1 Lanius collurio | reverse complement strand
AGATGTCCTCTCCAAGTCTCTTCCAGCCTGGGTTATTCTGACAGTGTTCAGCTTCTCTGCTTATACCACTGGCAGTGCAAGCAAGGAGTGACATATATAAACATTGAGGCTGACACTGGTCCCTTGATATTTAAAAAACACAGAGGGTTTTTTTAAGATGACAAAATACAGCCATCAACTGACAATAAATCATGTTCTAGATGACATTATTATATCTATGTAAAGAGTTGCTGAGAAGCAGAAAATAATGTACACCACCAGAGACAGGAAAAAACCTCTCATTGATGTAAGCACAATTTAGTCAAGTATTAGAAGAAACCCCTTTTGAATGGTGTGGAATGACAAGCAATGAAATGCATTATATACAGAGGCAGTGGAGTTTCCATTGCTAAATTATTTTAAAGAAACATTGAACTGATTCTGTCAAGAATGATTAGGTATTTTTGAACCCTTCTTGAAGAAAGATGGACCATTCAAAGGCCATTACAGCCCTCCTACTGCTGTCTCTTCCAGGCCCAAAGCAAAGATGGGGCAGAAACTCTTTTCCCCTAGGAATGAGTTTTTTCTCATATTCTTTTATCAGCTAGTAGCAGATGAAAGCTGTAATTAGAAGCATAAAGGTATCTGCTGTTTCCCCCAAATTCAGTGTTGTTACACTGCAATTGCAAATCAGTGCATAATGTTGCCTAGACAGATTTACACAGCAGCTAAAAGCACATATATTCAGACACACTACAGACTGTCTGGGAACAAAGAATCCCGAGGCACAAACTACTCTGTCTTATTATACATTACCAATATCAACTTCATTTTTACATTTAACAGTAGCTCTTTCATTGCATGTCCTTCCCTGGCAGCCAGCCACAGTTTTTAAAAGGTCAAAATCCAGATCTTCAATATAACATCCCACACAGATGACGTGATCTCAGAGGTAAGGAAAGAACCTGCCTCTGCAAGGCAGCTTAGAGCTACAATCTGAATAAATCATGACTCTGAATTCCATGAAAGAATTTGAAAGGGCAGAGGAGTAGAGAAGGGAGGTAGGGCAGGCTTTGGGAAGCAAGATGGGGCTTCCAAAAACCACAGATTCCATTTCCTGGTCTGAAATGTATTTGCTCCATCATTTAGGATGAAATAGTTTGTTTTCTGTGGTAAAAGATCAGTTATTTATATAAAATAACCTGTCATTTGACTGTCAATGTCCTGGGACAAACAGTCTAGCCCATACTATTTAAGGGAAAAAGGTAAGGAAAGGAATATGTTCCCAGCTGCTCCCAGGGGAGTTCATAGACAAAATCTAGGCAGTTCTGGGAAGCACACGCAGAGTTAAAGCTCCAAACAGATAAATTCACTGAGCATTTAGGCAATGATATCACTGTGACCAGAAGCTGGCCTTAAGATAAATAAATGGGCTTTCACTATTCCCTTCAGGCATTTGCTGTCCCTTGGCACCAAGATGAAATCATAATGCTTTGTAATTACAGATAAAAGGGATTTGACATGAGAGCTCTCCAAACAAGCCAAACATCCTGGAAAGTGGGGAAAAAAAAAAAAACCAAAAACAAAAAACCCCCCCAACAACTTGCTTGTGTGCTCATTCTCCAGAGTCAAGAACAACCATCAAGACATTTTTCTTATTATTAGCAGCTGTTCAGAAATCAGTACTGGATTCATTAGTTAAATCAGTGGGTTTTCCCAGAAAAAAAAAAAATTATGGAAAGAAGAGGATTTCAGAATAAATTAGTCGTACTGCAACAATGTCAAAAACATGAAAATCCGTAGCTGTGGCATGCAGAAATTACACAAACCCAAATCCCACTAACAAAAGATATATTCCAAGCATAACTGAATAACTTAAAGTATAATCATCCATTTTTTAGTCAGCACAGAGGACAGACTAAACTACAAAGACCCCTCTGAGAAAGATTCCAGGGATAATGAAAATGTATAAGGGAAAAACTAGGAAACATTATGCACTGCTACACCTGTAATTTGAAAACAACTCTAAATTATATTTGAGGAAATGTTGCCATCACCCTACAAAGGGCAGCGTTAAAAAGTCGTTCTATTACCCTATGACAAGTTCATAAGGCATGTGAATAAATTCTTTTAAATTACCTCTGTAACCCCTGGTACAACCAGTGTGTCAGTAATATCTTTAAAACTCCTGCCATGGCATTGGTTAGTAGCCAATATGCTCTGTGAGGAATCCCTTGAGGGTTCATTCTGCAAGTATTCACTTTTTTGACCTGGTTTGGAGCTGTGGGCTGCTGCCTACATCTGACTCCTGGCTGCACAGAGGCACTTCTAAAAGCCAGCAGCACTGCCAAGAGAGACTTCTTTCCCCTGTCAGGAAGTTCAGCAATCCAGGTTATCAGTATGAACCCACTAGAGAGGAAAAGCACTGTAAAACAAATGGGAGTTCAATTTATACCAGGAGTGCAGATGTGCACATAAAGAACATAGCCCAAAGCCATACATACAAAGCCCATACACAATTTTATTGATGAAGTAGAAAAACTCTTTAAAATTTTAATTGCAATAATCTCACATTTGCAATAGAAAATCTCCAAGCACATTAATTCTCTCCTCAGTGAGTTCACCATTAGCAAATGAAGACCACACTAGGAAACTCAAATTAACAGCAGCAGTGATTATTTTAATTTTATCCCTTTCATCCCTTAAAGCCTTTTCTAAAAAATCCAAACAAAAACTACTCTTTCTTAGGATGAAGTGTTTCCTCCAAGGTATTTTACCTTTAAAATGTGAAACACTTTGGCCTAAGTAACAGAAACTACTAATGTGACTGCAAACATGCATCTAAAAAAAAAAAGTAATTATTACCAAGTATAAAAGTTCAGATAAGTTTTGGCCACTAATTTTCTATCTGCTCTCAATACTTGCTTTACTACTGTTTTTCCCTGCTGGTGCTGTTTATTTGAGAATCACTGTCTTCAGTTTTGTAAACCCCTCTCATGGTCTTTACTAGTAAAGTGTGAGGTGTGTTGAAAGAAGAACATTAAACTGGATTTTTATTTTCACTTGTCTTGGAGAGGATTCCTCTCCCTTGACAGATAGTGCCAAAGAAATGCCACATAGCTTTTTATTTTGTGCTAGTATCACCATCCACAGACAACCATACTCTGTAAACACTGTAGACCTGGTTCAATAAAATTACATACAAAATATAAAAAGCACCCCTAAAATTTAGTCTGCGATACTTGTTGATCTCATTAAAGTATAGAATAGATCATTTAGTATTTATAAATGTAAATGCAAAGCAATTATTCAGCTATTTCACAGGGAAATTGGTGATATTTGTTGAATAATGCTGGCAATCATAATTTTAGATGTTTATACACACAAGCTCTGCTCTTGAAGAGAAACAGCAACTGCTGGAAGGTTTAGATCAACAGTCTAAAAATCATAGTAAATTCTAGAAAAAACTAGTCACATGCTCCACCACAGGTACCAGCAGGATCCCTTCAGAGGGATTTAATTCCCAACAGGGCACCATTATCAGCAAATGGAATCATCCCAGGCACTCTGTCAGTGACTGCCCAGGATGGCCCTGCCCAGCAGGGCACTGCAGAGGCTCTGCCCACACCTGACAGCACCTGGCACCTGGGCAGGGCTCGGGGCTGAACTTGCTCTGAGCATCCCATGGCACAGGGCTCTGGGTCCAGATATCTCATGGATACCCACGGGGATATTCAAGTCCAAAGGATAAAATCTGAATGTGCTGCATTACCCAGCCCAGCCCCACAAACTGCTCAGCTCTTTCTGCTGGAGCTGCTCTGCCCTATTCTGACTTCTGTAGCAAGTTTCTTCTCTTGCAGAAACAGCTCTAACCTCAACAAAAAGAAGAACTTCCTAAAATCTTTTATTCTGTCTAACATCCTGTCTGTTGTTGCATTAATTTTATTTGTTATTTACATAAATGTATATATTCATAATCAAGCATATAGCAGGAAATCCTATCTTGCAGATGACATTATTTCCATTTCTAATGTATCGTTTCCCTTTTCCAATGCACTCTATCTTCCAAGAAAATGAAGTTACCAGGTGGTAAGACAGTTGCAGAATTATTACTAAATATTTTCTCCTTTTTTTTTGCAAATAAAATGCCATTCCCTAAACATTCTGAAAAGGTAGAACAAAACAACAACAACAAAAAAAACCCAAACCTCCCCCAAAAAAAACCAAAACAAAACAACAAAACATAAAAGGGAGAGCAAGTCTCTGACTGGAAAAATAGACAGCAAAGAGCATTTTTTCAAGCTCTAGCAATAGCCAAACCCAGTTTTTTAAACTAAACCAGTCACTGGTAGCAAATCGTGGGTTCTGAAAGGCCTGAGCAACTTAAGGTGACCTGAGATCCCGTAGTAGGTCTTGATAGTTTTTCTATAATTTTTTTAACATACTGTTCCCATTTCTGTGTAATTTTCAATTTGTATGAATTTTCCTTTTTGGTGGTAGCAATTTAATCTAAACAAACCTATTTTGAGATTGAAATTGCACATTTACTTCTTTACTGGAGAAAATTGTGGCTATAGCATTAATTAGTCTCTTCATTCTCTGTTAAACTGCTTCATAGGAAGAGGTTTATTGCTAAAAAATGTGTGAGCAAGGGATTTTCATTTTATCATGAGATTTTTCTAAAATTGTTTTTTGGGTACTGAACTGAAAGAAAACCTGTAGTCTGCTGCTGGAGGGAGCTCCCTCAAGCGAAAGTCATAAAATCATGTTCACTCAGGTCTTAAAAATTTAAAAAAAAAAAATATTTTTGTTTTTCCACTGTAACTAATAATAAAGGTTAACAGATTGTTTTAACAGTCTCCTAAGAATGACTTGGAGCCATCTGAAGCTTGTGAGCTTTTAGATTCAAGATTCCTCTTGAGTTCAGTATTGGTTCTATGTTTTAAAAGGATGAAAGGTTGGCCTTAATAACATGTTTTCACTTCTACATTTTATCTAGAGATGAGTTCTTTATGATTTTCCCCCTGTACTTCAGTTTTCTGTAAGTGACTTTGTACATCTTGCGTGCACCTTCAGCTTTGTAAGCAGTAGCAGAATACACGAGTGGATAAAACGTGATATTCAGCTTTAATGGAAGGTTGCAATGAAAAGAGATATTTCATAAATGTCTAAAAAGACGGATAGCAAGTCAGACAGAATTTAAAAATAAATAGGCAGTATCAATCTATATAATATCATTCCCTGTCAAGGAATGGGCTATCTTAAGTGTGTGTAAACAGCAATATTATTCATGGTTACACCACAGTGTAATTGCTTGCTGGATTTGAATGAGGTTTCTCTGAATATAAATGAAGAGACTAAGTGAAGATAAAAGAAGCATCTGAAGCTAGAAACAAAAAAACCCTAAAATGCAAATGATTAAGTCAGATGCACTTCCTTTTATTGTGTGTATGAATACGAATGATTGTTAAGCAAATATCTTTATAACGGTAGCCAGAGTAAAGCCCAATGCAGGGGGAAAAGGGTTTCCCAATTCCATTCTGCCAATGTGCTTCAGCCTTGACACCCAGTGCTATTGCCAGTGGAACCCTAAACCTCTTTTAAACAGAGTATTGAAATTGCTTCAAACTGTATCAGAAAAACTGGTGATTTTTAGGAAGATAAACGATTGTAGAACCCTCACAAATCCATATCCCTTTGTGCCAAGGGAAATCTAATACCAAGGTCACTGGTGCTAAGAAGCATCATCCAGGCCTGCCACATCTCCAGCATGTTGATTATTAACAGAAAATTGTAACAAGGAACAGAAGGCAATTTAATCTACCATTGTCAGTGTGTTGCCACGACTTGGAGCAAACCCAAGTGAGCAGCAACATTCAATGTGTAATTCCCTGGTGCCAAAAGCAGAGTGCAAGGATTAGGCCTAAACCCTGTGAGAAATCAGCTGTTGAAAATGCAGAATCCCAGTCAGGGTGTCCCAGGAGAGCTGCACGCCCTGCCAGTGTGGGACCTGCCCCACCCCACTGCCAAGGCGGGCAGGAACCAGGGCAGGAACTGCCAGGGAACCCCGACACACAAATGGGGCCTGAGGCGGCTGGGAGCGGAGGGAACCCAACTGCAGCACCCAGCACAGAGGGGAGAGAGGCTCCACATGGCAAAAACGGCAGAGCAGCCCAGAACAGCTGTAGCAAATCACCACCAATGAAAACACACCCCAAAAACACTGTCTTCTTCCAAACTGGCATCTCTGTGTGGAGCAGAGTTTGGATTCCTGGATACGGCCATTAGGACAATGTTAATAACAAAAGACAGCAGCAAAGTCTAAGGTGCAGGATCAGAAAGATCTTGGTTCATCCCCAGAAAACTATACTGGAGTTTGTTTGCAGTGGCAGGCTCAGAACAGTGAGTATATTGTCTGCCTTGTCAGTCCACACCACAGCTACGTTTCTAGAGATTAACTGAGCTGGACACAGCTTTCTCCCTACTCTCCCACCTCCACAAGAGAAAAAACTGAATTCAGATTTTTTTAAAAATCACACTCAAACATTTAGTTTATGAAATACAATTACTTTTGATTCAAAATTATAGAAAAGTTTTAAAATAATTTTGAAATATTTCTGCTCCAGGCATTTAAACTTTTAAAGTATTTAAGTTTTCTAAATTTAAGAATGAAAAGTTATATGATAAAATTAGATGTTCCTTTTTCTTCTTAATAGAGACTGATGAATCTGAAATTTAAAAAAAAAAATCTGTTGAAAAATTATTCTTAAACAGCATTTTCCCATGAATGTTTTGTTTTGATATCCAGGTAACATTTGGCTGTAGTTTTTTCTTGATAAATGTACAATTAACTCCAACTCCTGACATAACAATATTAATATCTAAAGCCATGATGTCACCATGGGCATGCTTCGTACCTAAGCAGGGTACCCATTTCATAAAGTATAAAGCAGCTCATACCATATCTTGCCTTCTTTCAACCCGTCTGAGATACAAGCAAACTTTTGAAAAGAATCAAAGAATTCTAAAGGCCTTCATTTACAGTACAATATACATTGGGCTCAACTTAAAATTCTGGTTTTCTATTTTTTAAACTCCAGCTGTAGTTGCCTCCCTCTTTATTTGTATGGCAATCTGGAGCCACTCACACTGGTAGATGTCAACTGAGGTAACATTTTGTATTATTCAAACCTTCTGCAATTACAAAAATACTTATTTAGAAGATCCTGAGAACCTGTTTCACAATGTGCTCAAATACAGTGGGGGGAAAAGGAAGCCAAAGACTTTTTACATCAATATCTGCAGGAATTATATAGTGTATTTCAGACTCTACATCGTACAACTTTGCTCACAGCAGATTATTTGCATAATGTCATCTTCCAAAAGTGTAAATACAGCTCCAGTCAGAGCTTAAAAACATCCAAGATCAGTAAAAGAAAAGAAAGGAATTGACGCCAATCTTACGGAGCAAAGTCATAATTTTGGCATTTCAATGCTTTCAAAACTTGCTGTGCTTGAAAAAACTTTATGGCAGATGGGATTCCCAAACTTAGTTTTCAAATGCTGAGGTTCATTTTAATTTTATTCACTGAAATGTTAAATCTTGGACAAACATTGTTAAAAAGATTAAATCAAATCAGGCATAGAAATTTCAACAGAAACACCTGTGCCATCTAGAATAGTAACGTTTCAATGAGTACATCCAGAGTAAAACCTATTATTAAAGCATTATAGGTAGCAAATGTTTAACCAAGGAGATAATCCTGAAGCAGTCCAACAGAAAGTTGGGGTCAAGGGGAAAAACACTTAAGTAGGAAAAGGAGAATAATACAGAATCACTCTGAATCTCCTCTGTCACAATGGGTAGAAATCTCAGAAGTAGCAGCAAGTCTGAGAACAGAATAAGAACAGGTAAAATGAACTTGTACTCTCCTGGTTTCCAGCAGTTTGCAGTTCAGGTTTTCTGAGCCTAGGATGGCATCTTCCTATGTGAAGATCCCCACTGGATTATTTTTCTTTCATTATATTTCCCAGTCACTTTTAACACATGTAAAGTTTTAGGACCTTCACCACCTGCAGACAGAGACATTCTGTACCATATTGTATTGTATGAAGAATAAGCTCCTTTGCATCTACATCTTTGGTGTCCTCTGAGCATTTTGAAAGATCAGTTAGATTTAGGCTAAAATGAACTTGTGAACACAAGATTAATTGTTCTTTATGGAGCTTTTACATCCATTTATTCATGTGTTATCCTAGCATTTAACAGTCAGTAAATGAAAAGTTGTGTATTTTGTAGGGTGATTTAATTAAAACTTAAGGTTACAGAAAAAGGAATAAAGAAACTCTAGTAAAGAAATGCTGAAGAAAGCCAAAGAGAAACAGAGACATGGACATGCTGTCTCCTACACCACTCTTGCTAGTCCTGTAGGATCCTTGTCTAGAACTTTTCCTCTCATGGCTTGCAGACATTTAAGAGCCTATAGGCTGCTTCTACAGCCTTGGGAAGAGCTAATTAGGAGGAGCAAGTCTCATCAACAGCTTTAAATATATTATGCAGAGGTTCATTTCTCTTAGAAAATCTAACCTATGACTTGAAAAACTAAAAACCCCATTCCAGTCAAAGCAGAGAAGACAACGGTGTAGAGGAAATAGACAATAATCTTGTTGAATTACTAATGAGAAATATTGTACATCGTTGTTTTAAAATAATAAATAATGGCTAAAAACCTTTTTTTATCCAGAAAGAGACAAACTTTCATAAATCAGGGTGCACAATGGATCTTCCCCAATGTCAGGAAATTCATAGGGATGGTAAGGATTTCCTCTCCATTTTGCTGCAGATCTCCTTTTATGCTGACAGATGGTCAGCCCGTGGACAGTGCTTGAGAACCAATGTGAATTTAAGCTTCAAAGCAAGGTAGGCAGAGCAAGAGAAACAAGTTTAAAGCTAAAGGTATTGCCAGTTCCCCTAGATACCTTCTCAACTTCACCATTAAAGCAGAGTCAAGTGGCTCTTTTAGAAGAGTTTCTTTCCAAAGAAACATTGATGTAAATGAAAGGAGAAATAAGAATGTCCAAGTCAATCTAAGTTAATTACCTTCTAAAGAGCTTCAGGATATTTAAACTATTAAGATAAAATTTACCCCTTTTCATTAAAAATAAAAATCTACTGTCCTTGTTTCCAAGGATGTCTGATGGGAATGGGAGTCTGGCAGTAGTTCTGCAGCTGTCAGCCAAATCGTCAGGCATACAAAGTTACTTTAATAAAGGATAAATGACAACAGATTCAAAGTCAGCAGGTATGTAACCTGGGGACAGAGAGGCATTAATTAAATCAGTAAAGGCAGGCAGAAGCTCAAGAGGAAAAACCTAAACAAGATTTTGGAAAGCACTGATAAGACTTGGTTTTCTCACTGCATAGCTTTTGCCTCCAGAAATTCAGCCCTTAAGATGCAAAAAAACTGTGAAATGAGCTATCAGAACCCTTGTCAATCACTGGACAAGCTGTATCATGGTCAAAAGGTACTTCCAGGGCCTGCAGGAAAATAATGGAATTAATCTATGATGCGTCTTTATCAGTGACTAACTGCAGATTTGATTATTGTAGCAAAGAGGCTTAAACAGAAGGGAGAGAGTGATAATGGATCAGTTAAGGATTATAATTCTTACTCCATATTCATTTCAAAGACCATTTTATTGTTTCAATGGCATTTGCTAATTTGCATGGCATGGGAGACTTTCTGTGTTATGGGGGAAAGGGAGACAATTCTGTAAAATGTTTATTATATCAGGTGGTGCTCTTTCTAATTTCAAATTCAGGGGGTTGAAAGTTCCATTGGCAGAGGTGCACATTTATCCCTGGAGATGCCTGATCCTCTGAGGAAGATGCAATACAGAATGAGAGAATTATAGCCTTGACTTGAAATCTGATAGCTGTATATGTTATTAATTTTTTTTGTAAAAACAAAGCTGAAGGAAGTCTTAGGAGTGCAAAAAGTGTGTGTGTATGTATAACATTTATGCACTTTGTCTGGAAAATACTTGTTTTACCTGTGGAAATAATATTTTAAAATCCACCAAACTATCAGTTGTCTGGAGTCTTTGTTCTTGGTCTGAGCAAGAAGAACTCATGCACAAGAATTAACTTCCAGCTTCGGTCTATGTAGTCCATACCTAATCAGTTCATTTTGGAGGCAAATTAAACACATCAGTACTCATTCTCTGGACATAAATCTGTCACCTTCCTATCAGGTGAGGAAGTGTTTTCTATCTGATTAATCAATATGGAAGATTAATGCTGTCACCTCCTTTGGTGAAGTGAAATTAAATTAAGGGGATAGTTAAATGGAAAATACATGGTTGATGTTAAAATGTGTTCTACAGATCTAAAAATACAGCCTGGAGCAGGAGTTTGTGTTTCTATTTCTACATATTTTTATTATATGAATGTAACACTTTGAAAGGATCTGGCTTCATATCAACTTTCAGCAAAGCAAGAGCAACCCAAGATTGTTCCACTCTTTAGAAATGAGGTGGAACACAAAGAACATGGAAAGCAGTGCTCTGGTAGTCAGAGAAATGTAACATTAGAGAAAAAGTAAATAGAGATTTATAACACAGCGGCTGAAAATACAATCTGGTTTTCAAAGGTTACTATGGCAGATTTGTTTAATTACTAGTAATAGATAAAATATGCAACCAGCTATCAAAACATTGTGTCTGACATTGTTAGGAGGTGACCATGTCCTAATCTGCCTTCTTGGTGAAACTGAAGCCAGGCCAGAGCCCTAATCAAGAAAAGGGTCCTGTTCCCCAGTTTCTGAAGAGCTGGAATAGAGTGCAATGAGCAGATCAGCAAAGGAAAGAGCTGCCTCAAAGTGGCTACTGCAACCACCTCAGAATATCAGAAGCAGATGACAGATTTCTACAAGAAACATTTTCTTAGATGTTTGCAGCTGTTCAAATGAGAGATATTTTCCATTTGCTTCTCCTTATCTTAATGTGCAGCCAAAAGAAGATTTTTTTCAGCATGTCACTTTTCTATAAAGCCCTCTAACTGAGGGAGAACTTCTATGCTTCAGTTATTTAATTTCTTCATGAAATATTTTCATTTCATAATTTCCCTCCCCCCCCTCCAAAATACCCCAAGCAAAATCAGCATAAAAAGCCATGTTTGGGAAAGGTATTTCAAATTATTTGCACTGCTCTGAAAACCCAGCTGAATAATGACATTCACTTAGTTAGGCTTTGATGCCAGGAGTCTAAAAGAGCTTTTTCACCAGTAGAAACCTTCTATTAGTGAAGAGTTTACCTAGAGAAAATTAGATCAAAACAATTCCAAGTGCTAATAATGTTCTGCATATGAAGGAACTCCACCTTCATAAGCACAAATAATGAATGGACAGCTTTTTTAATAAACAACTTCTCTAACAGGAAATTAGAAGTGTACATCCCTACTGAAGAAAAAATAGCAGCAGAGCTCATTCCTAATTCAGTGAAAACAATGCAGCAGTTTAGTCAGAATTGAAGGACAGATCAGTTACAGGGGACTTGTGCATTAGTGGCAAAACTGATCTGCATAGGCTTGCTGTACAGATCTCTCCAGAGCCCAAGTCAGAGGAAACAAGATGTGACAAAATAGAAGGGCTGCACATGAAAAAACTGAACACATTTGTGAAAAGGCTCAGTACACTTGCAGCAGCCTAATCAATCACCTGGTAAGTACGTGATCAACACACATGGGAATTCCCAGTGCAATAATAATAACAACAGGTAGATAAATTGTGTGATACAATTTTGCTAGTTCTGCTGCTACCAGTGGAAAGCAGCCATTCATTCTGAGAATGACAGTTATACCCTCTGGCCATTACCACTAATTAAATCCCTATCTTTCCTATTCCATTTTTCCCCAGATATAGATGCAATCAAAGATAGAACAATATAAGGAAGGAACAGGAAACTAGATTTAGGTAATAATTTTAAAAGCAAAGTGAGATAGTCTGAGATATTAATTTGCTCCCCCTGGAACACAAAGCAGGCTGCTGGCAGGAAGGCAGGCACAGCAGTGTGAGGTGATGTGTGTATGGCCATAGTGCTGTAATCAAAATCTTGTGCCTTTCACAGCTCCTAAAACTGCTAGAAAAACACAGAGCACACAAACAAATAGCAATAGTTTATGGGTATGCTCATATTTTCTACAACGTGGTTACAGCACTGGTGGGTAAGGAAAGAGCATCTGATGTCATCTACCTGGACTTGTGCCAAGCATTTGACATTGTCCCACAAGACAGCCTTGTCTGTGGAGGGGGCAGGCATGGATTTGATGGGGGTTATTTGGATAGGGAAGTGGCTGGATGGTCTCACTCAGACTTGAGGACAACAGCTCACTGTCCAAGTGGAGAGCAGGGACAGGCAGCTTTCCTCAGGATCAGTGCTGGGACTGGCACTGTTTAATAGCTCTGCTGGTGACATGGACAGTGGGGCAGAGTGCACCTTCAGGAGAAGGTGTCAGAAGGAAAAATACTGGAAGAGGTGAGAACAAGATTATTTTTAGGTTCCCTTCAAACCCAAACCGTTCTACAAACCAGCGATTATGGCATTTCTCTATGATTTACTCATTTTTCTGAAAGATGTTTCAGATTTTACCTCCTCATTAATGAACTTTGCCAAACCAATGGCTCAGCATATCTTTGTGTCAGGGTCCAACAGGGAGTGTGTCCATCATGAAGGCAACCTGTTTCCTTCAGCCTCATCTGTCTGATCCAGTACAAATAGTGAGGCTAAAGGAAAAAGGGCAGTCCTTTACTCCTGAAGCATTTTATAATGGCTAATTATCTTTTATAACCTGTAATACTACATGTTATAATTTAATGCGGAGACCTATCTCGCTGCCTACTCCTTTGAGGAAGAGAAGGATAGCTTCTATCTATTCTTAACACATTTTTTCTTTAAAAACAAAATTAAGAAAAATATGCAAAAGCTTCTCACTGCACAAGCACGCAAAATGTAGAAAATCAGTATAAGAAAGCAGAGCTCCAAATTACAAGTGGGACTGCATATCATCAGTGCAACTTAAAAAGGAAAATAAAACATTCAGTTCTTAAGGAGTAATTGAATCCCACACCTCAGTCATATTAATTAGCATCCTAATGCCCTGGCACACTTTGTTGGGCTAGATCCTGGAGGCCAGATTTAGCAGAATACACTTCCTTGCGCCTAAGCAAAATGAACAAGGCACCGTCTAACTGCTAATTCTTGTTGTTGTGTTGGGTATCAAAAAGCAGGGTCTAAAAAATAGGCAAAGGCCTTCCTTACACAACAGTCTCTGCAGCTCTTTGATCACTCATATCTTTCCCTAGTCGTTCTCTAAGTACTGACATATCCTTGGAGGAATTTTGCAGCTTAAGACATTACTGCCCCAAGCTGTCAACCTCGACCTTGCCACAGAGGTCACTCACAAGCGCAGCTTAACTGGAGATGCCAACCTGTCACCAGAGAAAGGCGAGATGTGCACACACCCCCTGCCCTGTCAATGTCTGCATGGGCACATTAACCTATGGCACTGGAATGGGGCACAATGCCAGAAACTGCTGCAGAAACCTTCCTCAGAGGATCTGCTTCCTACACAGCAGCCTTAGCACCAAAGGGGATTTAAAGCATTTTAGCTTCGGTACAGCAAGTTATTATACCTACGAGCAATGTGGCTGAAATGAGAGTGACTACATATATAAATGAAAGAAGAGAGTTGCTTAAGTACTTTGCTGAATTGAGGGTTAATACCTTATCTGTTGGTATTTCTGCAGCAATCAATGAGAAAAAAGGGAGAACATTCCAGCAGAGCTCCCCTGGGAGCCGGCATTAGCTGAAACAATCATGGAGCTGACACATGGTTCTGTTTCTAACGAGGCATGCCAACTAAACACAGAATAAAGGCATGCAAACCCTGATACTTCCAGATATAAAAAATCAGTCTTGGGACTGAAAGCAGTATTATCCTGAGAGCTGAACACCCAGTGGCTCTCAAGAGGTGTTTTGTACTTGGTGACAGCTATGGCCACAGGGGACACACGTACAGCAGGTCTGACCCACTACAGGAGCTCCTGTGTTCTGTTTCTGTAAGGGACATGTTTAATATATGGTTTCATAATTCCTGTTAAAGTGATTAATGCAGGGGGGAGTTCAGACTGCTGGAAGACAGAAGGTTTGTCTAGATGCAGCTATTAATAATCCCCCTTTGTTAACTTGGTGCAACGTCCCTGGGCAGAAATGCACATGGAAACAGGGCTCAGGAATGGGCCTGCAGGATGGGCAAAAACTGAGCAGATGAGTGTGGCACTGGCACAGGGAGCTATCCCAGACTCAATTCCCTGCTGAAAGGGAATACATTCCAGTAGTTCCAGGAGTAGTTACAATACCTACAGCTTTTAAGGCATCCATTTAGTATTTTTTATTACCCTGCAGTGACAGCAGCAATAATTAATTCTGAAAGAAATAATGCCTGAGGAGCTGTAAAACTACACTGAGGTTTCATCGATGCTCTGCATGCATGTTATGATACATATCTATATAGGTACATATCTATGCATATATTCAAAAAGATATCAATCTGCAATGCAGATTTCAGAAAATGCAGAACTGAAAGATAAATTAAAATGCACCTAAATTTACTCCCATCCTAAAAGAAGTAAAATGTAAACATATTATTAAAGGATGGATTGGCATGCCTAATTCCATGGAAATTAGAATATAGATAAAAATTTAAAACTGTAATTAAAAGAATGAAGAGAGCACATTAATAAGATGAATTATACACTCTAATGCAAAATGGTATGTAAAATTGTAGGCCTGTTTTCAAAATTAGGCAATGAGGAAAAAAGATACAGTCTGTTCCTAGGAAAAGATTGGTAATAAACAGTTAAGGGTTATCATACAAAAAGCCTTGATAGGTCCTAAAACTTGCTAGATGACTTTATTATTCACAGGTACATAGAAGAAGGTTTTTCATTCTGTGTTTTACAAAAAGAATGAAAGGGAGTAAATTTTTTTTGTCACAAATACAGCTAAATAGATTGAAAACTATGGTTTTTTCTAGTTCTCTGGCTACAGATTAAAACTGCAGGGTTTTTATTACCCATTTTAGTCAAAGCATCTCAGAGAATTTCCATCTCTAACTATAAAAGAAAACAGTTTCCAGTTTCAAGTTAGAAGTAACAGATATTCCTGTTTCTTCATGCAGTATTTTTTGGCTGAATTTCAATTTCAGTTTAGAGTATGATAAAACATTGTCATGTTATAGGATAGCTTGGTTAAGAGCTAAGTCAATCAAAGGTGAATAAAAACATACCAAGAACTTTTCTGTCCCTGATGCTGATGTAGAAGGGCACCTCCTGAGCAGAATCATCAACTACAGTTCTAAAATAATTAAATCTTTTTGTCTTAAACTTATGTATAAACTCATTTCCATGGTAACTTTGTTTGGCATTTCACAAAGCTCTAGCCCTGGAATTGCTCTGTTGTACCCAGCATATGATGAAAACCTGCCTCTGAAGTCAGTCTGCACAATGAGTTGCAACAGGTGAGAGCTACCAGGTTTATATCCTTTCTCTACTTTGCAATTCTCTGCTTTCTTCAGTTTTGTTTCTCTGCTGATGACAACATCAAGTCACCCCAAGACAGCTTTTAATCAATTTTTCTTTTTAACTAAACAGACATATTCAAGTGATTCCTACAGTAATTGAACTCTCTGCAGTACAATAAAATTCCTTGTGTGGCAGGTTGGTTTTGTTGCTGCTGAGCAAAGAAAACAGATTCTGATTATTTTCTCGTTAACTCCATTTAACTCCAGCTAAAAGAGCACCCTGCTCATATAGACAGGTATATTCATAGCTATGTCTACAATCTCAGTTTTGGAATCACTTTTGGGAGTCATTAGAAAGTACAAACCCAACAGAAATGCACATGTGCTTACACACCCAATCCACAGACAGGAGGGGGGCAAGAAACAAGCTGTGATTTCAACCACTGCAACCAAATCATATTCACTTACCATGCTCAGGAAGCAGAACCCATTTTGTGATCTGATAACTAATTACTTTATGGAGAAAAATTACTGTTTTACTGTACAAACTAAAAATAAAGTGTTTATTTAAAAAAATAAAAGTGTTTGGAATATTTATAACCCACACTGAAGGAATAACTTCTGGTAAATCTTTTACTTTTTACTACTTTGTTCCTAATAGATTTTTCTAGCAACAACAGTTTACATGGATGGTTCACAGAGCTATTTCAAAGATAAAATACAGTTGATACCTCAATTTAGAGGTCTTAACTCTCATTTACTAGAATCAAAGTTCTTATCATTGCATGTTGACTGTCCTCTAAGGTACAGCGATTTCCTAGGTACAACTTCTTCCAACAGATTGTGGAAATCACTGGATTTATGAGCCCAAAAGCCAAGTAATTGTTCTTAGATGTAAGACACTTTTGGGTGAGGTGACCTGGCACACAACCCACTCACAGGGGAATCCTCACAGCAGCCTTAGGGCGAGGGGAGTGCAGAAAGCCCCCGGCTGGTGCCGGGATGGCCGTGGCTGCAGGGGGGGCCCGGGGTCCCTGGAGAAGCTCAGGGGATCACAACCTGAGCACAGGAGCTGCAGGATCCAAGCTGTGCCTTCGGGGCAGCACCAGGGAATCCATTTCATGGATGACTTGACTCAAACCTGGATGCCGAAGTGAATCATTAGCTCAGTCTCCCGGTGGCACCAGGATTTGCCAGCCACCTCTGATACACCACAGGATAATTCAGGCTGGCACTTGGAGAGGATCTAGTCCAGCTTCCTGTTCCAAACTTCCTTCTACTCCACTTTCCACACCTTATATATAATATACAAATGTTTCATAACTGTATGTTCTAAGAAAAACCTGGTCAAAAAGGAGATCACATTTAAGGGCACTATTTTGCTCTGAGTTAAGGAAAAAGCAGACCTGCTCTCTTATGAAAAAGAAAAAAAAAACAACCAGACATCTGAGTCAAAATAACATGGAGCATAAAGCATTAACTTTAAAGTCATGCTGGCTTTTCTGCTAGCAATGAAAGTGCACATAAGAGTTAACATTAAAAATTAAAATGAAATAAATATGCTCTCTAATGAACTAATATATGTGGGTAAGGTAACATCTGCTACTTTGTTTATAACAAATGTGTCAAGCATTAGACATGCCAGCATTCGTGCACATGTTCTGATGGAGAATTTGCTTTATTTGCCCAGCAGAAAATGGAAGATTTTATGTCATGGCAAAGTAATGACAGACCTGAGAGTGTTGGGAGAGAAAGCCAGAATTTTCTTCTGCAAAGCAAAGAGAAGACCCCATCCAGCAGCTGTGGTTAGCTGGGTACCACAGAAAAGGCATCTTAACTTTGGGAGCAAGCAAGGAAAATATTTTTTAAGAAGTTCTGCTCCTGACCTACTTTCTATCTCTAAACAAGATTCTAAGTAAGAACTGATTAGTAAATTGCGCTAGGTCAGGATAATCCTGGGAGATTTTGTGACCCTGCTGCCTCCTTTGTATTTGTCTTCCCTTACCAAGTAAGGCTAACAGGGAAATTCCAGCCTTTCCCGAGGCAGTCCAGACCTGCTGACAGAGAATATGGCAGATATTCCCTCCTGCTTCACAAGCATCCTCTGTTCCTTCACAGAAAGTCCTGGCAGTGATGATTTCTTAGTGCCCACCTTGGACATTAAGGAAGGAGATTCTACACCACAGATTCCCATTTTCCCTGCAGAGGCAAGTGAGATACAGAGCCTGAACTGAAAGGTGCCCCCAAGGGGGTCACAGGCTGATCTAATGCCCTGTTTCTTCTCTAACTCTGCAAACCGTTCACAGACATTTCTTTGGTGCAATGGATAACAAACCTTGAAAGCTTACTACACCTAAATTAAACATTTAACAAGAAACTAGACTAACGCCTCTGTTTTTTTGTAGAGTTCAACAGTTCATGTTAACTGAAAAGTACTTTTAATTTGCCTACAGTCCACAAAACAGAAGGCTGTTAAATAATAGAAACACAGAGCATTAGGAGTCAATAAAACCCCCAAGATTTCCATTCACTTGTTTGGATTCTTTTTACGATAACTCATGTCTCAGGATTACTAATATGGAGTAATTTTTGCTTCTTCTTTTAAGCTCTTTTCACACTAAATATTTCAGCTGTTTTATTTTTAAAACTTTTAAAATTTTTTTGGTTGGTTGGTTTTTTAACATTGTTGTCTCACTTTGGGTAGTCACAAAACCATAATTCACTGTAATAACCTACCATAATATGACATTTACTTATTATTGAATCACTTTTGTATGAAAATATAGTATTAAAAATAGGTAAATAAGCTAAAATTGCTGTGCCTGTAGAATATTCCAAGGGTACTGAAAGCTCTTTGGTGGCAGAAGAATGAGGGAGTTACAGGCACTAGAAATTGTTATTTAAGAAGTTTTTTATACCAGCTCTGAATATTACCTGGAATAGGTGATTTCCACTCATCAGCCCTATCCTCACATCTTGGGAACTTGGCCTTGCACTGCTTTACTGACAGTCTTTTCAAGTTAATACTGGAAATGCCTACAAGCTCCCAGTCACTGCCATTATGCTGTACTTCAGCTCAGCTTCTTCAGGGAATTTTGTAATCAGTGGTGTTTTCAGAACAACAAATAGAAATTTTTTCTGACAAAATATACCTAAGGAAAGATTACTCAAATTATTTCAAATATGCTGACAGTGCTAGAATACAGGCTTTCCTCTACATCTAAGCTGCACACAGAAACTACTTTCATACAAAAATATGTTTTCTTGATTCAGGTTTAACTGAATATTTGTTATTTTCCATGCTCTATTTTGACATCAGAAAGTAACAAAAATATTTCAGACAGAAAAATTACTTCCACTTTACATAGTGTATGCATTATTTTATGTTCTTAATTTTTATTATATATTAAAGTGGTTAAAATTCATTACCCTTCTTTTTCCTTATATTTTCCATGCTTTTAGAAATTGAACCCAGCAACTTCTCTTCCTTTTGACTTCAAGCTGTCTGAGAGACCAACAGGATGTAACAGAGCAGCACATTCCTGCCCCTGTCCTGCTAATTTGACAGGAGCACCCATGAGTTGTTTATACCCTTCTGTACAAATACATCCCTATTGTAAAAGCTTTTCATTTTCTGAGTATTTTCAGATATGAACAAATCTTTCAGTTTAGATATCTGGGCTTGGCAGGTCTGCTCATTTGTTCTGATTTTTGTTGGTATTCGCTGGAACCTCCCATAGGATTCTCACAAACCATCAGCAGCTTTAAATAGTTTGAATTTAAATACCCATATTACAGTATGGTTTCTGAATGCTTTCACATATTCTTCAGATGTAGCAAATCCCCCCCCTCCCTTTATAATAATTCAATTTATTGGTAAAAATATCCTTTTCTACTTAAATGTTTATCTCTTATCTGCCACATATGAAGCTGCAGCCCCACAGCTCCCACTGATGTTCTATGGGAAGGTTTCCATAATCATACATAACCCAGTCTTAGCTATTATCACCAAAATCTCTTTAATAGTCCAAACAGTTCTGCAGATATCACCATTCTTCTAATTTCCAAACATCTCATAAAAACTTAAACAACATGAAATAAAAAAAAAATTTATGATGAGAGAAAACCTGTGGTAATAAGCAATTTATCACATATCTCCAGGAATCTTATTACATAATTTATGCTGCTGTCCATAGCAATTGAACTTCAAATTGTACCCAAATAAACTAGTCCAGGAAGTCTGTTACAACACGAGGACTTTCAGGCAGCAATTCCCTTGCATTTAAAACAAATTTGCAAACAAATAGCATTAGATTTTTGCTTTGCATATTAAGATAATGCATACTAAGGGGAGGAAAAGGAAACATAATTACAGCTATAGTCACCTCTTTCCTTCCTGTGCTGTCAAAGGCAGAGAGATTACACAACACTCCTGTCTTTGCTGCTGAAGTAAATCAGAACATGTTGGCTCTGTGATCATTACCTTCCAAGGTCAGTGAGCAGGAGTTAAAGGGACAAGGTTAAATTTCACAGATAGCAGAATAATTTGATGAGTTTTCGAGATGCAGGTGGAATGGCTGTCCAGCTGTCACCTCCCCTCTACACAAGGAAATGGAAACTCATTTCTAAAATCTTTTCCAGTACTACAGATCACATACAGACAGAACTTGGGTCACAAATTATTTCAAAGGAGAAACACAAAACACCTCATTCATCCTAGGTCAAACACTGCATTAACAATCAAGAAAGCTACCAGAAAGCTGCCCAAAAGTTTAAGTGAAATCCTTTAACACGAGATATTTAGATGTTAAAACAAAAATCAGGCTGCTGTAGATCATCTGTAAACTGTATTTTGAAAATACTAGATCAGAATGAATTAAAAGATTATTGAATACAATAAAAATAAGATAAAAATAGTATTTTTATAGTTATATGGTAGAGTTTTAGAAATTATCCACTAATTCTCCTCCTCAACTTGAAAAGGAGAATGTATCAATGAGACAATTGTAGGAGTGAGACTATGGCTTTAACACAATTATCTCACTATAGATGTCAGCAGAGACTCTCATTGTTATTATGAAACCATTCAAAAAGACATTTTAAGCTCTGATTCAGGAAAATTCTCTGATATTTGGCGTATCATTTCATATATTCTAAATATTTAATGGGGATGCCTTTCCCAATCCTCTGCTGCATTTTCACTTAAAGTTCTCAGAAAAACATGCCTAAATCTATATTTTCTGTGGATGTCTCCATCAGTATCTGATAGGCTTGGGTGATCTGCAGCTGGTTGGCCAAAAAAGTTTTAATTGCCATATGGCAGAAACAGAAAATTGCTGGTTTATGCTAGGGCTGCTGTGTTAAAATAATTTTTAGATTCACTTCAGTGATCATTTGAAAGGATGAAAAATACCAAAGCCCTGTGGTGAGTGCCCATGTTCTTCTCTAGTGAACTATTTCACAAAATTTGGAGGGGATGGAGGGGTGGAAGTCAGTCAGGTTGTCACTGGAATGAATGATCCTTGAACAGCTCCGAGGACACTTGCAAATATTCCAATACACTGGGCTGTAGTGAGGAATGTGTTTGTTTAATTTGTACTGCCTCGAAGATGCAATCTGGCATTGTAACTGCAGATTCAACACTGAAGTCTACTGCAGCAACACAACACTTGTGAAATGTTAGGTAAAAACCCAAAGAAAAAATATGCATAGAAGCACATCACAGACTCAACTGGCAGTCAAGTCTGGCAGAAGTCTATCACCTAGTGACAGCTTCCTTTTCTCTCAGCTGTTAGGATGATATAAAGAGAAATGAGAGAAACAAGTCCTGGGCTTCATTATTCTAAGAAGAAAATGTTTCCCAAGAGAAAAATTATCAGCACATTGAAGTATTTTGATATAATGATCAAAAAGTCATAAACACTTCACAATGTTTTGAGGCCATTCAAGGCAGCTATGTCCATATTTGATTAAACCCAAACTTGCTGATGTACAAAAAATGACTCGGTATTAGGGACAGAGAGTGTTTGCTGGAAGTGTAAAAGAAAGAGGTAAGAGTTAGATTTCAGTCCTAAACCAACCACTGCCAGGTTAGGGGAAGGGAGATTTGTCTGGTGTAAGAGAAATGTAATTGCAGTGTCCTCCTTTAGTTCAGTGTTTATGTCCCTAAAACACAACTGTCACGCTTGGATATCTTAGTCACTGGTATTTGGGAACACTGCAGATGTCAAAAGAAAATGTCACTGTTAGGAACACCACAGCCAGCATATAAACATCACACTTGGAGGTAACACACAGTGGGAAATCTTAAATATTGGGAATTGGAACTGTGCAAAGACTTGAGAAATTAATCACTCCTGTCAATGCTTTCCATTGTCTAGGAAAAATCCCTCAGATCTCTCTTCTTTATTTAATTCCTCTTTTGTTGACTTTCACTTATTGATGCATCTGAAAAAAGCTACACAAACCAGTGGCTTAATGCCTTCACTGTAGAGTGTTTACTAAGGTAAGGAAACCAGAGCCAAAAAAGCCCTGTCTGAGCAGTGAGCAGGTAATACCTCAGGAGAGGAGATGTCCTTGCAGGAGATGGAGCAGCTTTTATAAACCAGCCAGGCAGCTGCACAGTGTGGGCCCATTAAGACTGCATAATGATGTTTAGATGAGCTACAATATGGAGAGCTCCAGATAGTTTTGAATTTATTTCCATCATGAGATGAGTGAAACAAGCCAAAAAGAGAAAGATGACACAGAACATAGTGGGTTTGCTGTTTAATTTATGAAGTAATTCCTTCTGAGAACAAACATGTAAGCACTGAAGAATTCTCCATTCTGTTCTGAGTCTTGTAATGACTGAACTCTAGTGTGAAAAACTAGTATGAACTCTAGCCTGCAAAAGAGTGATGCAAACATTCTGCAGGTGTAAAAGTCCTCAAAAGGTTCCCATGTGAAGCTTACAGTTCAGATAACCTCTCAATACAAAGGGCTTTGGAGAAGGCTTTCTCAAAAGGAATTTCTCGCTTGGGAAACTGAAAACATTTTCACAAAATAAAGCTAAGTAGGACTTCTGTGAGATAACAGAGTCTACAAAGATTCAGTTATTAGTCACCGGTTGGAGCAAATTCTTACATAAAAAACCCCCAATGTCTCCACACATTTCATTACTCACGGGAACATTGTGAGGACACTTTGGGAGTGATACTCAAAAATATGTATTTCCAGTTTATAGTTGAATCTAAGTGAGATTTTTGTACACTGCAAGTGATTTCAGAAGTAACTGACTACCCACACATGCCCTACTCCAACCTCCATCATGAAACAAGGTGCCATAGTAGAAGGAATAACTTGGGTTTGAATCCTTTAAAATAACACTTGTCAAAGCATTCAAGTTGTTTTTACCATAATTTACCTTATTCTCACTTAAATTATCTTTCCTTGGTGTTTTCTAATAAGGCAGACCTTGCAGTGACATTGCTGAGACCTTAGCAAGGTTCCCTCAAGCAAGAGGAACATGAGGAGAGAAATCAGTTTAGTGCATGGGCAAATTCCTGAAGAGTCCCCATGGAACCTTGCACCATAGACTTAATTCCATTTTTTTGCCCTTCACCTTGTTAAGTACATGCCCTACAAGTGCTTGAATACATTCAGGGGGAGAAGGGGAAACAAAGAAGAAATTATGACAATGCAGAAGCAATTAGTTTCTGATTACCATGTATAATAGGTAAGGGAAGGAGGCAAGGGTCAGGCAGGCAATATTGGAAGTAATTTAGAACTCGCTACATTATAAAAAAATCAGAAAACCTATCTGGTTAAATCAATGCCCTATATCAAAGGGAAACTATATAATAGTAAACATTTAATTTTTTTTTTTTTATTAGAGTAATCCTCATGCCTCTGAAAACAGAGTTCTCTGCATTTCTTGAGGACATGAACAAGTGACAGACCTTTCTTTTAAATCTAAAACCAAAGTGTAAATTCAGTTCAGTTCCAATGAAGGAATCAAAACATTTTTAATTTTTATGCTTATCTTGATCTCTTAGTCTTGCCCTGAAGCATTGCCAAAAAATATTCAGCCTTGGTAACAGAATTCTATTCAGTCTAAACTATGATAAAATTCATCAGCAAGCTTTGATCTTGGTGTGGACACAAAAACTTCTACTGGTCATTTTCTCTGGGTACATAAAAACACTTTCTGTCAGCTCATAGCACATCCATTCATGCATTGTTCAATATGACATTAGTCTGTAAAGATAATATATGAACTATTTAAATTTAGCCAATGTGATTTAAGAAAGATATTGCCTTTGTCGTCCCCAAATACTGCACCCCACGAGAGTTTTCAGACTCAAATTTCCACAGCACTTGAAGATCTTAGAAAAGCTAACTACTTTAAGTGTCTGCATACAAAGGACATTAAATTGCATAAAACTATGTAGTTGGTTTAATTCAGAATTTAAATAACTCATTTCATGCATCTTAATTCACCTTGACTTTAATTTAGATCAAACCAAATTGAGACCACTTTAATAATGAGTAAAGTTGTTATACAGAGATTAAGTGTTGTTTAGGCTGCTGCAAAGAACTCAGTGCTTGCCTCACCACTCTTGCAGGATGTGCTGACATAGCAGATGCTCACCAGTGCCAAAACCACTGTCAGAAAAGGCCACATCCCTCTGACATCTTTTGCCCAAGCCACTGTACTTGTCCCCCACACTGCAGTTTGTCACAGGGTTGAAATGATTCAAAGTAAAAATAACTTTGTGGAGCAAAGTTACTGCCAAGAGCAAGACATGAAACAGCCTCAGAGCTGGCAGTCGCACAGCACAGCCAGATGAGCTCTGCTGACCATCCACTGCCTTTCCTCCTCTGTACTGACTGGCTTTCTCCAGTTCCTGTGATCCCCTTCCCTTCTGCTGACAGCTCTCCTTTCCCTCACTGCATCTCTGGGATGTTTTGGGGAACAGGAAATGCTACCCTGTGGGGCTCACCTGGGTTTAACCACAGCCACACTACGAGCTGCTGTGCTGCTGATTTGAGCCATTTTTAGTGCCTGTGATGACTGGAAAAGGCATCCATTGAAACACACTGAATTGTCTGAGCAAAACCACCTGTGGTTGCTGTTCATGTTACACTTCCTTGGTGCTTTCAAATCTACACAGCTGAGGACCCTTTTACATACAAAGTACTCATGACAATAGAACATGTAACTGCCAAAGAGGCTTCAAAGGTCTATTCAAACCCAGTTTTCTTTGAACTGGAGTGCCTGCAATGTAAATGTACACGTATATTTCACTGAAGTTACATCTGATTTCAGCTCACAGCTTTGTGTGGAGGACAAAATATATAAAAGACATCATGCTTGCCAGATCATGGGCTCCTGACTGGAGCTAAAGGAGTTGGCTCAAAAACAGATGGGAAATACAAATGCTAAGCTTTGATTTCTGTTGGAATAGTTACAGGAACTGATCTACATTCACAGTAACCTCTTCAGTTTTATCTCACAGTGTACTCTACTATGCAGGAAGATTCTATATTCTACCTCATTGTGTTTTCATATTTGAAATTATGCTGATACTTCTGGTCCATGTTGAATGAACTTCAGGGATTTATGTGTTATATATATTGATAAATTGAAAATATTTTTTTCATACAAACTTGGAGGTAGAAGTAACTCTAGTCATATAAAGAATAACTCTAGTAATATTCACATGAATGCCTGAACATTTATCCCACACAATTTTAGAACAGACACAAAAGTACTTTATGGAAAGCTACAAGTCTGCAACAAGGCCAAGTGTTCTCTTTAGGTTTAAATGTGTACCAAACGCTGCCTGTGCTATGCAGAGGCACAGAAGGTGTTTATAGGCTGAATGTGAGAGGTCCTGCTTTAAGCAGAGAGTTGGAATGACCTGCAGAGGACCTTTCAGCCTATACTGCTCTGCAATTCTACAAATAGCCATAACTGATGGCAGTATGTGATCAGAAATCAGAAATTGCATCTCTCAAAGAGCAACTACTCTGAGTTCACAATCATTCTGTTATTGGTGTTCAAAACTTCAGGTAAAACACCACCACTGAATCTCCACCTGTAGCTGCTCATGCCCCTTTCCCCCAATGGATTCTGCCACTGTCACTGTGACACTGGGGATGTCCAGTGATCCACCATGCAATGGAACCCTTGTGGCTTGTCACAGATAACTGTGTCAGGTATAGAGTGCACAAATGCAAACATTTACAAACACAAAGAAAAAACATCCAGTGTTGCTGCCTCGGGGTCTCCTTGTGCATGCCTAACGTCAAAGGGTCAAACAGTATGCAAAGAACAGCATGACCATAAAAACAATCTTTAGCATTTTCTATATCAAAGTCACCATGATGCTGCATGTATATTCCTTTACTTGTAGCTTTTAAAACAAAGTATTTATTAAATCTGACACCCTACTTTGGCACCCTGCTCATGGAAAAGGAATTTTTAACCAAGCCCTGTCTTCAGGGGGATTTATTCCTCAGCAAGTATGTGAAGATGGCTATACAAGGGCTGCACTCAGGCTGTAATGGCAAAACCCAATAAGACTGTCCAGTCTGAGTTTAAATATAGACACATGAAGAAGGCTCATTACATCTTTGGGGGTTTTCAGTTTGTTTGGTGAGGTTTCTTTGGGGTTGGTTTCTTTCTTCTGGGGGGTGGTTTGTTGGGGTTTTTTTTGCAGGCCTTGTCACATACATGTCCACAGCTCACATTTTCCACATTTATAAGTGTTTCCCTTTTCATTGGAACTTTTATTTTGTGGGATAACACGCCTGAGGATAAAAGGGCAATAAAAAGTTTGAGCTTTTGACATCTCTGCCAATAATGGTTCTTTATGAAGTACTAAGTGCTCTCTAAAGACTAAATGTGCAACAAGCATCACAGGAAACATTTGGTTGCTAAAGTTTTCTAGGGTTTCTTCAGTTATTTTTGCGATATACCTCAGTCAAGTTGTGTTTGAGAATCTGTTTCCTAATCAGAAATACAGACATCTTTATAACAAAATAATAAGGAGACTACAACATAATTTAACTGTAAGAGAAAGATTTTGAAATTCAGCTGAATTTTTTATTTCACATACTTTTCATATGAGCTCATTTCCAAACAACAATCTACCAGTTTTTCCTGCTTGTTCCTCATATCTCTATCACCTATCAGAGTGAAATCATTAACAGATCAAAATTTAATCACACAGAAATTAAGGTCACTAAGAGGCATACAAAAGGAATCACTCCTTCAAGCGAACACAGAGGCTCCTCATTTGCTAGGTTTCCATGTTTGAAAAAGCTTATCACTCACAGAAAAAGTCATCATTTGCATGAAAGAATGATCTCAGCATGCAGTGTTGGTAACAAGGCTCCACAGCTGATCTCTGCTACAAAGCTGCCACACGAGACCAGAATAAAATTTTATTTTGGCTGAGAGCTAAATAAACCTAACTAAGTGAAAATTTGAATATTACCTTATTGTGTAAGAGCACACAATTCATTAACATCAAGATTCAGCAAATAACAGGAGACTTTGCTTGCCTTCTTGCACTGAAATGCCTCAAGAGCAGTGGACTTCATCAGGAAAAATCCCAGAGTCCCAAAGTGTGAGAATTCCTGTGTGGCTGTAATGTGTTTCAATTACCACTCCTGCCCATCTGGAGTGGTTTCACTGCAGTACAAAGTGGGTTCTCATTCCCAGGAAGGTACAATTCTTTGTGCTGTTGTGTAGGACTACAGTGAAAAGAAAGGTCTGACAGTTAAGTGTAAAGTATTTTTAGTCAATTCAAGAAAAATACTTTCCAATCATGATACATTAAAAAAATTAAAATAGATAGCCTGCTTGGAAACCGAGATGGCAAATATCACATGCCAAGCTGAGAAAGTTTCCAATTTAGTTGTATTTCCTTCTCCTACCCGAGCATGGCAAATCACTAGAAGTTTTGTAGAAGTTTATAGGTCCATGCAAAAACTAGTTTGGTTTGTCTCTCAAGGCTACACCTCAAACTGAGCCTCCTTATTTTGTACACTACCAGGAAATTGGAACAGACAAAACAACTGTATATTCTACGAAAGACAATTAACAAAACAGCCTATTTACTCAGTGAACTCAATTATAAAAATAAGTCCCTTTCAGTAACAGGTTTCTGTTTCTATCCCAAATAATCAGATTTGTAGATTAAGGCTGCTAGAAAATAAAGTTTCAATACACAGCGTTTGAACACCAAAACTGACATCATCCAAAAGAAATCTCAAGAGACATTGCCCTCTCCACCTGCAGAAATGACTGTAGCACAATTCAGGGTGTTGCCAGTGTAGGCCATCATGAAATTGGCAGCAAAGTGGCAGATCCTGACATTTTAATTAGTTGAAAACAGAGAATGAGACTAATGAAGAGGTGGAATGTGGGCAATAAAAATGTACCCACATCACATATGCCAAGTAAACAGAAGAATGCCTGGTACCTCAAGCTTTGGTCCCGAGAATAAAGAAAATTTGCAAAAAATTAGCTGGTGTGTTCATTGCAATATGCAGCCTTAAGCCAGCAGTCAATTCCTCAGATAAATAGAGGTTACTTACTGTTAAACCTGATTTAAACCAAACCAGACCATATCTGGAACAGAACAGGTAAGCATGTGCATAAGGCAGGTAGTTACAGAAGGAAAAGCACAATATACTTGATGCTTACAGCAGAGAGTCTGAGCAAGTGAGACAGCCCCAAGGGAACTCAGAGCATCCCTGACTCAGGAATCTGAGATTGAGTTTAGCCAATCTCCTTAAAATGGAGAAAATACAGTAGCAGGACATCAGGGTGTAAAAACAAACCAACCAATATACAACCACATTAAGCATCACTGCCCACCCCCTTCCCCTTGCAATCCCACATCAAACATGTTACTGAGGCCAGCCCTCCCCCAGGGAGGGAGAAAGCTGCAGGAAATGCAATTGCATCGCTGCTTGGGGAATGCAGAGCACCTTCATTACACGGGACAGTCCCAGCTTCCCATTCTTTTTGCTCTCAAGCAAAGGTGCTCTTCACTAAACTGCTGGAGATTTGGGTCTGTCAGAGCACACTCACGGCCAGGACAGGGGACCAGGGGGATTCTTTTCTCTCCCTCTGACCAGAGTAAGCTGAGATCATCCAAACAATTGAGGTGTGATTTTCATCCACATTTCAGCACTCCTGTTCTCCTCAAGGGCCAGCAACAGTGATTAAGCAGAAACCCTCCTTATAGCAGAGCCCTATTTATTGAACTTCTAAAACGTTTTCTCTAAGGAAAACAAGTGGGTTTGGGTTCTGGTTGTTTGCTTGGCATCTTAATTTGGGGTTCGGTTTTTGTTGTTTTTTTTTTTTTTTTTTAAATTGCTCCAGGTTCATCTGGCTGTACATTAAATTATATTTGCAAATTTAGAAATGGACTGAACCTTCCTAGCATGTAACTTCTGGCAAAATAAGATGCCTTATCACCTCTTGGAAATAGGATTTTTGAATGCACCTGATGGAGTTCTTTGGGGTTGTGTTTCTTTTTTTTAAACTTCCATGCACATAAAAACTCCGAGAAAGTCACTCTATTGCTATGGAGCCTTACTTTTTTCTCTCTACCCTAAAGGGAATCAGCAAATTGCTTTCACATAGGGAGCTCCTATAAAGGAGAATAATCTTTGTTTGCTGACCCAATTCCATAAAATATTAACAGAAGGGAGGCTATTGCCTAACAACTTCAACACCGAGTTACAACCAAAGTTACATAGTTCTTGTAGATGATTTTCAGTACACCAATTAATTTCACCCATTTCTCCGCAATGCATAAAATTCTTACACATTAATTCATTCAGATAAACTAAAATGTCTTCTATATGGAAGTCTTCATGTGAATATTATTTATGAGGTGTCAAGTGAAGAGTATAACAGCTGTAAGACACTACTTGGTAGAGACATGGGACACATTAAATTTTTAAAAACTGTCACACACCCTGTAATTAGAAATGCCAATATTTGACATTTTTATTCCCAAGAAAATTATTTATTATAGATTCATTTAATTTTTGGGAGAAAGTTGATGCTGGGAATTCTGATTCACAGCAGATTTCCATCCACAGGTTTCAGATCACCTTCTGTAGCACAAATAGATATAAATGAAATGCACCGAGCCCTCTATATCTAAAACTCTGAGTAAGCACAGCTGTGCCAAAGAACTGATTTCCATCCACTTTCTAATTCCTCATTTCCCACCTGGGACCATGCAAAGTACTTTTTAAGCAGTCTTCCCAGTAGGTGGAAGAAAATTAATGATTGCACTGCTCAGTAGACAGAGCTACGCCAGTGACCAGCCGTGGCTCTTTTTGTTTGTTTCTTTTTGTCAAAGTAAAGAAGATGATATAAGAATAAAAACAGAATAGACAAGCTCCTGATTCTCAAAATTATTTTTATACCTGGCAGGTCTGTCTAATGAGGGCTGTTCATACACAGTAGGCAGATTTCCTTCTACAGCTGTATAATACCATCCCAAACCTCCTGGCTTAGGAGTTGTTTTTTTTCCAGAAACCTTAATATTTCCCTACAGTGGGACACTTCCAACATCAGAGAAAACTGCCTTCAGCATCACTGTACACAACTGGAATTTATTTTCTTCGCTAACCCAGCTATTAAGCAGTGACATATGATCAACTTACAGCTTCACAGTAAATTAGTCATAGTGGTTGATAAATTCACACAATGTAGTAGTTGAGTTAATAGTGCCCCACATGTCAACATGGACTTACACTGGGGAAGAGACTGGGAGGAACACAACTTGCCACACCCCAGACCACACAACACAACTAAGAGGCTAAATTCTTAACGTTTCAGGGCAGCATTTGGAGGGTTTCAGGCCAAAGCCCATCAGCAGTGATCCTTTTAGCCTGAGTAAAACCAGTGCTGGCTTAGCCACACAACTGTGTCAAAAACTTCATGCTAACTCACAGCAAGGTTGTGTGTTTGAGCTTCTTTGTTACTTATGCGAAACATGAATCCTTCTGCAAAACAAACACAGCAAAACCTGTGTACCAAAGGGAATTCTCCTTTCAGCTCTTTGTAGCAGCTGATTGAATAGAACAGGATAATTAGATTCCAGCACTCAGATGGCTGAGATTTACTAACTGTGAGAACTAATGTTGTCCCCGGTGAAGAAAGCAACATAAATAGCTCTGGCTCAAGTGGTACCTTGGACTTACTGACATTGGCTTCATGAGGTATCAGTATGCCAAGTTCTCCCTGCATGGAATGCATAGGCAAACCTGCTGGGGTGGGGTTAATGTGCCAAGACAGGCAGAGAGAGGCTGTTTGAAGCATCTGGAGCATCTCTCAGCTTGAAGAAGAGAAGGTTCAAAGGAAGGATGCAGTAAGAAAGGCACAGTAAAAACAAAGAAAAAAGTCAAGGAAAAAAAGCAATAAAGAAGCCAAGCTTGAAGAACCTTCTAGAATTAGAAACAAAGACCTAGTCTACAATTTTTTAAAATCCAAATCACCGCAGACTATTGTATATAAAGAGCTGCTGTGCTATGGTTGTGTCTAGGCTTTAGGTGTCACCTGTGTCCCTACAATATTTTTGCCCAGGTTACCTACAATCCGTGAGTTTATTCTTCTAGAGCTTAGGCAGGAGTTGTTAAATGTCCTTCTGTATTTGGAAGGAACATCCTCCCACAGCTTCCTGAGGGGGGAAATAATCCTTGGACGTTTGGCACAGAGAAAGTTGCAATCCATCCACAGACACAGGTGAGAACAGCCCAGCTGCCAGGATGCCAACAGGAGGGGATCTGCTCAGACTCAGTGCCAATCCCATGGCCTAATTGTGCAGCAAACTTACCTTTGGCTGTTTCACCACAGTTATTTCCCAATAGTTAATTTTGGGAAAAGTGCAGGAAAATATTACAGAAATAAAGCTTTGTGAGAGTCTTTCCAGACACCACTGGTAAGTATCAAAAACTGCTGAAGGTAAGTGGAAGATAAAGGCAACAGAAAGAACAAAAGGCATAACTTGTCTATTTTTCCTACTGATGTTGAGATGATGTTTCAAAAGGGCATAATTATTTAGACTCACTAACTCACAGATGTCACCTTCAACTGGTTTGTCAGTTGTCAAGCACTGCCTGACAATCCTGCTCAGAGATGGAGTACAAGCAAGACTGCACATGTATTGTCTAACAACAGTGCTGCATATTGCACCAAAGGAACTGTCAAAGCCAAATCTAAAGAGCAGCTCTTCAGGTAGATTGTCACACAGTGAGATATGAACAGAAGTGCCACATAAATCATCTGTGAGACACCGGCCTTCTGGTTTATGTACCAGGGTCCAAGATCAGAGACGTGCAGAGCTGAGATGCCAAAGCTGTGAAGCATTCAGAACCACTAAGAATATTTTGCTCTCAGGGTATGAGGTCAAATCAAAGAAAATTTTGCACAAGTCTGACCTCAACAGACAGTTAATCTAATCTTAACAATGTGGACATTTCAAGTCATGATGCATTTATAAAGCTGTAGATGTCACTAATCTAAAAGAATTTGCAGGCACTCTGAAGGGACAGAATAAAAATTGTTTTGAAAGCTGTTCACTGAAGAACTGTATTCTTTCCATGTGTTCTGTGACAAAAGCAATCAAGACTGATGGACTGGAAAATCTCTGCCTTTAATGCAAAAATATTGATGCCCTGTATGTGCTAAATTAAGCCCACCTCTGCAGGTGTTTGTTTTGCCCCCTAGCAAGAGATAAAACACTCATTGTCATGTTCTAGGCAGCACTGAACTGTATCTCAGTATATGCAAGCTTAGGAAATACAATGTAATTAATCCATTATTTTCTTTTACAGTTGATATAAATTTTTATAGTGACAAATCAGAGGCTTGTTAGGAAGCACAGCAATGAAGCATCACTGCCTGTGACAAATAAGGAGTCTTGGATAGTGCAATATTCTTGGTTCCATGTAGTGACCTTGGTTATTGTAAAACAGCTCACTATGGACACTTACACAGCTATGTTTGGCCGTGGTTCCTAAACCACCTCAGAGAATTTCAGACCAAATACCTCTGTTAAAGAGACAAAGGAAAATCCTACCTATTAAAATTATATTTACAATCAAGACTTACACTGCTACTCCCATTGTTCAGACTTGAAATGACAAGGAGTAGAATTAAGTGAAGCTTTAAAGAACTCGCATGTAATCCAAATATAATTCCTTGCTTCTCACATATTTCCTGAGAGAGGCTCTTGAAATGTTCTTAACTACTTACTGAACACTGCAGCTATGCCTAGTCACTATCATTAAGGGAGATAAACATATTCAGAATAATTCAGAACCTCTAATTCCCTTAAGGAAAAGAAAATGAAATTTAAAAAAAACAGCTGCATTTTGAGTGCATCAGCCCCTAACATATGCTAGAAATTAGAAAGTAATTACAGTCACTTAGAATGTCTTAAATACAGGCTGAAATATTTTAACTTCATTTACAACACAAAAAATTGAAACCAAATTCTGTGCTCAGGAAAAAAAAATTAAATACCTGTCGTTGAAAACAGGGGTTGAAGATGATGAAGAAAAGCACCCTTTTATCCTAAAAGTTATGCTCCTGAGTAATTTTTGTTGAAGAAAGAGAAGAAAAAGTTTCTGAAATTGTGGCTGAGCTAGAAATCAGCTATGATAGGCTGTTTAGACAAAGCTAATTTTTTTAAAAAGCTTTGAAATGTGTTGATTTATTCAAGCTTGATTCCTTATTATTTGACTGTATTTTAGCTTTTCCTGTGTCAAATCAGGGAACATTTCTAAAAGCTACATTTTTTCATGGAGTTGTCTATGATCCCTGAGATTTACATCTGCACAGAAGACACACACAGGGCAGTATCTCGCAGAGGATTCCTGCTAAAAACCAAAGCAAACACAGTGACATTACTGGAGCTGATAGAAGAAAACAGGGACACCGAGGTCGAGGTTCAAAACTAATAGTTTAAAAGTAGACATATAAAGTGCACAAACAAAACTCTGGGAAGTCTTGGCACAGCCCCAGATTAAATCTATTAAATGCTATGGACACTTCAGAATGTGCATGTGAAGAGGTACAATACATAAAACTGCTCTTCTACAGCCCAAAGTCACATTCCTTGAGTCCGTGACTGGATCAGGAGGATGAGAAGAAGAAAATTGTTCTTCCTCTGCAAGCTACCTCATTTTCAGGGAGGGAAGCTTCAGTCTACTATAAAGGCAGGCAAAGAAAGAGCTAGAGAACAAAAAGAACTCCGCAAGATCTGCGAGCCTGTAGTTTATTCAAAGACCAGGAGACAACTGAGAAAATAGAGGTATTAAGGGTAACAGCAGAATACCAGCTCTGGGATCGACCAGCAACAGCAGATACCAAGAACTATGAAGGAAATTTGAAAATACCAACCCCTACAACAAATCTGGAGAGAGATAAAACACAGAATTAAACCAGAAAGCATCCAAGGATACAAAGGGATAGCAAAGTATCAGATTCTCACTGAAAATGTGTTGGAAATAGGTGTCTGATTCCAAAGGCTCCCCTAGAACCCCTTGTCAGCCTGTCATTTCAAATTAACACCTAAACCAGTTTCTCCTCAGGACAATCTCAGATTAAAATAAGGTCCATCCTATTTCAGATTTCTTCCTATCCCCACCTTCCTACTATTATTTAGTGAAATGAATGTTGCCATATTTCTGATGTAAAACAGTCAAGAAAGGAAAACAGAACTTGCAGCCTCGTATTTATTTTACTTTAGGCTAAAATTTCCCAGTCACCAGTGATTTCACCTGCTTTGCCCCAGAAAGTATTTAATGAAGGAGAAAAAGCCTTTCTGATGGCATCTGTGACAATGAAACATTGGTATGCATTAGAGAAGCAACAGGACAGGCAGACCCTGTGCCAGAGGCTGATTCCCTCTCCCTACCACCAATATCAGCTATTCCTACAGCAGATCTTAAGCCAAGCCACAACAGTACCAAGCTTTAAATACAGGTGAACCCCTTCCAGTATGTTTTCCAATGTATTTTCTAGACTTATTTTACATTTTTATTGCAAACTCAATTTCCAGAGGAGCTCAAGAATTTTGGAAACTATGTGAAGGGCTGAACTTCAACAGACTATTTATTTTGGAATAAGAGGCAAGGAAATACTTATCAGCAGGTGGCTCCAGATATGGGTAAAGGTAACCTGGAACCAGGACTACAGGGAGGGGACTCCAATAGATGCAACTTCATTAAAATGGGATTCAATACCATCAGGATACAAGTCATGGATTTTTTGTTATCATACTTCAGCACTTCCTGGCAGATATTTTGTAACCACAATGAAGATTCACAGTATGAGTTGTGAAGTTTAATATGTTAACCACATACACCACATGTCTTACCTTACATTGCCACCCTTTGCTATACAAGCATGCCAGGTTCATAAAAAAAATCATTTAAGAAGGGTAAGAAATTTATCATATTTAAATATAATTACACATTCTTACAAAATACTTAACACACCCAGTCTCCTCCTGTGAGGCAGATCTTCCTCTAGCTTTCAGGGGACACCAGCTCCAAGTAAGGATCTCAGCTCATGCATGATTACTCTTGTGATATGAGCTTTGGGTCTTTCTCTGCAGCAAGACATTCAATGCACCCAACCATACTGGATGCACCTTGCAGATATTATTAACACTTGAATCACCACAAGGTATCTTTGGATGGGTGTATAAAGACACACTGCATGAAAATTCACAAGCTGTTTGCAAATTTAAGGAGTAACAAAGTGCCTTGCAAAATAAATTAAACAAGCAGATGCTTCCAGTTACATACTTAAAATAATAGTTCATCCTTTGAGTCTCATCCTAGTTGGAGAATTTTTTTTACCTGGGAATCAATTTTGTGTTGTTCCGCATTACTTCTTATGCCATTGCCTCTTGTGGGCTTCTTTTTTGTGAAAAACTTCCAGTTCTATGAAGTACAAAGTCTTCGTGATAAAGTAAATAACTTAAACATTTTATTATTTAAGGTAAAGAATTAATGCTATATTCTGATAAAATATTTTAAAAACCAAGGGAAAAGTATCCTGGAGGGTACTTGAAGTGTCAAATCAAATTAAATTTAAATGTAAAAACTCTCCTGTTTTCTAAACACAGAATGATTCCGTGCTAAAAGGAAAAAGTTCTCACACAAGAGACCTGTGCTAGGAACAGATAGAGAGAACAGCCAATTAAAGACTTACATTTGTATGTAATTTGGATGATGGAGTGTCTTTGGGCTTCTCATGAAAAGGAACATAAGGAACATATGCAGAACAAGCACCAGATAAACACTGACACCTGATGGGATCTCTGCTTGTTCCTGCACCTTTCATCAGAGTTTCATCACACCGTGCCCAAAGAGTAGGTACCATCCCAATAATTCCTACTAGAGAATGAACCAATCAACTGAGCAGAAAGACTTTCACAAATTCCTGTCAGTCTAAGTCGGTGATTAAATCTGGCAACACAGCTTTGAATGTTTTTGAAAAATGGTTAGGCAAGACTTTCAATTAGGGTAGATCAAGTAGAGATTTAGAGAGTTTAAAGGCTTTCTAACGCTTCAACAACCGTTTCAAATCTTCAGTAAAGCATTATTTGATAACAGATGTTAGTATCCTTTGTTTCTAAATCCAAAGGCAAGGAAGAATACCTTACAAAAGAAACTGAAAAAGTATTTCAATTAAAAGCAATAAAATAAAAGAACTTCCTATTCACAGGAGCTGACTGATGATGATCATTACATTGATTTTAAAAAGAATTGGACAAATAAAAAAAGAAGAAAAATCCAGAAATTACTCCCAGTAATTTCAAATACTAGCAGCAAGAGATAAATAAAAACTCAGTAGAATTGCTTTTCAGAGACTGAGAATGGAAAAAGAATAAAAAAAGCTGCTTTCCATTAACACAGAAATACCATTATTACAACTACCCAACCAAGAGAGGCAGAAAATGTGTAACTAGAAGAGAGTAGCACGACCAGATTTTAGCAACACAGTGATTAAAAGGAGATTAAAAAGCTGCAGAAAACATGGATGCAAACAAGTATTTGTAAACAGCAGATAAAGAACAGCTGAAGGCAGTAACTCAGGCTATAACATGGCTGATAAAGCAGCCTTGCAACTCTCTAATCACCTAAGTCCCAGGAGTCCTGATTTTGTGAGTAGCAAATAACTCATTGTTTTCATAGAGCTGTAAATTTCATGCATAATTTTGAAGTACTGAAACATGATGCATCCCTTAGGAAAGCAAACAGTTTGCAAGTAATTGGGAAATGGACACTGGAAGTGGAATAACATTGCAGTTTGGATAGAACAACTCCCACATGGAGAGATTCCTGCAGAGCAGGGTGTCATTACCAGACTCCTCCTGGTGCCCAGAAGCAGCACCACTTGTACTGTTTGGCTGTGCACTGGAAATTTCTGATCATCCCAGCCCTGTCAGGGAAGAGGGGATGTAACATCACCAAAGGGCAATCAGGAACAGGTTGTTAGAAAGGATGTAGAGAAGCCTCCCACAGTTATTTATGGATGCACAGAAACTTCAGCAGAGGATTTCCAGAAGCGATTTTATACACATTTTGGTGTTATAAAAACCAGACAAGTCTCAAACAGTTTTTGCATCTCCTACCACTCTGCATGCTCCTACCCATTCCCTTCCCCAAATAAGCCCCTCAGAACCCACATGGATCTGACTAACAAGAGTATGGCCAAAGCCCAGAATGAAACGTCGCATCAGTGTTATTAAAAACTGTCTGTAAGTATTTTCTTCATTGTATTTAAGTGATCCTGAAGTACAGAAAAATATCTGGATGGACCTCAGGCCAGTAATAAATCCAACAGCAATGAAGCCTAAGAATGCAAACAGACAACAAATATGTGGGAGACAAATTAGACACAATAAAATAATTGAACATTAGTCTTTGTATAATTGATTTGTTACTAACTGACATTGATTGTATCTTTCCTTTTGGATTTCTGTGAAGCTATTCTCGTTCACACAGGTCCTAATTTGCCTGAAGCCTTGTGAGGAAGCAGCTTATGCAATAACACAGAGCAATACTTCCTGTAGTTCCCTGCTGTTGCACTCTAAATGATTCCTCTTTGCACAGATTAATCCCTGTTTTCTACATATCTGTATTAGAAACTGAACCTTTAGACTTGCTAAAGGTTTGGAAATCTACATCCTGTCTACAGCAGATTAAAGTTTGTATTAGGAAAGAATCAGAATTCAAAGCTTTGAGAAGGCATTCTAGATTTTGCTGTACATAAAAATATCCCTGCATACTCCTATTAACAATAACAAAAAATGCAAGTCTCCTCTTGAGCCTTCAGCTCTAAGTCTGTCCCAGATTCTGAAAAACAGCATGTAATTAAAGATCAGAGCAAGAACAGAACAGGAATCAGATTTGTAAACCTCTCTGGAGGGTGCCATATCTGTGCACATTCATAGGACTATTCCCTTTACTTTGGGGTATATACTGCAAAAAGTTTATAACTCTGTCCTAAAGAGTAAAAAACCACACCTGAGTAGAGCTTCACCCACTGAACACCTTTAAGCCCTTTATTCACAAACTTTCCCTTTCAAAAAACAGATTCCCATTTCCACTGGCATGATTGATTGGGACCTTTTGTGGGATTTTTGAAGGGATATATGACAGTAATTTAGTTTAATCTACATCTGGCTGAAGTGCATCGAATGTTAAAGATGATACAAGATGAAGTTTTTTACCAGCTAGAGCTATGTGATATTTTGGTCACCTAAAATCTCTGTAAGTTGAAAATCACACTCAACCTTAACAAATTCAGCCTTTTGCTCCCTTAGCTGTAATTAATGCTAAGAGAAGTCAAGTAAAACACAATTGGACAGCAACAAGTAAATTTTGGGACTCGTTAACTTTTCATTTCATCTGAATTTTGATTCTTGACTGCACCTAGGAAAACTGAGGAAAAAACCCAACCCATAGGGGTGCAAATATAGGTCTTTTTAAGCATCAGTCACTTACTAGGAGAAGATATAAAATGCAGCAACAGAATTTCCTCATCTTGAGCCATTTGGACTGATAGATAAACTTGGACACTGTGTCTAATGTTGTTCAACAAGAAAAAAGTATTGTTTTATAGGGTGCTTTGTATGATTAAGTGTACTTGGTTACCTTGGGTATTTTTCTGTAAGAATCCTGCCAATTTAATGTGGTGACAAATGTCCTGCAGAAACTGTAAATGGAAAAATATCTGTACCATTTTTCCCCCTGGTACTTGTCAGGCTATAACAGAAGATAAGTCAGTTTAGAGAACCTACAACAACCCTCAAATTCAAAAGCCAAGCCTGAAAATTTGGCAGACGTCAAGTCTTACTGCTGAGCCTTACACTGCATGTTTTAAGGTACAAGTGTGGGGGCAGAAACTTTCTGCAGTTCTTCTTGAAAACCATTCAATTCAAATATTTTCATTGCTTATCCACCATTCCATCTGAGTAATAATTTTTACTGCTTCAGTTGAAGTTACATTTCCCACAGTCTCTTGAGAAGTGAAGATCTGAACCCAGCTGGGGCCACAAATCATTCAGCCTTAGTTACAGTTTAGTTGTGGCTTAATTTATTTGTGAAGGATTTATTAGAATGAGAGGTACACAGTAAATATTTCTATAGCCACTGGAGCTGGGTTCTGCCACAATCTTTGCCATATTCTTCAAGTATATACACACACAAGCTCTAATAAATTTACATACTTGGTCAAGAACTGAGAGGTCCAACTCAAAATTACCAGATATTAATTGCTAGCTTTTTAAATCTAGTATTTGTAAAACTTCCAGTTTCTTCTTGCTATCTAATCATCACAGCTTGAAAGAGAGAGCAAAATAAACCACAAATCACTTGTTTGATTAGCAAGCTACTTCATCATTGGATGCACATATTTCTTGATCCTGTTTTGGAACACACAGACCAAAACAATGTTGTTTTCCTACTGGTTTCTTATTGATCTAACCCATGTGGGCTTGTTTCTAAAGGCATTCTCTTAATCTTTATGTACAGCAGTGTTGAAAGAATATCTAAAGCAAAACAGAAAAACAATTTCAAAGGTTTTAATGAGCTTGATAGAAAAACAAAAGCTCTCTTCTGACATCTGCTACAACTGCAGGCAAAAAAATCTAAAACCCCCAGCTATGAAGTCCTGAACGCTTTTGAAGTCATGACCCAGCTGAACACAAGACCATTGTTTTTCTCTGATGGCACATGAGTGTCTGTGTAGGGTTTAACCTCAGCAAACACAGGAGTCCCACACCCTTGGAATGAAGTCAGTTTTTAGGTCTTTTACCCCTACAGATACTTGCAAAGTTTACAAACAGAGACTTGTGAAGTTTATAATTACACTAAGATTTCACCTAGTATTAGGCTAGTAATACTAAAATATTTAATTGCTTGTAAAATATATTAATATAAAAAATAAGTTTCTGACATTCATTCTCATCACCTGTGCTTCATAGCTATTCGTTAAAAACAATTAAATCATACTTCATCACAAGGACATCACTGAAAAGAAAGAATTATGATTACTGAGTTGCTAAAAAATGCTTGAAAGTTTTCAGAGACCTAGGCCTGAGTCACATAAGCATTTAATTCCTATTGATCTTAATAAAATTCAGACACCTTTATACTTTGATGCATCTGAGACTTGAATTCTTAAGACTTTTCAATCATGTTGAAAAAAATGTACCCTATCACTTGCTAAATAAGTTCACTCTGGGTTGTATTTATGTCAGCTTTCATATGGGCAAAGAGAACAGCAATCATTTTCACGTAGCTTGGGGCTTGAAACAAGCTCTCACTTATACAGGAGTAAATTCAGGGTAATTCCATTTACTTCATTTGATTGGATCTGGCCTCTTGCTTCTGACACTGCCTGTGGTAACGAAAATCTGTACTGTAACATTATTTTCCCCTCCAAAATAAGACTGCATTTTAAGGAGAATTCTTACTAAGAGGAACATCAAGGCTTTGCATGACTTAGAGAGATTACTGGCCTCTCTACATGGATATTTGAGCACAAGCAACCAAGATTACTTTTTGTAAAGTGACATAGGGAAAGTCATACACAGACATGGCACCTGCTACAAAATACCTTCCCTTTCATACATACAATTACTTTCCAATCCCCACTACCCAAAAAATAAAATGGAAGTGTAAACACACAAGTTATGGCACCACATAAACTGTATTCAAAGGGCAGAAATATCCATGCTTTGGATTAGCACTGCAGTAGTTAAGAGAAGAAGACAAGTCAGATACCTATATTTCTTTGTGGCACAGTAAATTATTTTTACTTTGTTTGTTCTGGCATAACTATTCCTAGCAGTCACCTGCCAGGCAGGAGCAGGTGTACAGCTGCTACTGTGCCAGGTGACACATCACTGAAAAGGGGAGCCAATTTTCAGCACTTGCAGAACACCTTCTATCCTCTCTGCAACAGAGTTCCAAGTCTGGCACATCCTTGCATCATTACTCTTGAAAATTTTGCCTTTCCTATTGAAATACACACAAAGTCCATAATAACTTACTTACAGTTCCCTGTGATCATTATTCTTTCCATTGGAAATTATGGCAGCTGGAATCCTCTGCACCACAGCACATAGTGTGCACACCCAGAAAGAACCCAAAGTGTGTCATCATTGTTGATAGAAGGATAAATATAGTTGAAGTCAAATTAATATTTCCAAGATTACTCATTTCTTCTTCAAAAGAGAAGCAAAGATCATGTGCAAAATGACAGCTACCCATCTGGGACTGGAAAAGTCACCATATGGATGCCTTTTGCTAATTATAGATAAATTTTTGATCTAAGGGATTTAAAAGAAAGGACCTGTCAGTTCAAAAATATACTTCCTCTCCTCCCTCATTCAGGCAATGCTTTGGTGCTGGCTAATCAATTAGGCAGAGCACTGGATCACACAAATTTACTTCACCTTTAAGAAGGCAATTTTCTCCCACTTAATGCAATATGCAACCCATTTGTAGCTCAGTTACAGAAATATGTTACAGTGATTCTTTTTTTTTCCTCCAGATCAGAGTAGCCTCAGCCCAATGGCCCACACATTCAGAGGCCATGAGACTGCCTTATATTACTGCTCCAAGTATGATATCTCTACTCAAACTACAGTGTATACTCCTGGAAGGCATCCTAAGTGGACTACAAGATGTTTCAATAACATAATTATCACCCAAGATAAGTTCTCCCAGGATAAATTAATTTACATAAATTATTAAGTATGTATTCCTAGCTTTGTGCAAGTTGCTTCCTATTAGACTACAAAATTAATTTTTTCTTGCATTTTGTCTGCTGAGTTGACTGATTAATTCTCTATCAAATTAGTGAACTGGCTGCATATACTTACAGACCAGATTGTTCTTCAGCCTTTGCTTTGATACACTATTAGAGTGAGTTTGTCCTTGGGACAAAAAAGGGTTCCTCTATATCCTCCAATTTTTGGACTCCTTCTAGAGCTGCAAGCTGATACTCCAGTAGCAATTATATCCCTGCCAAATGCAGAGGCTACAGTCTTTTCATGCCTGCTTAGCATTTTATAACATTTATACATGAGCTGCATTAGCCTTTTTTTCACTACAGTAGAAATTCACTTCTGTCTGTAAAGGTAGCTGATGTGAAGGAAACTGCATCCCCTGTAACTGGGAGAGACAGATTTTTCTATAAAACCTCTGAGCACTTACATGCTTATGATAAAGCCTCATTATCCTCCCCTCTGCTGAGTCCACTGGAAGTTAGATGGGGCACATCCGTTGGATGTTACCCCTCTGCCTCAGAGGGGTTAGGGGTGGTGAAGAGTTAAAGAAGTGCAATTGAGTTGAACTCAGAGCAGCTGTTGTGCATTCACTCCTCTCCAGAGGAGTTTTAGACATGTCATAGCATCTTCAACTGTGTTTTAGCCACACAAACCCAGTATGAGTTCATGCCAGAGACATTTGTTCACACTCTTCCTGTCCTGTCCCAGTAGAGTCTCACACTCTGTCCATAATTAAACCAAGCACCTGCCACTGTCATGCACAGAATTAGTCCCCATATCTGCCCTTGACACACCTGAGGACTTTGTAAAGGTCACATCACCTTTGGCATGGACACCTCAGCGAGGCAGTGAATGAAAAGACAGGTGGAAATTGTAATTGCACCCAATTAATTTAGTTTCCTAACTAAAATACAGTACATTTGCTTTGTGGCGACCCCAGTTTTCTCAAGAGCTATTGCTCCCACACAAGCAGGCTGCCAGCAAGGTCAGGTATGGCACCTTCAGTACCTAGTGAGCAAGGGCCTAAATTCCACCTTCTCCCACTGCCTTCCATCACAGCCCAAGGGGAAAACAAAGTACAAAGAGATAATCACAAGAAATCAACTCCTTTACTTACATGAATTTTAATACAGGTGGTAATAATCCAGCACAATGACCATCTATTGACTAATCTAATTCTCAGTTTGAACATTAGTTAAGTAATCCTTTATCCTGCATAGCTCCTATGCCATCAAGGAGCTTGCTTAACACAGCACTTACTCCTACAACTCTAAAGCTACACCTTTTAACAGCAAGAGGTTGCTTTGTCCTCATCACTCAAGCCTTATTTCCAATCACATTTCTAGAAAATACTTAGTAGCTCATATTTTATCCATGCCATGAAAACTTTAGCCACACATAAAATCCTCTTGCCTGCTGTAGTCACAGTCCCAAAGGAAGAATATCCATTCCCACATAGAGCACAACTTGCAAAATCACCGTACACCATTGCTGTCCCTGTTAGCTCCGGGTTTTCCTCATCTTATTATGGAATTTTCCACCTTTGCTTTCAAAAAATAAAATTTTAGTGCACAAAAGATTTAATCCTTGAGCTAACCCAAGGATCCTATGCTTTCCTAGAGAAAACGCAGGAAGTTAGTCAGCCTTCTAAGGATCATCTAAATTCCAGCTTTAAACTCAATACAACATCCCATAGACCAGAACTGTAGCTCTCCTCATCATAAGAAAGGTAAGACAAGGCACTACAACTCCCTGCCGACGCTCGGAGTTATTTGATTTTAAACAAACCCGTCTCTGTGCCCCCGGAGGTCACCAGCGCCTCCTGCGCTCGTACGGACACCCACGGGAGGGCTTTTCCCTCACGCCCGTGGAAACACGGGGCACTCCTTCCAGCAGAGCCCTCTGCTCACCCCAGTCCCCGCCGGGGCACACGCCCGTGTTTCGGGGCTCCCAAAGTCACTCACCGCCAGCAGCCGCAGGCGAGCCCCACAAACACCTTCTTTTAAAACTTTCTGCTGAGCCAGGCTCCTGCTTTTCTGGGCTGAGCCGTTCCGTGCCCTCGGGCCGTCTCCCCGACCTGCCACTTCACCTCTACTGCCCACAGGTGCCCCCTCACAGGGCCCCGCCTTCCCCACCTGCTCATCAGCATCAGCCCGCTCAGCTGCGGCTGATAACGGGTCCTTTGAACAATCTAATTAAACTGAGGCATCCCTATTTGTACAAGAAGTTTTACTTTAACAAAAACCAAAAACAACAAAAAAAAAAAAAAAAAAAAAAAAAAAAACCAAAATCAACCAAAAAATGGGGAGTATATTCAGAAATTTTAACACTTCAACTTTCTAAGCTTCTAAATACACAGTTCTGAATTTGTGAGAAACACAGAAAGGCACAAGGAGTCACAGGCCTCACAACAATATCCTTAACTTTCATGATCAAAGAGTTGCCTAAAGGCAGCATGAGCAGAAACATTCAGATCAAGCTCTGAAAAACTTGCCTTTTGTGAGACCCAGTAGTTCACACGCTACTGAAAGGCAGCATCTTCTTCCACTTGAAGAGTTTGCAAGGCCAGACTTGAAAGAATTTAAAGGTTTGTTTTGGCTTTAAAAAAAAATCTGTGGCTGTGCCCTGTGGTGCTCAGGAGAGCATTAAGCTGGGAAAAGGGAGCCAAAGTCAAGTCCCCTGCTTATCTGAAGCAGTAACAGTAAAAACTTTCTTTTGTCACATTTCTGAAGAACAAACTATTTTCACAACTAACCTAGGCCTTTCTCTGCCCCTTCCATCAAAGCCCTACCTCTCTAGAGGAGGAAACAGCTGATTTATGGGGCTGGAGAAAAGCAGAACTCGGCCCTAGTGATGCAGAGCGTGTTCAAGGTCAGAGGGGATGGTGAGGCAGAAACTGCTTCAAACAGCTGAAATCTGCATCCCCCACTCAGAGTTTTTGCTCTCCTCGGCTGGATTTTTAAACCCAGTAACAGTACAGTGGGATCATGCTTTAAGAAATTACCTCCAAAACAGACAAGCAATGTAGTAAAATATCTCATACTCTTGCCAGCTGATGCACATTGTGAGCTAACTTGTGAGATGCTGAGGTCCCATGTACAAGTTTCCCAGAGATGACAATGTGTTTAAAGCAGGTTCAGTTCTTTGCAGCTTTCACAGGCTTAGTTTGTTTGGGATGGCTTCATTTGCATTTAGCTGAAGGAAAATTAAGTCTAAGTAAAAAATTTCATGTGGAATATCTACTGAAGATAATAATTCTCCTAATTCCCCAGTGCTGTTCATTGTCTTAAGGGAAAGTCAGGGGAAGAAAGAAGAAAATCCCTTAGCAAAATGAACAGCAAGAGAACCTAGCTGTCTGCTGATAAAAACATTGATATTGATGGGACTGAAGGGATTGGCACAATCAGGTTGTTTATCTGATGAAAATATGAAGAACAATGTGAATCATGACAATTTCAATGAAGACATATTTGAAAATGAACAAAAAGAAAATATGTTTTAAAATTAATAACAGCATATGTTTATGCTATCTTAAAAACAGCTTCAGGCCTTTTGTCAGTATCCCATGATAATACCAAGCATGAAACAACAGAAGAAAGTTTCTATATTTTAAATTTCCTTTAGAAGTGAATCTAAAAGTACATGGGAATGCAATGAGCACTGCTTGGGAGAAAACATATCCAAGGTTCTGTTCTACCAGAGCTGCTTGTAATGCATTAACTGGAAGATTTGGTGGATTAAATGTAGATGTTCCCCGTGTAGGGAACAGGCAATGTGAACTTAGGTCCTTTTGATAAAATGCTAACTTTCTAAATATATACAGATATAATTAGGAGAACCAGATGTAAGGTAATGATCTGTCTGTCCATTCAGAGGGTCTAACAAACAGGTACTTCAGAACAAATGAACATTTGTGTCATGGGAGGCTGGTTTTGTGTGTTAAAAGCCCACAGAATTTTAATCACAGAAAAAATCATGCGTTTTGGTGTACTTACCCAAACTAAAGCAATTAACACATACCCTAACAGCATGTTATTCTACAACAGAGTTAATGCTATTATACACACCTACATCTAAGGCAAAAACTGCTTGTAAGTAACTACAGACTGAAAGCATCCAAACCTGAACAGAATGTTGGAATATCAGCCCAGATGAAAATCAAAATACATTATCTGGAAATACTTTAAAAAATCATTCATGAATTCATGGCATATTTATTTGTCTTAGCACAGACCAACTATTATCAAAGTACAGAAGTATTTTTTTCTCCGCTCACTATAACTTGGGTTTTGGTAAGTTTTACAAAAGGAAAGGTTTTCTCTTTTTCTTAGTTGGACATTTCTTCTCTAGGCAATATTCTCAAGTTTTATGTTTATCCTAAGTAAAAGAATTCTTATGTGACATCATAAATGTCTCATGTGCTTTGCAAACCTGTAAAGTCACAAATTGGAAAGTAATGTCCCTGTCTAACAGTACTGGCTGAACAACAGGAATTACCTTCAGGCATTCTGACTCTGCACAGCAAAGAAAAAATAACAAATCAGGGCAGGTTGGCAGCTGAGCAGCCCATTTACACTCTGTGGGGACTCGGCTGGCACTGATCAAGAAAAGGTGGCCTAAGACCTGTCCCTTGCACAGAGCCAGCATAAGCAGAGCTGCCGAGGAGGTGATAAAGCTTCCAGCATGGCACTACCTTGGAAATACATTGACTGCAGCTGCCACGGGATATATCACTCGGGAAGTCCAAGGTGCTTGTAGGAGGGCTGGCAAATGAAGGCTCCTCATTAACCTCTTACAGATGAATGATGTCTCCTCTACAATCTCATGCAGGTCTTTAAGGAGCCAACTCATCTTAGGTTTATTATCCAGAGTACAAGAACCTGCACTGAACTCAGAGAAGCTGCCACTGGAGATGCACTCTGTCTCCTCTTAGTGGAAGATGTCTTGATATTCTCTGGCATAGCTGGAGGACAGGAGGAAACACCAAGGGAACTTTCTTCTCCTATGCAGTAACCTAGAGTTTTATATTTCAAATAAATATTCACCCCAGCTCTTTACATGGAAAACATGTAAGTGCTAGTGTCAGTAAGTACTGATTAAGCTTTTAAGAGCTGTGAGAGCTTTACTTATTTTGTGTGCACAGATGTATTATTACAGCAATTAACAATGCCTTCAAGCCATGGCTGTACAGCAATTTCTCTGACAAATCCATGCCGGTGCAGCAGTCTCTGTGCTGCCCACTGAACAGAGGGACCACTTCTGGAGTGAGGTACTGCCACACCTTAGCCATGGGGTTAGAAAATCTCTAGTACCCATTTAAAAATGTTTGGAAATATGTGGGTTCACTTATGATCTTTGCTTTCACCTGAAACTCATGACACTCATAACAGGTGAACACATTAAAATGTCACTACAACAATACATTTTGAAAAAAATCACTTGTTCTGCTTAGTATTGTACCAAGGAACTAAGAAATATTGGCCCTGAAGCTGCCATCAGTTGATCCTTTCAGTTTTCTTTGTTTTTGTTTTCTGTCATTGCTACTATTTTACACAAATGGAAATGCAATCGCATCAGAAAATCAAGATCATGAAATCTTTAGAAATAATAATGCTCAAATATTTAGTAATATTTTAAATTTAAATAATTAAGTCTTTAAAAAATGTTTTTTTACCTGCATACATAAGTCTAACCGTGGGTGTATTGTTGCTGTTTCCTGGGTAATTGTTGGAAGTGATATGGGCTCATGTAATAGAAAGTTACCAGAATGCACAATCTTGTGCAGCAGCAGCTCCAGACTGTGCAACAATTTTAGGCTGAGTTGGCACTATTACACCATGAGATGTTACTCCATAGTAACACAGTATGACCTGAAAAAAACTGCTGTTTGACCTGGCATTCCTATCCCTGCTGTGTATGGATTATGGCACGGCCTTGCCCCTTTGTTTACGGATATAGCCCAAGTGGGGATTTCTATAAGAAGCTCAGAGAAAGCTCAGCACAGTTTTGCAGCTTCCTAGAGCCATGGCTATGGTTCAGAAGACATATTGCTTTGACAATTTATTCAAAATGCATTTCCAAACTCTTCGTTTCATTGAGGGCAGTGAAATGTTAAGATTGCCATTCAATACTTAAACCTCATAGAAGAGTCCCTACAAAATTATCCACTTTTTTTGACATCCATACAATGTTTAACATCAGTGGGTTAACCCAAAATTCCATCTTTTATAATAATTTTAATAAAGTATTATTCATGGGTGTGTTTTGATGATGGTCTCAGAAAGGGAAGCCAAGGGCTGCTATTAAAAATGAAAAGCATGGTGACTGTGCTTTAATACACAATGCTTCAAGCTTCCCATGAAAATTTAATAATTTTTGGTGTTTCAAAGAAACATCTGACTTAACAAGTGCTGGTGCCATTACTACATGTGTTTCAGTGTGTGACATTGTTGTCATCTCTTCTTCCGTTTCCGTTCCTCAGGAGAACATAGCAGAGAAAGAGGAAAATTCTCTAAAAATGTGTTCTAGTCCCTGCAGGCTGAGGACAAAACAAAGATAAACACACACTTCATGACAAGTTGTACTTTAAACTTCCTTCTGTCTCTACTTCAGTTTTTACACAGCAGCCCAAGATCAGAAGCAAAGGGGAAACAGAGCCTGAGCCAGGCCACGCATGCGGCTGGTTCGAGTTCAAAAGTAGGCAAACTCCTCAGACCTAAATAATGTATAAAAAAGTCTCACCCCAGAAAATGATCAGGCAACCAAGAATCAGGTAATAAGATTCTGTACATTCTGACAGTAGCCTTTTCTCACAGAATATAAGAAATGAGCTTTTCTAGTAGATGGAGAGAAAGGAGGGGCACAGCACATTCTCTTGTTAAGGAAACTTCTCCTAGAAAAGTAGTTTGGCAGGTGGGTATCAGTTAACATAATTTACACATTTCTATAGCTTGGATAAGTGTAGGCTATTAGTGCAGGCTGATGTAACCCATGTGACAAGAGGCTGCAAACTGAGGAAAGATGAAAGAAATTTTGAGATGAAAGACCTACAGTATATGATGTGCAATTGACACCATTATTTCTATCACCTCTGTCCCCCAGCTCTTATAGATTAGGGACCTGCATGTAAGTCTGAATATACTGAAAGAGCCATAGGCAGGAACCAGAGGAGCACTGAAATTGGACAAGTATCTGGAGGACACTTCAAAGAGTTTTACCCTACCTAAAGAAGGAAATTTGATATTTTTTAGCTTGATATTTTTCCTGTTATGGTGCATTTGTACTATAATACAGAACTGTTTCACCTTCCTTCTGTGCACTCACTTTATAAGGAACAACAGCAGCAAATTTGGGAGATCACCTACTATATCTTGGGTTTTATTACTCATTGTAAAAAAAGTGAAATTAAGATTTCATCCCAACTTCCATCAAAAATCACTACAACATGTTATTTTATTTTCCAGTTCTCTCAGAATGACTGAATCATTCCATTGGCCTGACTGGCTTTTTTATTCGTTACCTTTAGTACAGGTCTGGTTGGAAGCCCTCCTTTCTAAATATGTGTTTAGACTAAATCAAAAATAATAACATAAACCCCACTGTAATTACTGTAATTCTGTATTCCCTTACCTATTCACAGGTAAGTGTGGAACCCAGGACCCAACTCCACACATACTCCAATAAGTGTTTTTTTCTCCAGCCTACCTGGCATTTTCTGATACATGGTGCTTATCCCCTCTGCACTCCCCTCTCCTCCTGGTGCCTTACACCTGGCTCTGCTGGGAGCTCTTCCTCCCTCAAACAAAGCCCCAGCACTGTGTGTAGCTGTATAATACCCTCCTTGTTTCTAAATATTTTTAAAGATCTCCAGGATCTCATCGCTGAATAGCTTAGGCAGTCACAGAAACAAAATCAGAGCCAAAATCTTCTGCCTCTATAGGAATCACTAAGATATAGCTTTTGAAAATATTAATTTGTTTTGAGGAACGCTTTTTAAAAATTTTTCATTAGCTTGTTCTGATTTTTTTCCCTGCATGCTACAATATTTAAAGGACGTTAAAACTTTTATAACAGTGTCTCACATCAAGGCAAAAATAATATACTTACAGCTGTCTTGCTTTGCATGAAGATTTTAAAGAAGCTTTATTTCCAGCAAATAATAATTGACAACTCAAGACAAAATCACTATGTGTGAGTTTTTTCCAAAGAGCAAATGCATTTCTTTCTTTTGTTTTGTCATTCTTTTTTCTATCAGTATATTTTGTCTTTCTCACTTGGGTAGCCTCCAAAGCTCTGATTTCACATTCCTCTATGTATATAATAAGAAACCCACAGCTGAAATCAATAAAGTAATTCAGATGGGAAGGGATCTCTGGACGTTATCCCATCCAACCCAACTTATACCAAGGACAACTTCAATTTTAGATCAAGTTGTGCAGGGCCTTGTTTGATTATCCCCTGGAAGGAGATGCCACAACCTCTCTGGGCATCTTGTGCCAGCACTGGACTGCCCTCACCATGAAAACTCCTTCCCATTACATCTGGTTGGAATTGTCCTTGCTGCATCTTGCCTCTGTTGGCCTTATTCCTTTCACTGGGCACCTCTAGAAGACTCAGGCTCTGCCTTTGCTATGCCCTCCCATCAGGAAATGGAAGCCAGCAGTGAGATGTCCCCCTCCCTGGCCTTCTCTTCCTGACACTGAGCACGAGCAGGGCTCAGCCTCCTGGCACATCACCCTCCAGCTCCCTCATCGCCTCCACACTTTGGGCCAGAATGGCCCCAGTATTTCAACACCTGTCAGAAGGACCCCTACTTGTACTCCAGAGGTGAGCGAAATTTAGCTTTGCCTCCATTTCTTATTTTTCAGCTGTATTTAGCAGCAAGCCAGATATATCATTTGCAGTTTTCCCTTAGAATCTGCAAGCCAAAAGGAATTCTTCCCAGTTCTGTGGCTGGATAGTTTTAGGGAAAAGCCTTAAACAAGATGAGTTGCATTTGCCTTTGCAGTAAGAGTAGCAGTAGTTTTATACAACTATCTCAAGAATCAAATAATAATCATATCCCCTTGTGGATGAATATAAAAATAATCTTAGTCCAAATCTATCAAAACTAGTATAATTAAAGCATTATATGTTATTTGAGAAAAACATAGGTAGTGAAGGAAAATAACTCTCTCTCTGAAGGTGAGATACCAATCCACCCTTTGTCTCTGTTTCTACCAGAAGGTAAAGGGGCCTTGCAGCAAATCTGTTTCCACAGCAGGCATTCCATCAAACTTGTGCATTACACATCTGAAGGTGCTTGTGAGGATCACCAAACAGAAATCTGCCTCAGAGCTGAGACAACATCCCTAGTTAGTATTCTATTTATAAACTGTTCTTTGAGTTCAGATTGATTTTAAAGAAATGAGAAAAAGCCCAAATGAAAAATAGCAATGATTTCAAGCCAGATCAATTGAAAGTAGATGTTGAAAAATTCCTTTACCAGTCTGTTCACATATTTGTTGTCTGAAACAGCTCTCAGAGAAAAGGGCCAAATAAATAACTTTCTACCATAGATTCAGGTTTCCTATACAGAAAAACATTAGTACAAGAAACAGGGACAGAAATGTTGGTCACAGAGGGTCAAATACATCCCTGTTCTAATTCTAGTGGAACCATAACCTTGAATTAGATCCACAGCATACAGACTTGCACAGCTATTTCAGTAACAATTCAGTAGAAGATTTCATGAAAGAATAGTTGTTTAATAACATCAAGCACAAGCAGTAACGACAGGGTTCAAACTGCCTCCAAGCATCTTCTGCGAAATAAATAAACTATGTTAAGTCCCTGCTCAGAAGTAAATTCCCGCATCTAGCTTCAGGAAATGAAAATCAGACTTGTCTGATTAGTCTGTTAAGTAGCTTTTCACACTTGCAAATTCTCAGGAGCTTTTGTTACATGGATGTGTCTGCACCTCTGGAAGCGAATGTGCAAAACGATTACATGAGCATAGCCTGGATCACCTAATCTGGTGTTCTGTAACACCTTCAGCTGCCAGCACTACATGTTCAGTGTTTTCTTCTCCACAATATATTCACAAACAATTCCCCTGAGCCTGGAATTCCTTGCTAATTACCCCAATGATATCCAATCCTGCTCTCCTACCATCTAGTTCTGTGATTCACCTCTATTACTCCTACATGGCCAGTCTTTGCTGAAGACTGCCACCCTCTTGATCTAATCCAGACTCCACCCTCTCCTTCCCCAGGAGTCCAAACCACCATAATCTTTATTCCAGAAAGTAGTAAGTATCAGGAGAGGAAAAAAGCAGCTCCCTGCAACAGAATTGTAGGCTGCCAAATATGCGCCAGAATGCACGAATTTTGTTCCACAAGACCCAGGTGTGAGGGCAAGGTGACCCAATTACTCCAGGAAATATTTTACCCAGTTGCTGGGGCTTTCAGAGGTGCAGTCACAACCTCAACCGTTTATATAATCCAAACACAACCCTTCAACCCAAATTATGTTATCTCATGGAACACAAACAGGAGAGTATCATCTGTCCTAGGGGTGAAACAAAGCAAGTATGAAGTTCATAACACACTCTGGCTGATTTATACATTTGCTCCAGACCATGGCTCTTGATCCAGGTGAATCTGCAGCACTGAGGAAAGGAATTAATGATCACCTGACAAAGCTGTAGCTCAACTCTGCAGAAAGATGTGTTGATAATTTTGCGATGGCTTCGCAATAGGAGAGCGTCACCGTAACTATGGCAAGCTCTTACGACACAGTGCCCTTTAGAAAAGCACTGCTGATGTCTAGGCTGGTATATTTAAAAACAAGATTGACTGCAGGCTATTTATAAGTATTCCTGCTTGTGCACACTAAAACTGAGTGCTTAAACTAGGAAAATGCTGACTTCATATAATTTGTTTTTCCTTTAACAGAAAATTGACCAACCCCTCTGAAATTCCCAATAACAAGGCAGAGAGAAAAGAAAAACAAAAGCAGTGATATACAAATTTAGCTAAAAGAAAACTGTATTTTTTTGAACTTGCTTTCTGTCTTGGAGAGATTTTAAGACAAGCAAATTTGTTTCCTGATTAACAGATTCCTTAATAGATAAAATCCTTTTATATATTAGATGGAGGAAAGGGGTCTGGCAATACTTCCTTTTTATCCTGACTTGAAGCTTTATTTATTGATGATGCACTAAAGTGATGATTGTCTTAAAAATCTCTATTACATGGGAAGAATTAGAAGTACAAAACTTATTTTTCACACAGCAAAAATAAACTCAAGCACAAAAGAGTGATGGAAAAAAGCACAGGATTTTCACACCAGAACACCAGAGAGATTTTTGAGAAAGTACAATATATACAAAGAGCTATAGTTAAAACTTTTTCTGACAGGTGGAGCTTTCTTGAGTTAAGATTCAACTTATCTTGATGTTGTGATATTTAATCTCCCTGGATGTTCGGTAGTTTTTCAGCTTTCTTGACCCCTACTTTTCAGGAAACCTCTATGGCCTGAAGTTGGCTCCGGAATATGCTGCAGTATATGAGAGTTTAATAATATGGTAATACTTGCTTCTTTTATTGTGCTGTGAAAAAAGTCCTGGGTGTTTATTAGAAGTCATCACAAGCTGAGTGACATGGTTTGGAGGCAGAGAGAAGGAAAAATTATCATAAAAAACCCAAAATGTTTGGAAGTTTCAGTGGAGTTGGAGGAGTAATGACAGCCACTCACTAAATTGTTTTCACCTTTTACTGCCACTTTTGATTGTTGTACTTTAAGTTTTATAGTGAAAAACTGTGAATTAGGCCATCAGTCTGATGGTGGTTTTTAAAGCACACTAGTGCAGCCCAAGATTGCTTACTGAACTGTTAAAATCACTGATACCACTTTTCAGTGCTTACCAGATTTGGAACATTGTTGTTACCATTCGCAGTGTTCTGAAACAAAACCAGGAGGTGTTCTACAGACAGCCTGTCAGTAGAGGCTGATGGATTCAAATAATATGAAGTTTCCATCTTAAACGTGCTTCTAAAATATTGGATGAGGTCTCAATCCCAGTGTTACCAGGCAACATATTTACAAGATCAAATGTGATTTCTATTCTCTGTGAATATTGTGAATATTCTGAATTCCAGTTTATTTGTCTCTTCCATTATTTGCTTGCCATAATTACACTCTATGTTTGTGCTCTGTACAGTTTAATGAAGTTTATTTCTGTTGGAGTTTCCTTTAGTACAAAGTTGAATCTGCAATGAGAATTGAAATCTTTGAATAAACATCTGCCTGGAAAGACTGGGTGATAAATTATCCCACTGATCTCATTTGGTGCCAAGACCAACAGCTTAAAACAATCACAAACACATCACATTTTTATAAAGGCAGAGCCCCCAGTCCCAAGAAAGGCAAAGCCCACCTGGCCTAGTTGATGTACACACACTGCAGAAGGGCTTTTGTCTTTTGGTTTTGTTTTTTTTTTTTAAATACCTATTGCAGATGAGGGATGAGTAGAAGAGGAGGTTACATGTGTTTCCCACAAAAGTACAAGACATTGGTGAAAATTCTAGAGACTGTAGACAATGCCCTCAATTTCAGAGCTGGGTAAACACTTCGAATTTCACTAGTTTTCTCCTGAAAAGATCATGTGTATGACAGCCAAACCTACAGTTTTGCTGACCCAAAGTTGTTTCCAGTTCTTTCAAAATATTTTATAATTGGAATCAAGACTTACACTCTTGCACAATTTTCCCCACCCTACAAGTAAACTGAGAAATAAATAAGCATCAGGTTTTCCTCAGTTTCAGTCTACTGCATTAGTCACAAGCCTGGTCTGGATGTCTTGTTCAATAAGCACTTGTATTTCTTCTTTTACTGAGGCCTGGCATACCAGCATGCCTGATTTGGCTTATTTTTAAGAAAAATCTTCCCTTTAAAAGTGATTTTAAAGGAAAATCAGTCAACCCTGCATGTATGTAATTGTTCACAGCTTTTGTGGTTCTCACTGAGAATGTATCAGACTGGAGTAGTCCATGTAATATTCACTCTTTGTTCCCATTGTTCCTTTCAAACTTGTCATGCGAATGAGAATAGTTTATTATTGATGTTGGCCCATTAAGGAGTCTGTTTTAAGCTTCCACTGGCAGTGGTTTATCGAGGCCATGGAAAAAATGTCAAGAGACCCATTTTCCTGTATTTGAGCTGCAGACAGTACCCATTTTCTGAGCCTCAGACAATACCCCATCAGATCTCTGGGCTTTGTTTTCGATATCCCATACCAGAAGTCAGTGTATGAAAAAGAAAAAGTAATGCTGAGTTAATAATAAGGGCTTAAGCCACCAGTCAGAAGGAGATTGAATGGCTACAGTGCAATATAATTTTTAATCAGATGGGAACGTTAAACAAACTATTTGATTTGTGCATCTGCTCCTGTCCATGGAAACTTCACAGCATTCTATGCCTGAATTTCATTTTTGTTGCAGAATTCACCTCAGTGTACCTGTCTTAATTTTTATTGAAGGAAACGGAAGTATAGTAGATAGAAGTTGACACACCATTTTTTTCCTTCTATTTTAGTCATGACTATATATTTTAAACCTTTAGGCCAAAAGATAGGATTTCTGTTTATTACTTCTAAGGGATACAGACCTCTGCCATTTAAAAAACTAAATTGTGAAATTCAAACAAATTGAACTGGAATTCCATTTGGCTGCAGTAAATCCAAACTTTTTTAAAATTTGTTTTCACAAAAAACACTGACAATCTTTCCTTTTTTTTTCTGTTACTGCCAGTATAACATCACCATAGAACCTATGTGCTTAGAAAACAAAGAACAATCAAAAAATCTCACAGTTCTTTTACAAAAATCTGATGGATTATTTTCAAAGCACAGAAATCACAGAAAAAAAAATACAAATGTCTCATCTGTTTTATGCTTAAGTGAAAATCAAAAATGTTGTTGCAATTATGATTTTATATTTTAACTATGAAACAAAAATGAGTAGGCTTAAAAAAAATAAACTGCCTGAGTTATTAGGGTCTGTGAACTGCCTGCTGAGCCCAGGCAGTAATGTTTTCTAGTGTTTGTGTCTGTATCAATATAATGACAGCAACATGCTTCAGATCAACTGGATACTAATTACAGATTTACCTGATAGACTGGAAAGGCTCCCAAGGAGCTGCTGCACTTTACTCAGCAAGTAAGGGATTCTTCCAAAAGCTGCATAGGGACTTGTAATGTTAAATAATCTCATCTCGATACCATTTTTAATACACTTTTTTGAGGAGGTTCAGCTCCCTCTGCAAAGAGGAGGCAGGGCCCTGGCAGGGACTCAGATCTCCAGACACTGGGTTATCCTGAATCCATGGGGCCCATTTGCACAGAAGAGAGATTACAGCACTTGTAGCTCCTCAATTGTCAGCTCTTACATCTGCTTCAACATTGAGAAAAGCAAGAATTCTCCATTTCAGGCACTATGGGAAGTAGGATACATCCATTAAAGTTACGAAGCAGATCATGCAAGAAGTAAAAAAACCCACCTCATTCTTCAACCAACACAGGATGAAATTGTGGGCCTCATGACCATGAGAAATCCTGACAGTAAAAGGAACAAGTAGACTCAAAACAGATGAGCACAGGGAATGCAGCTACCACACCTTTAATGGGGTTGGGGTCCAATCTTACGAGCAATCTAAAGCTCTCAGTTTTTGAAAGAAGGAGGATGGGTTGATGGGATAATTGTCTTAAATACCCCTGGTATTCTCTGGCCATGTCCCAGCTGCTTGCAGCAGCCCAGGCTGGTGCAGAGCCCACAGCATGGCTGGGGGAAGCTGCTCCTCCATGGGAGCAGAGATCAGGTGGGAGCTGCAATCATTGTTTACACAAACTTGAAAAGCCTTAGAGAAACACTAAAAAAGACAATTTTTAATGAACACTCTCTGAAGAGGTGATTAATTTGTTCATGAGCTGTTACTAAAAATGTAATCAGTAAAGTGTAAGAAAGGTTTTATACTCACTGTAATTGCTTGCCTATAATGTAATAGTAATAATGAAAACACCTACAGTAAAGCCTTGTTAACTCAGTGTGGGATATATGATCCTGTTTGCAGTTTAAAGCACAGGAACGAGATGCTTGTGCTCAGTACATCTTTTTGATTCAAAAGCACAGTAGCTTAATCAATTGTTCCCATTCCTTCTGGAAAATCAACACTTACAGTTCCTCTTATGAGTCATCCCCCTCCTTGTCTATCATTTAAAACAAATATGTTTTGCTATTCTTTGATTGTTCTTGTCTTTCAGATTTTCACTTCTGGATAATAAAATGCACATCACTAATGACACCAAGTAGTTTCATAATTTCTGGCATATGTACCCTGGGCAAAGAAAGGAAAATTACACCAAAACAAATAAAAATGTAATATAAAATATACTACCATTTATAAATGCTGTGTTCAGATTACATTGTGGACAAATTGTTGTAATTTTCCTAGGCTGTTTAATACCTTGCTCTACAGATATATCTGACATCCGCTTTTACGTTGCATCCAACAGAGTAGCAAAAGCCATTGTGCTCTTCTGGATCTGAATTAAAATCACCAGATACTGGGAGGAAAAAACATGAGAATAACTGAAAAATTCTTAAAATGTGAAAATTTTCCTAAGTATATGGTACTTCTTACTTTTAACAAAGTAAGGTGTTTTCCTGATATGTTACTCAGGAAAAAAAATAAAATTTACAATTGGTCTATAACTCATCACTACAGATTAGATTCCGAGTGCTAAAGAGGATGTTATGCCTCCACATGGAGATTTATTCAACAGAATTAATGTGAAAATGAAGTAGCATTCAACATCAGTAATTACAGGTCTGCTTGCTCATTTCCCCAGATACTTCTGGGGTCTGCTGCAGTGATTTTTCACTTTTGTTTTAAAAATGTATAGTAAAAATATTCTAGTAAACATGAGATAATGAGGCGAGTCCAGACTCAAGGTCATAAATGAGACAATCTATGAATGGAGAATGCAAAGGCAAGGAATAGCCATTGCTGCTAGGAAGAATTCCCAGGGAGTACAGAGTAAATCTAAAAGATCCAGTGGGAATTAAGATTTATCAAGTCATAATCACCCTGTGGCAAGAATGACAGTTCTATACAGTAATTTTCTGAGAAGTCTACATGTTGTACTTATCTTCTGGTTTGGTACTTATTTTGTAGAGGGAATAGGTCTGTAGTGTGCTAAGCTTTCAAGGTTCAGATCTTTCTAATTTTCTCACAAATATTCACACCAAAAATAGCTCAAGAAATTCTTAATAGGAAGCTCCAGTTTCTTGTTATTGCTGACTTTATCTAATTACTGCATGTGGTTTGCACCCAGATAGCCACACATGCATAGAAAAGCATTACGCCTCCCCTCAGAAAAAAATATAAAAAATTACTGTAACTCCCGCAGTCAGATTGAACATAATAGGATTATCTTTTCAATCTATTCTGAGTGCCTCCATGCAGGCTTCTTCAAATCAATAGCTGTACTTACAAAAGAACTGGAAAATGCGTAGTAATTAAGAGGAAGGAGAAAAAGTTAAAACACTATGCTTTTGAAGTTTATTTTCAGTAAACAAAGTCTTCCCTTATTGGGGGGGAAGGGAAGAACACATTATATTTTAATGCTAAAAAAGCTTAAAAATGGGATTTTTCTAAGGAATCCAAGATCAGGCACCTACTCCCTCAAGCTCTTTTGAAAATTGTAGCATTTATCTTCAGAAGTGCTTCAGTGCCAGCTGGAGAGAGGCTGGCTGAGAGCATCCCATCAGGATTTCACAACCCTGAAGCCATGGAAATTGCATCACCCTCTTGACTTGCCGGAGCTTTTAAGTGACAGAGCAACCTTTCTGCGGCAGCAATCCCAGGTGTACCCCAGCATGCCCTGAGTGAGGGGGGGGAGGAGAGCACATTCTGGGCTTGGAAAGGGGAGGGGAGCAGAGCGCAGGTCCCGGGGGAGGCCCTTCCCTGCAAGGGCACCCCGGGAATCTCCATCCCGGGCAGGACAGCCAAGGCCAGGCTGAGGAGCTGCTTCCTTGGCCTCCCTGCCAGGGAAACCAAGGAGAGAAGAACTGAGAAGTGCCCGGTGCTGGCTTCTGCCAGGCTGGGAGGATTCACCAGGAGGCTTCACCGCGTACTCCGGGCACCTGAAAGGAGCCAGCACCGAGGGCAGAGCAGCCTCAGCCCCCACCAGCCTGGGCATCCCCGCTGGGAAGGGCACTCGGAGCCGCCGGGAGCCGAGCGAGGGGGCAGCTGCTGGGCAGGCCTGACAGTCTGAATGGGTTCCTTTCACTGTTAGTGCTGTGTTAACACAAAATAGAGCTGAGGTTGGGACTTTCAGACAACTCACAGTCACTCAGTACTGCTGGGGAAAAACTGTCCCAAGCATCAGTTGGTTCACGTCTGCTGAAAGATGGGAAGCAGAAATGAAGGCAGCAGCCCAGACAGCTGTGAGGAAAAACAAGAGGAAAATCATAAACCGTGGTCTGTGAGAGACTCTTCTGCCTAAGTCTTATTCCTAGTGATAAGCTGATTGCAGTTCTTTCCCAAGTGCATTTCTACTGCACAAGAAATCAGAAGCAAATGTTCTGATTTTTCCTTAGAAATTTGAACAAAATATATTAAACAGAATCTCTTGCTTAGACACAATTTCATCATTAGTGAATGGACTCAAACTCAGGCTTTTAACGATTGTAGTTTGAAAGAGGCACAGTAAATGCTATTAATACAGTTTTGTTAAACAAGTGGAGATGTGTGAAACCTCTGACTAATTAAAATTGATTCTTGTACAGAAATGGTATATGTTTGTAAAGGTTTATGAACACTGATTGAATTTGGTTTTATAGATCAGTAGTCACCAGCTGTTCATCTCAAAGTCTGAGTATCTTTGTTCAGAGTCTGCATGGACAGAAATATGAATTTTCCAATACATGACTTGTATTGTAGCATTAAAGAAAACAGCTAAATGATATGTATATATACAATACAGTATAGAAACATATACACTTTCAAAACTGAGGAAGTCTATTGAGCATATGTCTCAAAAGGTAAGGACACTAATTGATCTTATTTTTAAGGTCTGAGTCTTCTGCCAAACAGGTTGCATTCAATCCCCAAAGAAACAAGTTCAATAAAAAATTATATACCACTGCATGCTAAAAACAGACAAGTCAAGCACAGAGAGCTCCTTTCATGCATCGTTTTTGATTGTCCTACTTTGCTCTGTCAGGAACAGCAGTGACAGCTTAGTGTTAGAGCTTGACATTGCAACAAACCAAATAAAACCTAGTTGTGCATTTTGAAATTTATTTCATACCACATCTAAAATATAAATAATATAGGGAGTTTTCATCGTTCTCAAACAATAGCAGCCACTGGAGACTGTTTCCAGAGCTGATGTTTTCCTCACTAGCTGAGGATCCTCACTAGCTGAGTAGCAAAAGCATGTCTGATAGCCAGCTCCAGGAGCCAGGCTGGCCAACACAATTATTGCACATTCTGTCAGCACATTTCCTCCCTTCAGCTTTACTTCTACAATCTTTTTCAATATTGTTAAAATGAGCAATCATTCGTGATTCACACTCCCAAAAAAGGCAGAAACCAACAATTCCCAATGGCTATAAATTATTAATGCAATTGTGCCAATCACACAGAGCTTAGTGCTTTTAAAAATGGAATGAGATTATCTGCACAGTTATTTTCAATCAGATTCATCTCTTATTAGGGGGCATTATGCATACAGCTTGCTTTCAGAAAGCCATCTTCTTCAAAGAAGATTGTTGCACAGTCATTTCTTGTGAAATACTATGCAAGCTCTATATTGGATACCAAATCAATTTTTTGTTTCAGGAAATAATTTTGTATAATGGGTATTTTACTTTGTAGATAGACTGATTCTTTCCAATGTAAAAGTGTGTTCTGTTCTCAGTTGTTATTCCCATTCAAGCCATCCCTGCTTTGAGTTGGCCCTTGCTGATTTACACCAGTCTAGGCAGAACTGGAGGTTGTGGCAAAGCATTTTTTCTGCAATAGCTTTAAGAGGCCATAATAGAAAAGTTTTTAAGAGTTACTGTACAATGTATCTGCTAAAACAGCAGGGCCATACAGCTGCCTCAAAAAATACAAGCTAGAAATTCTTCTTCTCTAGTATACAAAAAATCTATGAGATTCAAAGGATGTGAGTATCAAGGTCAGTTTTGGGGAATCCAGAAGGTTGTCTTTCCTTGTAGGCTCTCTCTGTTTCAATGTTTGTTAGAGTTTGGACTCTGTGCTGCCAGTGCCTGCACTAAAGGCCATGTGGAACAGCCTAAATGAACTGCAGACACAGGATGATTTTGTATTTACTGTTGCATTTTGTAAGAGGATTGGAAAATTGGCTTTGTGCTCCCAACTCCCTATAACTTATTCAAATTATCCCAACATCATGGCATGGTGTCTGGCAAGACACCAAAGAAATTGGAACCAAATTCAGTAGTGCCTCAAGCTGCAGGAGTAGGAGTATTCCCTTGGGAATGACTGGCTAGCAAGGTGGAATCTGACCTGCATTTAATGTGGATAGTTTGAGAGCTGAAATACTAAAATCACAAGGATAAGGAGACTCAGAGTACACAAGCATGTTCCATGTAAAGGAACTTGAATATATTGAGTCAACAAAAACATCAGTAGCAGACTCTTAGCACATGCTTAACTACCCTACTTAATCTAGGCCAAGAAGGAGCTCACAGTTTCTAAGACCCTTGTTTTTTGCTGCAAGCATTACATTATCTTCTGTATTGGTGGGAAAAGTGATCTTTAAAGCACTAAGCTGTCAAAATGCTGTACCAGGATTTTGCTATATTATTTTACATATTTCAGCTCTGTAATTCAAGTACTGGAATCGATCACATCTTCTCCAATATGGAGAACTGTCTGGATCTCACGGTCATATGCCTTGGTGCCATTTAACAACCTGCATTCCCATCTGTGAATCTGCTTCCTGGCATTTGCCTTGTACTTTATTTTTCCCATCCAGAAATCTGGCAATAGTTTCTCGCTATTATTCTGATAAGAGTGTGGGTCAAACTCATTCCACTGTGAATGTGCATTTGTGCTCGCAGAGAGTGAGCCATTGATTGGTATCAGGCAGAAGTGACGTCCCCTGTTACGTTTCTGGCATGTTATTCTGTGGTTAATCAGTGCTGCTGAGTGACAGTCAAACCGACCAGATGTGACTCTAATGGATGGCTGCTGCTTGCCTGATGTCTGTTTTGTCACTGATGTGACTGGAGTGCTCCTAAAAGTTATTTAAAAAAAAAAAAAAAAAGGAAAGAAAGAAAAGATAGTTTAGCAAGTAGGAGGAAACTGTATTTAGAAAGTAGCTGTATTTGTATACCTCTGCTTTTAAATATTCTTTCAACTGACTTTTTCTATATTCGTTAATCACAGGGCTATCCACACTTGTTTAATCAGGAAAGATTCATGCAAAAAACTACTTGGGATTTTTTTGTGTGTGTGTTCTGTGGGGGGTAAAAGTGTGTTATTCTTAATTTCGTGATTTAAATTCTTAGCAGTTCTGGAACACATGCATTATGAATAATCTTCACCAAAAACATCACAGAAATTTCTATCATGACTATGCCTTTTAGGCTGAAGCAGAGTCCTGTTGAAGTAAACACTGTCATGAAGACAGAAAGCAAGATTGTTCTCTCCCAAAAGGAGCTTAAAAATCAGTCATAGTGAAGGACTGAAATGATTTTCATTTAATTACAAACCACAAATCCAGCCAGCTTTAGATCCAGTATGAATCAAAAACTGAAACATGAAATATCCCAAGACTCCTTTTTTGTTCTGGTTTATACCTGACACTGGCTCTAGAACTACCAGATATTTGACAAGCAGCAGACTGGAACTCACAGCTCATGCTAATGACTTAGATAAATCAGATTGCAGACATTTAAGTATAGGTATATTTATTCAAATACCATCTTTAGCAATTGCTCATCCAGTTCCACTGGATTGAGACTTTATTTATGGATCCAAACAGAGCTGATACAAATTTTTTTTAACAAAAGGCCAATTATTTCATTGTTTAAGACTGTGCTGTGTTTTACTTACCATGTAAACAAACTTTATTGTGTATTTGCCAAAGACTTTCACAAGTAGTGAAATCTACTGCCCACATGTTTCACATGTTTTGATTTTTCTCCTCATCTTTTAGCTTCAGGAGTATTATTTCTTTCAGCAGGATGTAGATTCAGAAAGGCTGACTGGCATCTGAAAATAAAAGTAAAACATGTAACACTCAGAGCCAAACTCTGCTCCTTTTATTTAGTTTTACCAGGATCAAAAAGGTAAATGAAGGAAATGCTTGGGAGTGACTAGAACTGAGAAGGGGGGTGACTTACCTGTCTTGAGGCTTTTCAGAAAGCAAATTTCAAAATTACCTCTACATTTGAGATTTTTAGAGCATGATGAATGTATTTGGAATGTATGAATCTCTAAGTTCAGGGTAAACAGGAGGTGAACTTGATTCACAAATTGCCATTTCTGTTTTCTGGCTTCATTTTATTTTCAGAACTGAATTTCAGTACGGTAGAATTGATAAATGCTACTTTCTGAAACAGAAATGGAATCTAAAATTGAATTATCTTGAAAATTCTGGGGTAGGTTCCTGTCCTAATGCAAATCTATAGCTGCTGATGGCTGTCAAAATTTATCATCCAATGTATTCCCAATCTGGAGATTTAAAAAGTGCACATGATGTCTAATGGAGAGCATCAGGGAGGCAGTTTTTCAAAGGAATGACATCAAAGATTTTGTAATTTTATTTTTAAGCAAACTGTAATTTAAATAAAACATGAATTATAAATCTTGCAATGACAATGGAGACAGTAATTGTGCTTCATTTTGGTCTCAGTGAATGTGACCCTTTCTCTTCTGACGTCTTAGAAAATATTGATTTATATTTAATGCAAAGCACAAATTGACCTTAATTCACTAACCTAAAACATTTATATGCCTTTGTTGCTTTTAATTTCAAGTGAAAATGACACTACCTTAAACACACCCCCGAACAGCATTGTGGTGGTTTTACATTTTATTACTAGGGCAAGATCAAGATCACACTCATTAGTTCTAAAGCTAGTGTTCTATTGAATAAAACAGAAGGGAAGTTGGGGGTTTGGCACTTTTCTGATGGGTCCTGATGGGCTTTTCACATTACCCATATATCATGTAAAAATAATATGTTAAAGAAGAATTCTGGAGAAGAAAATCTAACCTTACCACCATCATATCTCCCTGCAGCTGAATTAATAATACTGAGAAATGTAGAGAAACTATGAATTATTCTAACGACTCAGAATTCTGCAGATAATATATTTTACAGCTTCTTACTTAATTTGTATAAATGTATGCATGTGTCTCTCTATAATTGTAGTCTACAGTTTTTCACACGTGACTTCCTTGCATAAACAGACAATGCACCATGAGCTGCAGCTCCAATAACTCCTTGTAAGGAAGCACAGAACAGAAACTCGGCCAGGAGGGTACTGGCTATGGATAACATTGGTAATGCCAAGAAAAAGGATCCATCTAGATGTGATTTCAGAAAACAGAGCAATTTAGCAGTAGGGATATTTATAGTACTGAAGCACAGAAGAAACATAAAGCTAAACTTAGAAAGTCAAACAGACCAATCAAGAAGAGGTAAAGGAAATATGGTTATAACTGAGTCACACAAATGCACTGATCACCTCTGTGATGTGCATTGCAATCCCCTCTTGTACGTGCTAGAAAAATGGAACACTGAACAGGAGAATTTTAAATTGCATAAACCTCTATAAAGGGACTAAAAAAATCATCACAGGGCTGGCCTCACCCCATTACAAACTCAAGGATCCCATGCTTCCACTCTGCTTATCAACTCACCTGGCCCTGCTTATGCTGTAACAGCAGTTCTATGGAACTTAATTAACTGGTACCTATAAAGTACTGCAAAGTTAATATTAAAGTGGAAAAGCAAGTGCAAGCTCTTACTGGACTCTTTAATATGGACACTTGTTCCTTAGAAAGACATAAAGTGTCACTGCACATGTATGAATGGGTTAGGCCCCTAAAAAAAGAAGTGAAGAAAAAACAAAGAGAAGCAAACCCCATAGATTTAATTGTGGTCTCTCTGAATTTAAAAACTATGATGAAAAAATAGCAGAAGAGATGAAGCATTAAAAAAAGAGTAGTAATGATTTTGTACTGTAGGTAATATTTCTTGGATGCAACTAAAATACAAAGAAAAACAGCAAATTCTAGAAAAAAAATAGAAAGAGTTTGTTGCAAGTATTTGTCTATCAAACTAATTCCCTTCACATCAGTGTTTTGAAACCTTTTTTGTGTTCCCAGATACAGTCATTACTGGTGAAAAAGTTGGCACAAGTGACAGAGACTTGCTGTGGGGAACTGCACGCTGTCAGTCCATCCTCTCTGGGCAAATCTGGCCCTGCCAGGACTCAGATCCTTCTCACTTATTCCACAGATGTACTGATTTTCAGTGGGCTCTGGTCCTCACAGCAGAAGGGACCATTACTGCAGAGCACACAGTGAACATATGAGAGGCTGCTAACAGCACAGATCCGTGGGAGAAGAGGAAAGCCCCTCTGCAGTAACACCATCTGAGCCAGCAACAGAATGAACACAGGCTCCCAGCCATGCTCACAGGGACACAGGGACCTTCTGCACTGCAGCTGCATCAAGCCTCAGTCCTTTTCTGACAAACTGGTTGTAGCTCCAGTAGCCAGCAGATGTGCCCTTTCAAATTCCCACTTTGTTTTTAACATCTTCATCACAAGCTACAGGCTGGATGCTGTTTGCACACACTCTTGCTATGCCAACATTCACATCATGCAAACAAGAGCCTGCTCTAATAAATACCTTTGAGCACCTTCAAACCACTTGACTGCTCATCTTTTTCTTGGACAGTCAATCAAGTACAGGAACATAAGCTCTTTGTCCAGACAAATAATATTAATAACAAGATTTCAAAACATGTAAAACGATGGTACTGAGGAAATGTATTACTGAGCTGGACTTTACAAACCTGTCAAGTGATTTGGTCACTGCATTTATCTCTATTTCCAGAAAGCTGGTGATCTCCTATGCCAGAGAAGATGCATATGCTTTTATGGCTCAATAACCATTTCATTCCTTGGGATGCTCTAAGTTTATCACCAGGCCAGGGAGACATGATGGAAACCTTCCTCAACACAAGAAAGCTGTGAGGCTGTGTAGAAATGCCACCAACACAGTGTCACTATGGCAGTGCCTTTGAAGTGGTTTTTTATGCTTGTTAGGCACTGTGTGTTTGTCTGCACTCTGAGAATCTCACCAGCCACTGCTGGTTGTTCACTTTCTCACAATCTCTCTAAATTACACACACAAGGTACTGGGAGCTGAGGGACTGAGTGTTTTAAACTGCTGGCCTTGAATACTGCACAGCAGAACCTGCTGAGTGAGCTACAGGCACAAAGGGGGAATGTTGAAAAGGTGCCTGGCAAGTAGAAGGTATGGGCAAGGAATTTCTTAATTAAAATTCTGCAGCCCCATCATGTTTACAGCCAAAAGTTCTTTCAGGTCTACCAGTCCAACCAATGAATCAGACAGAAGCTTTGCTGAGTAATTCCAGGTACTGGTAGGAGCACATCACAAACCTGCTTCAAGCTGTGTCTTGTAATAAAATGCATTGAAATTATAACAATTTTTTTTTATTATTATGTTCTTACTATGGTTAAGGGCATTTACATTACAAGTGGTCTGTTTTTCATTAATTATCTTGTGGAGAAAGTGAAGTGGCCTATAAGTCTCCTCATCTGGCTGTTTAGCACTAGTTTACCCATCATTTGTTTTTCAACAACATAGTCCTAGAAAACTGGTAGCTATAGTTACATACACACTGGCCCCTTCAAATCATTCCATTCATCTCCACATACCATTTTCATCATACATGAGCATGAGTAGAAATTCTAAATGTCATCTGGCTTAGCATGAAGGTCTACTGATAAGGAGATGGCACTTGAAAAAAAAAGCCCTAAAAATGCCCCAAACACATACACTTGTCATTGTTTTACCTACACTTGAAATTATTTGGATGGTCTGAAAAACTAAACTCTAACAGAAGATGAAAAGTGAAAAACAACCATACAAGATTTTCTCCAATTCTTAGGACCAGTATTTTTTAGATTTGTTGATTGACTAGACAAATGAAATAGAAACAAAAAACAATACAGGAAAAATACACATCAGCCACATCTTTGGAAGTGTTCAGGCACAGAAAAAAAGCATCCAGATGCTCTAGCTCTGTTAACAACTTAATTAGTGATGATTAGTCAGTAATCTGAAATCTTAAAAATACCGCATTTGACAAAATTCTGACTGGTCTCTAACTGCTTACTTAGATTAATAAAAAACCCAAACCTTTCAAACACAGTTTCCGATGTTCTTTGCTAATGTTTTAGATAATATTTCTCAAGAGGCCTGATGTAATTAAAGCGGTTTTAATCACTCGGATCCTGTAGTGAAGGAAGCCTGTTAATGATGTGCCAGAGAGTGCTCAGGACTACAGAACACAAAGGAAGCTGAGGACCCTCCCCCCTGCTCGCTGCCTAACCTGGCAGAGCAGGCAGTGTTGGTAAACTGCAGAACTGATCTCCCAGCTACAAGTTCTGCAGGTTTAATTGAACAATGCCCTCCTGCTGGGTCACATCTCCTGCTGACTGTTCAGCTCTGTGTTAGCACACGATGTCTGAGACCTGGCCAGCCCTGCCACAGCACCAGGCTGCTTCACAATCATTCGTGGACTCCTTTCTCCAATTTGCACTCCATTTAGCAAGACAATATTCCCTATTTTCAGTTGGAGAACTGAAGTGACAAAAAGTCTGAGATGAAATTGGAGATTTAATCTTGCCCCACTGCTCAATTCAGAGTGCTGGTCCCTGCTCCAGCCCCACCAGGTGTCCCTCTGTAAGGAGAGGACAGCAATGCAGGACTGCTCCATGGCTGGAATGAACTGGAGAGGGCTGCTCCAAAACATCCTGCACTGAGGTTTTTCCACAGCTCTGCTTTTTCCACAGCTCTGCTGCCTCCTAAGTCACATCAATGCACAGAAGGTTTTGTGAACCTTCTGCTTCAGGAAGAATTTGAAATCACCTGCAATACATGAATGCAGAAACAAAATTTATCTCATCTGTTAGAAATAGTGGTGATGTCTTAATTCCACAACTAACTACCACAAACTAAAGCATGAATTTATCCTAAGTGGAGACCACAAAGCTGAAGTCTATCCCATGAACCCACAGCCACACAGGATCAAAGGAAAACAGCACATACTCCAGACAAGTCTTGGACAGAGGAGGAGCACAGTCTAACACCCCTACACCAGGTGCAGCTTGCACTGCAATCAGAGTTGCACTTTCAAATCAGAATGTAATATGTAGCCTACATGGAAATTACTGACAGCATATTAAACAGAGTTTAGAGGAGAAAAGCAGCAGTTGTTGATGAATTCCCAAGTAAGAGGCCTTGCCCTCTCCAAAGCTGGAAGGGATCTAAATGTGGTGCTAGAATAAGAACAGAGAGCAGTTTGTCTGAGATCTAAACCTTTATTAATTGAAAAACTCCTTCCATTTTAAGTGCACTTCAGCAAAATTGATTCCTAGTTCGTGGTTTTACCAATTGTATTTTTTAGTTTGTATCCATTACTTATATTCTAAATTATTTTGCAGCCCCCTGCTTGGCTGAAGGTAGTGTGCCTTGTGATGTTTGCAAGAGACAACCTAGCCTGCTTTAGTGCATATAATATAAATATACTATTAGTGGGTCAAGAGCTTCCATTACCTTTCTTGGATACAAACTTGTGAATTATAAGACATGAAACAAGCCCAAAAAGTTTATTATCTCTTGCAGAAGACAGGTAATGGCATGCATAGCTATAGTTCTCTTTGGTTCTGGAGTTTTATCACTATTTAAGTCCTCAGCCTTTGCACTTCAGATAGGTATGTTCTGCCACCCACACAAGTTTCCAACCAAAGCCTGAGTTCAGTATGTGTGCAATTTTTCTGAGTCCCAAAAGACACTGCAACATTTGGTACAGCCAAACATCTTGCTTAATTCATTATTCACTATTTAAAATTTTGTCAGAAATCCAGGCATGAAGTGAAAGAATAAAAAAAAAGTCAGATAAAGAAGTTAAGCAATCACACCTTCATCAACAACATAAATAAATCAGAAAGCCCATATGCTGGGATTCAGGAATCCAAGTTACATGACGAAAAGCTTACACATAACAGAAATAGCACCAAACCCAGGATAAAAGGGGCACATTTCCAGTGAGTAATTGCCACAACCAGTACTGCATGTTTTTTCTCTGAACATGGAGCTTTATTAAATGTGACAGCAGACATCCCTTCCTGATGCTTCCTGTAAACTTTCACATCCTCCTGGAAATACAGTGGTGATCAGAGATACATAAAAAGCTTTGCTGTCAGAGCTCCCCACCAAACCCTACAATTTATGTAGCAGACAACACCATTTTGCCCTCCTAAGACTGCACTGCACCGAATCCAGAGAAAACGCAGTCTTTGCCATAAGTCATTTACTCCAGGCACTGCAGAAGCACTGGCAGAGCAAGGCTCTGGTGCTGCAACCTGGGGAGAAGGGCTGCACTCCCCCTTGGTCAAAAGCTCTTGGAAAAGTCTCTTGTGACCTACACAAAGAATGAAGCAGCTTTGTAGCTTTGGCAACCCAGCTTTAGTCTTTTTATTACATCACTGGTGGAAAAGCATCACTCTTGCTTTTTCTTGTAACAGATTTGATTCATTTAAAGTTACAAACCTGGTTTTAGCTGCACAAGTGTCTTTAGCAGGTATTAGAGGAGTCTGAGAAGAAGCCTTAGCCTGCAGATGGCAGATCAAAAGTCTCTGCTTGGAGGCAATGGGAAGACATGAAATCTGGTGAGGCTGGCTCGAGGTTACTGCAGAATGTGCCTCTGGAGAGATGGGCTGTAGCTACCAAAGGAACAGGCACTGCTGTCAGACTTAAGAAATGAAACTAGAAGGCTTTCTCAGCAAAGATGTGTCCACTGATTTCATCAGAGTACAAAGGATTCCAATTTTTCACATTCAAAATACAGGTGATTGCAAATAACGAAAGTGCACTTTGTTATAAAACAGTTTGTACAAATCTCCTCTGGAAGGATACGGAACTTGATAAGGAGGTATCCTCCTCTGAAAGGATAAAAACTCCTGATAGCAAGTTTCGGTATATTTATTTTAATTTTTCCATGAGAAACCCTAATTATTAATTGCTCTGTGCTGTCACTGAATAAGGTTTCAGCATAATAATCCATGGGAAATAAGATATTAATAAAATTGGTTATACAATACAGAGGGTTTATATATCAGAAAATATTCTCTATCATAAAAGTTAGGTTTTCTTGTTATCTGAAGAGACTGGCTAAAATTATTGATGGAGTATTAATAGTGCCACAAAGTTGGAAACTGTAGGTATGAAAAATACAAGAGAAAATAGGATGTTATCAGAGACTTCAGGCTAGAAACCTGCCTTTGAATTTCTAAATGTGTGATAAGAGGAGTTATATAACATGTTTAAAACTCAATAAACAAAGCCTGTCTGCTCAGGAAGCCAGAATTAAACCATTTGTTTCCTATAAGGAAGAATGTTTAAAGTTATTTCTATGTCAATGGCAAAACTATGAATAAACCTAATGAAAAATATAGAATGTGTGGGAGAAAAGAATATGCCTGGCTATAACTCCACTTTTGTTATAGTGTAGAAGTATTGCTAGTTAAGTGTTCCTCTATCTGGCAATATTGCATCTGGTAGGACAGCTCTCTATTCTGATCACCCACTGAGTAGGGAAAAAAGAAATGGGGCACTGGAAACACCAACATCTTCCTGGTAGTCTAACCCCCTTCATTTGATAAAAATCTCCAGAAAAGAAAATCCTCCTTAGCCAGCTTAGCAGTACCCTGGTTAGCTGCTAATGTCTGCTGTAAGCCTACCTGTGTCATGGGGACAGTGGAGAGCTTTTCAAAAAATTATCAGAGGTCATAACTTGGGTTTACAGCACTTTTTTTTTTTTTTCAAATGAGTGAGAATAAGAGTCATGAATAGCTCAGACAATCAGCATTCAATCTTTCAAACACTTCTTTATACTGCAGCAAGTGGCCACTTTTTTTTGTTCAAACACTGCTCGAGTGCTCAAAGGCACTCTGAGTTTTGGATGAAAGGTACTCCTTTGTTTCCACCTCCTCCTCCTGCTGCGAACGTAATCTGAACGAGCCCAAGAGCACACTCAGATCCCCCCCTCTGGAAGTGAGCTTTTCAGAGGCCCCAGCCACCCTGACAGTGGGCAAGGATAAGAGGATGAGCAGCCTGGTCCCTCCTGGGTTAGCGCTCCTTCCCCAGGAGGGGAGGCTCCACTGGGGCTGAGCGAGAGCAGGACGAACACGAACCAGCAGTGCACCCTTGGGGCAGTGGATGCAAACTACAGAGCCAGCGGGGCTCGGGAATGCCGAGCCCTTCCTTCCCGGGACACGGCGAGGACTCCGCCGCACTTCTGCCTCCAGCCCTGCGTGCCCCGGGACGGAAAAGGGAAGGAGATGCCGGAGCCAGCCGGGGCTGGAGCGCAGAGCCCGCCTGGAGATGGGCGAGGCACAGCCAGGCTCCTCTCAGACACGGGCCGAGGTCAGCGGCGACAAGGCAGGGACGGGCACGGCAGGGACGGGCACGGCACTCACAGACAGGATGTTAGTGGGAAGGCCGGCCAAACATCGGCAGAGGCCTTGCAGGTACTTCCGATGTGTCAGAACCGGACCGAAAGCAGCCTACGGGAGGTGCCCGGCCCGGGAGTTTCCGAGGCGCTGTGAGTGGAAGTTTCCCGGGAGCGCGTCCCGGCAGTGCGGGCAGCTGTGGGTGCTGCCCTGGCACACACCGCCACCCAGCCCTCTCCGAGCAGCAAACACTGACAAGCCTGGCAAGGGAAGTACCTACGAGGTCCTTGTCCGCCCATGACTTCTTATCGCTTGGTTTTAACAAGGACTTAGGGCCGAGGTCAGGTCAGCTCTCAGCAGATCAGAGTTAATGCTGGGGTTACTCTTCCCAAAGAATTGATAACCTGCTGTTTGAGGGCAACCACGGAGCTTTAAGAAATAATTCCATTAAAGTAACTCCAGCTTTCTGTAAGATACATGCCACTTTAGTTCTGACTTACACATACTCTTTAAACAGGAAAAAAAAATCCACTCATTGCTTAAAATTTCCTACACAATAATAATTGTTAGTCAAAAACAGGATTTAACTTTGTTTCTGGTACTAAATGGTATTTATGGAAATGCAACAGGGATATGTGTGAGTCTATGGTGAACACGGTAACAGACTTTTATCTACAATGATTAGTTTCAGAAATTATTTAAATATTTTACCACTATTCATACTCTGACAACTGGAAAATAAATAAGAGGATGATGCATTACTTATTTCCCTGTCAGTAAATTAGGGAGTATTATCAACACAAGGATGTGTAAAGATCCCATAAAAGATGGTTTATGCTGGAATTCAACTTTTGTCTGTTTCAGGTTTGATGATGATTTTATGACTGAGCCCTTAGAAATGCCTTGATGAAATTAAAAAACAAAAGAAGTTTTGCTCTAACATTTTTTGATCCATTTGAGACTGCTTCTAACTCTGCTTCTTTCACAGCAAGATCCACTTCCTCCTGGAACTACTGTTATTTGGGACGTTTAAAATGGATCTTAGTAATTCTTACAGAATGTGAATATTACAATCTTACCTACCCATGTTTTCTTACAACAGACAAAATCCCATGCAGAGTTTGATGTTTAACAGCTGAAAATTCTTATTTGCCCTGAAATTACTTTTGAATCAATAATAAGCTAAAGAGATTTAGCTTGAAAAGTATGTTGCAGAGAGAGATTCAAATTCTCAAAAGATAGGAGCAGTCTTCAGCCCAACAGCTCTGTGGGTGAGCTCTGATCTTTTACTTCTGCCTGTGGGCCCTGAACCTCCTGCTGTCCAGGGTGTTCCCCTGAGCAAGAGCACAGCAGCGAGGCTGGAACACAAGAAGGAAGTGTCAGTCTCTCTCAGCAGCACTGCTCCCCCTTGGCTTAATGGGGAAATGTTCACTGCAACCAAAACTGGAATTCAGGTGCCATACAGAGAGGAGCCCAGGCTACATTTGCCTCTTCCTTCACCAGCACTCAGTAAGCCAGGGCAGAAACCAGCTTTTCCAAAGTGAGCCCCTCTGCCTGGACTGCACTGAGGCAGTGCCCCCATTCACTACTGCAGTTACTCAGCCCTGGGCAGGAACAAAGTGGCACAACCAGCCACAGCCTCTTGGAGGGAAAGTCTTCTCCTACCCTGAAGCCATTCCATTGTTCCCAGCCTCTTCTCTCTCATCATCCCCTCATTTAATTTTACCTGCTCTTGGTTTCAAGCTGGAGCTGCGCAATATATCTAATACATAAATCAGCAATAAACATTCCCCTGTGATACCAGATCAAAGTTATAAAGAACTCCTCAATTTCAGGGCCCACTGTACCCCTCAGCCAGTTCCACAGGTGCTGCACCTCATCCCTGTACATCTTTCCCCTCCACAGCTACATGGGTTTCCCCTGGATAATCACTGCAGAGACCTAAATACTGAGACTTCAAGATGTCAGGAAGTATTAGATCAGAAGAAGAGAGTAAAAAATAAACTGACATTTTCCACACAATAAATAGCTTATCATTAGCATTATATAAAGTGTATGACAAACTTAGTTTTGGAACTATTGACAAGAGCCTCAAAGTTAGTCTTTAATCATGAAAATTTTCAAACTGGCTTTGAAAAGGAAAGTCTCTAGTCTTGCTCTGGCCATATGTTCTCAGTTTTGGATTTATTGGAACAGAAATTAGCAAGATCACAAAGCTGATCTTCAGTCATCACCCAGGGGATTTTTGTATCTGTTTGGGCTGTTCAGACGTTAGAGTTACTTTGATTCATATCATGGAAAATCATTACTCAAATCCTTCCAATAATGGGCCCTACTTCAAATGACACTTTCCATTGGATCCCAAGTTAGCCAAGGCTATGAGATGAATCTGCTTTCTTTTAGTGTAACATACTACATTGTATAAATATAGAATTGAATGTTATTTGAAAATAGATTAAAACAGGCTAGAATTCCTGAGTAGAGAAGCTTCAAGGTTGGAAAAACAGCTTAAAATAAAAGGATTTTTTACAGATCTACTCTCCAGTTGAATCACTGCTGGATGAAGCCTGGGCCTCAGCCATCCTGTCTAGGCCAACACATTCCTATGGATTCTTGGTTTCCTGTGAGCTCTATCTGTTCTTTTGTGATTGCTGTACATGGAAAGGGCCCTCTACCATCACCTCATGCTTGTCTGTGACCTGCACTCAGCTTTTCTGGGAGATGCTCCCAGTTGTCTTCTACACTCCCCGTGCCTTCGGCTGGATACTGAGAAAGCTCTCGGAGCTGAGCACGTGCACCTACGCTCCTGCAGGAGGATCTGCGTTCCCACTCTGCTGGCCAGTCCTCCTGGAACAAGGCAGGCCCAGGATTCCTCCTCTGACCCCTCTGGACCCTGCTACACCCCCCTGTGAACACCCAAACCAGACAGAGCATTAGTCTATCACATATACATAATATTATATACTTCTACGTAATGTCAAGCATGCTATGAAGAAAAATACATTAAAAGGGCTTAAATACCTTCTCAAATAGGGCCATCCCTAATCAGATCTGAGGCCAACAGGACTTTCTCCACCTTTCCCAGTAAGACCAATACATGCTCACTGGAGCTGTTAGAAGCTCAGACAGCCAGTCTCTTGTGCAGAGACACTGCCACTGTGCTTGAGCTCTCAATTATAATGATTTGAATATTTACTTCTATTTGAAGATGTGATCAAGCATTTATCAGAACAGGAACACTCTCCAATCTAAGTCTTCCTTTCCAACTAGGTTTATCTTTTTCCTGACTTTAAAACAACCCCTAAGATCTGCAGACCACAGCTATTTAGTTTAAAATACAAAAATAATACTCAAATCCTCTGAGCCTAAGACTGAGAGATCCAGAAGTGGTTCCAAAGGAATGCAGCAACCAAGAGCCCACTTTTCTGAAATTAATTGGCCAGATCAAACCAGTATTTCTCACGTTTCAGAAATCAACATCCATATATAGCACTTACTAAAAGTCAGAAGAGGCACATACAGTGAAAAGTTAGAGTCTTAAATGTAATCTTTTCTGGTTTTGAAAAATAGTCTGTAGCTAACAAGCATTTATTTACTCATAGAATATAAACCTCTTATCAGTTGCCTCTGAAACTAAGCTCACTGCACCCACTTGATATAAACTTCAGCATTTACAAAGGCTTACAAGAGCAAAATCAATTGTTCATACCTATGTTCCAAATTGTGGAAAAAAAATATTTTTCACTTCTAAAATTTTCACACTTTCAGTCTGATAATCAAGATTATTAATATGCTCCTGCTGGAATATTTTTTTTTTTACTCCTCTCTACTATTTTGGGGGGACATTTGAATGGAGAAAAATGCAGGTTTATATAAACTAACATCCAGGGAAAGAAACGAAACACACAAAGCATGTGTACTGTATTGTTTTGCTTAACCCATAGATTATGCTTAGCCACTGTGAAAGCCTCATTTCATTTCATTTACTCTGTGAAGGAATAATACATGATTCCTTCATTATTCCTAACTGATCATCGAGTTCCCAAGGAATGAGCAGGCACTCATAATTACTGCAAAGATAAATACAAAGAAAATATAATCCTTTAGCTAATGTAGACATCTCTGTTCTCCTCATATGGTTTGTAACACTTTGTATCATGTCTCAAACCAGACAGACCCCCACTCCTGTTCCACCCCCGGGCAGGGGCAGAGCCCTCTCCCCACCTCCTGTGCCCTCCCCCCTGGCAGGAACCAAGGCCACCAGAGCTTGGCCAGCAGCTGCCTCTCCATCAGCCCTTCACCCCTGCCCAAAGCTGCCACTGTGGACACTTAAGTGACTCTAACCCCACTGTCACTCTGTTCTGTGAGTCCCCAAGGTACTGTTGGTATGTCTGAACCTGCTGAAGCTCCGTGGTTTGCTGGAAGCTCAGAGCTGTGCTTCTCACACTGCAACACCCACAAAAGGCACTGGCAGAGGAACACGAGCAGAGCTGGATTTTCATTTCAGTGGTCATCAGTAGAGAAAGAGAACCCCATTAATAAAAATTTCACACGTGTAGTGATACACAACTGAATCTAGAGTGCCATTAATATCTGTAACTATGTATTTAGAGCAAAGTAATTTATTCTTTTATGAAAGATAATGACTCCTCCAATCATTTTTCTTTTCCATTGCTACCAAACAATAGAAATTCTCAATTCAACAGAAAATTGCTTATAATCTGGCCAAACTCCTGAACATAAAGTGTCTCTTGGACAGAAGTTGGCTCCTTCATCACCTCTTTCTCTCTTTCAAGAGGAAACAGAACAGAGTTACTGAAAACATTTTCTAATAAATGGCACCACTTTAACATGTCAGAGCAGAACTGAGAAGTTTTATTAATTCCTCTACACTGCGGCCTCCTCCCTGTGTAACATTTCAATGCTGAATGCATTGCAACAAAGGTAAACTATTTAAGGGAAAGAAATTGTATCACCGACAAATTTACCCCTTACTCATCCCCTTCAGTTCCCACCCCTTCATGGTTTTTTCCTTTGACTTGATGAAATCCCTTTCCACCCAACTCAATGGTGCCAATGTACACGAAGCAAATTATATTGAGAAGACTGTGTAAGAACATAAACACAGTTTTCAAACCCCAAGACTCCTTTCTGAGCTCTTTAAAGTTTACAGGTCTTTCCAAACTCTGCTGACATTGCCTGAAATGGCACATGATTCCAGCCATATGGAGTTGCTGCCAGGACACAGTGGGGCATGGGAACTCTCCAGAATGTTACTGTGGCCTTCAACAACAGGAAAGCATCTCTGGATGTGGGGAAGACAATATTGTGAGAGCACGTGAGAGCACAAAAGACTCTTTTCTGAATGTGAGATGTTCTTGTATTCTTAATCAAGTCCCTTATCACCAAGCTGACTTGAACATCTCTTTACAGGAATGCTGTTAGAGTCAGCTAAAGGAGCTATGATGAAGTATTATCAAAAGAACAGCAAAAGCGCTCTGTAAAATCTGCTTAATCTTAGGAAATCAAATCAAAGAACAGATCAGCAAATGAAACACCTTTGGTGCTTGCTAGCAGCAAAATTCGTTATAAGCATCAGGTGAAGGAGGCAGAGTTTAATGGTCTTTTATTCTCCAGAAGAATAGAATCTCAGTTCCTTAATTTCCAGACTGCTGAGGTTTGTTGGCAGATAAGAGATATGTTTAGCAAAAGAGGAATGTTTCCATAGTTTTCCTTCCACACTAAGGGGAAAAAAAACCTAGCAAAACTTAAAAACCTTCAATATTTTAAGGGAGAGCATAGGAAACTTCTTTGCCTCTTCAAACATGAAATCAAACACTCCACCTCTGAATATGTCTTGAGTTCTCACTTCCTGCAAATATTTAACATTATTTACCCTAAAGCCATCCCTGTACATTGTGATGCAGTGCAAAAACCCAAATATCCATTCCTTCTGCCCTAGGTAATACAAAATGTATTTCTTCTGTCACATTTTTCCCTCCTACTTTAAAAAAATGATTTTGTGATGAACTGGAGAGACTGCTCCTTTCCATTAGCCCTTAAAATAATATCCAGAGCTTTGTGCAAGTGCAATTTAAAAAAAGATGAGTTCTGACATAAGCCTTATTTTTCATAATAGCAAGAGAAAATCTGAAACTCAGATGGGTCTTGTTAGTGCTAAAAGCACTCCTACTGACTCCAATTTGTTTTGTTCTATTAATTTATCATCTTACATTTGGAATGATTTCATAGTCTGCTAGGAAAAGGTCTCAGAAGCATGAAGCAGTGAGATAATAGAATGAAGATGCAGCTAACTGTGATATTTCAGAGCTGTCTGAGTACTATTTGTGAACACACTATTATTCTAAACACAACCCTGCAGCTTTTTCTGCCTACAGCACACACAGCATTGTTTAGTAATAACAAATCTGACAGTCTCGGTGGGAAAACTCAGTGAACCCCGCACACACAAGCTTCCAACTTTTACTACAATTCAGCTGGAGGAGGCCTGTAATTTATTCATCTGTAATTGCTGTATCTGCATTGATCAACTTTCTCAAGTCTATTCAAATCAGTCATTGAACAGAACATGCAGCAAAATAATAAAATCAGAGTGGTACAAAATGGCAAAGGTGTTTGCTGATAGTGTAATTTGGACCTGGAACTGGGGCTTAAGTGACACCATGGTGCCTTGTTATTTAGACTGAAAGCCACAATTTCTGAGACCTTTATTGTGCTTGACTGATTTCAGGATTCTCAAGACTTGTGGCTTTCTTTTCATTGAAAAAATAATAATATCCTGCCTCATGCTTTTCTTATTTTATCTGCTTAGAATTCCTGCCAGCTACCAGTAAACAAAGGCCACGTGAGGGATACTCTGATACGTGGGTACTTCTGCTTTCCAAGATAACAAACAAGTGTTCAATAGCACTATGAAAAATGTGCATTTACCAGTAGTCAGCGAGAGACACACAGGTTGAATGTTGAATATTGAATATTCTTCATGAACTTCTGCAGTGCTCACGCAAGAATCAATAACTACAACCCCAGTTACACCTTACTGAGAAGAGCTATAAAATTAAGAGCCCAAAGAAAAGAGCAGAACTGGTTTTCCAGGCAGTTTGGGTTTGTTTTTTTTTTTTTAATTGGCACCAGTGGTCAGCAAAGTCAATTCACTGGATGGCACAACTCTTTTTGAATTAGTAACACACTGAAAAAGCAACATTTCCACAATGCTCACAGGCTCTGGATGCACCAGAATGACATTCAGCTGTGGGTTTAGTGAAATTCCAGGCACTGATAGAAAATCTATGCTATTTACTGGTATCTTTGCAACACTTCAATTGGGATTGTCATGCTCTTTACCCTCACTTTTTGTTTAACTACAATTTTTGTCTCTTTCTTGGCACTGCTTTAACCCAGTAAAGGACATGTGAGGTTAAAAGAGGCTCCATGTTTGTGCACAAAGCTCCAGTGAGTGATATGTGTACTGAGTTCCCTCCATTTCTGCAGAAAATACTACCAAGTCTGCAAATATCTGCCTGTGATACGTAGAGACTCATAAACTCCTTTATCTGAACACAATCTTTATATTGTGAAAAAAACAGGAATAGGAAAGTTAAAACCCAACATGCTACCTGAGAAACACAACTGGGAAGTGCCAGGAGGCATGATCATTGCAGAAAATTATTTCTATTTAGTGATTATTATGATGAAAATTACTTACCCAAAGCTAATGCCTGACAAATAAAAATCTGGAAAAGAGAAGAATTTAAACTTTTGTGTCAAAAAAAATTATTTCAAGTTTCTTTGAAGTGTTTAAAACCAAAAATCAATGCAGAAATTCATTCTTTGGAGGAATGCCAGTCAAAGTAACACATGGAGGAGGCCAAAGCATATTATTGATTAATACCAGCATCCAACTTCAGTCCAAAGTGCTGAAAATTCCTATGAACATCTCAGCTCTTTGCCAAGGATCCAGCAATGCAGACTCTCTAGGGTGCTGTGCTGAACCTTGAGAAAAACTACCTGAGCAAACTTCTGTCCTCCCACAGCACCAGACTCTTCCCTGGTAACCCCCTCAGGAATTTCAGGGCATGAATTCCCATCAGGCTATGGCTGAATGACACAGCTGTACCTTGCCCTGCTATGATGAAGGGAGATGAACTCACCTTTGCCAAGACATTGCTATGAGCAGAAATGGATTTGCCTGAGTCACTGAGCTTTACCTTGGCTGAGGTAAATACTCCTGAACTCAGTACATTCCTCAGGATCCTTCCTGTAAGTCTTGTGGAATCACCATGGCAATATTCTCCACTTACAGTAATTATGCTTATATATTCTCTCTGAATACCTAAGGTAGCTATAATCTGCAGAAATAAAAGTAATTATACAGCAGTCAGCGTAATACAGCTGTGGACAGCTGTAAATAAAGTGTTTACATGTGGATGGAGACATTGCAGAGCTTTAGAAAAGTATGTTATGAAAGACAAAAAAATAACCCTGTTCCAGTTTGTGAGAATATGCAATTTAATCCATACAGAAATCTTGTTCATCAGTAATTACAGAAGGAGATAAGAGTCTCCTCAATTAAGATCAGACATAAAATGGTTTTATTTTAGGTGTCCTGAGAAGTATCACATCAAAAATAATTAGAGAGAGATGTAAAAACTTTCAGATGTTTTAAATATATTACCTCCTTTGAAATTTAGAAAAGCTTCAAAGAAATGTCAGGTTCTGGCATGCTCTGGAAAGAGCATTTGTATGTAAAAACAACAAGGCCTTTCCCCTGGTTTTATCTATATTTGATGGAGTCACTCAAAAAATAATAACTGAAAAACTAATTTAAATTCAGATTTAGATTCTTTGGATAACAGTTTTAGCTCAATGGTTGGAATTATTAGGAATGAGCCTGTGGCAAACCCAAGATTGGGAACATGACACAAAGGAGTTTCTGTCAAGCTTTTCCAATTAGTCTTCTCTTCCTAGTTATTTATATTTCCTTTCTACTCACATGTCTAAGTCACAGAGCAGAAATACAGTAGCTCCATCTCTGAGAAGCAGGAGCAACCTGTGCTAGAAAGCCTCTTTGCATTTGCATGGCTTTAAGATTTTTCTATGGGAGGCAAGAATGCACCATCAAACTTTTGCTTTATTGTTACATTTTTAGTCTGTAATCATTCCTCATGTCTTTGGCAACCAGTCTTCAGGGCCCACTAACTAATTAAATAATCAATTACACACTTGCTAATCTGTTTTATCCAAAGATAACAAAGCAGAAGGAAAAGACAGACATAGATTTTTTTTTTTTTCTACTTAAAGACACATTTTCTTAAAACTCTGGTTACACAAAACCATTCTGATCTGTCAGTCCACAGCCTTCCACATGGATTTTCCAAGCATCAGTGTGAATTAATTTTGATTTGAGTCACTTATTGTACTCACTCAGTTATGTATGATATGGATTGGCTTAGCATTGTCGTCAACTCATTTGAAATCAATTCATTCATTGTTCACACCCATTACACCATTTTGGACAGAAATAAAGTACAATGAAACAAGAAGAAAGACCCACTGGAAGGCAAATGATAGCATGGAAAAAAGGAAAAATACAATAGTCATAGACTGGAGACAAAAGAATAGAATAGACAGAACCATGGAGATCAAAGACAAACATTGATCAAAGACAGAAAAGGAACTGCAGACAAACCAGAACCTGCGATCAAAACCTGATGGAAAGGAGCATTGTGTGATGTGAAAAAAGGAGAGAGGAGTAAAAACCCCGAGGTTCACTGCTTCAGGATATCCTGAATGTACTTTTGATTCTCTCCTAGTCTTTAATCCAGCCACGTAAAAGAAAGAAGTATATGAATTTCTCTACAACCCCCAAAGATAAAAGATTTTTGCCTGGATGTCTTGTCATTAACTCTCCCTTGCCCACTTTGCTGTCATGTTCATCTTCCTAACTCTGTTTTCAACCTGCCTTGCTGGTTTCAAGAAAGGATTTTCTCATATTTCTGTGACAAATTTCTCAATGAAGAACATTATTAATTCTTACCAGCTAAACTCTGCCACCAGTCTAATTTCTGCAGAGTTCCTGCTGCAGATCCCTCAATCCCTCATTGGGGGCCTCCTGCCTGACGACAGCTGTTCCTTCCCTTCCTGGCTGGGGTGCCAGTACCTGCTTCCCAGGAAGAGAGAGCCTGTGGAGTCACTGGGACACCTGGGGTTGAGATCATGTTCTGTCAGCTCTAGGTATGATTTGTAGTCCCTTTTTCCCACTGCAGGTTTTGGCCCAAAATAGGGTCATATCACACCACACGCCCCTGGGGTGAAGGACAGTCTCAGAATCCCCAGGCTGTTATAAATAATTCCTTTTGATTTTCGCTGTGTTTGTGAGAGCTGAACCCTGCACAGGTTATTGCTGACAGCTCTCAGGACAGCTCTTTGCTGAAATTCCCCATTGGCACTCACACATTTGGGGTTTGGTGGTGCTGTAGCAAATCCCTTCTGAGGCACCACAGGGAAATCCCATTTTCTTTGTCTTATGCTGGGCAATAGGAAAGTTACAGTTGGAAGTGATTGAAAGTCTGGTTTACTAATTGAGAGGAAATTTTCAGCTTTGTTTCAATAACTATTAAAAAAATTATTATGGTTTTCAGATTATTTACTAGATAACCTTTATTGCCCAAACAATGCTATGACCTGAATATCTTCAGGATATTACTCAGCAAATGGGTCAGTTAAAGCAGCCATATGGCTTTCCAACATTTTAGAAGATCTGAAGCACTGACACAAGACTAATTTTCATTCTCAGAACCACAGACTGCTTGACATTGGCAGGGACCTCCCGAGCTCATCTGGTCCAACCTCCCCACTGAAGGCAGGCCAGCTAAAGCTCAGGACCATGTCCAGATGGATGTGGAATACCTCCAAGGAGGAAGACTTCCTTCATAAACTGTGCCAGTGCTCAGTGACCCTCGCAGTGAAAAAGTGTTTCCTGATGTTCTGAGGGGACCTCCTGTGTTTGAGTTTGTGCCCATGGCCTGTGGTCCTGGCAGGGGCACCACTGGGAGGAGCCTGGCTCTGTCCATTTGGCACCCTCCCTTCCAGTACCTCTATGCATTGAGAAGGTGCCTCTGAGCCTTCACTCCTTCAGGCTGAACAGCCCCAGGTCTTTCAGCCTTTCCTGAGAGACGCTCCAGTTCCCTCCTCACCCTCCTGACCTTCGCTGGATGCTCTCCAGTGCATCCCCATCTCTTGTGCTGGGGAGCCCAGAACTGGGCCAAGAGCTCCAGCCGTGGCCTGAGCAGAGGGAGGATCACCCCCTCAGCCTCCTGGAAATGCTTCTCTGATGCAGCCTGGACTCAATTCACTGCCTTTGCCCCAGGGACACTTTCCTGGCTCATGGAGGTTTCCAGAACCACGGGATGCTTACAACCAGGAAACACTGGCTTGGTTTGCACAGTCTCAAACAGAAAAAAAATGCCTATTTTGGAAGAGCTGGCAACCAACATTTTTCTCATGAGGACATCTTGTGGCTCATATTTCACATTATTGGCAATTTGCCATGCAGAGAAGAGACTGGGGAATCAGGAGTCTTAAATCACCTCCCATGCCAAATGTACCCCCTCATTTCCTGTTTAGTCCTAGTTCATAAAGATAGGATCAGAATCCAAAGTTGTATTTGTAAATGCCACTATAAACTATATTTAAATAACTAGATGTGGTTTTGTGTGATCATTTCTCCTATGGTAGCATTCAAAATATTCAGTTTTGATGGAGATATTTTCAACCCTCTTTATTGCAATTAATGGCTTGTTAAAAATGACATTGGCATATACTGGACAAAGGACTGTTAATACTGCAGCACTTATGGGCTCTATAAATTGCTGCATGTTTGGGAGACAGTGCTGTAACATCTGTTCTAGGACACGTGCCTCTAGCAGAAAGGTAGTGGACATCTTTCCAAGAACTACAGAGTGCCACTCTGGGAAGATGGCAGTAGCTTTTTAACATTCCCAAAACACTGCTGGCTTAAGATATCTAAGAAAATAAAATTTTTGAACACAGTACTGTGTTCTACTGGCTTCATCACACTTCACAAGGTCACTTAGGTGCTTTCCATAAGAATATTACAATGTAAAGGTGCTAAGACAATTATTGAAGTAGATGGACCTAGAAAAAACTTTTAAAACTTCAGACTTTCAGCAACTGGGATAGGAAAACAAGAAAAAAATCTACAAAGTAATTTCTAGTGAGACTGACTTTAACACTGCCACCACTGACAGCAGCTGTACGAAAGCAAGGATATTTCCCATTTTATTTCAGTAAATCTCTAATCTCTACTCTTGGCACCTCAAAGAAGTTCAGTTTAATACGCTTCAAAAGAATTAAAAATTCATCCTTCCCTTTATCCCAGATATCCTTATGATGAATTTTCTAACTCTGTCAGACATGAGGCGGCAATTATCTTAGATAAATTTGTTTGTATCATTTCTTGATCACAAATTATACCAGAACAGAAAATATTTGCCTCCATAAATCAAAATTTTATAGCTATCCTAGCAATGGGTTACAGTGCATTAGGATCTCAATCTACAAGCTGCTGATGAAAGATGAACTATACAATTAATGATTTAATCAGTATACTGTGTTAATTACAAATGAAGCTGAACTCAAGATGAAAATGAAATGTAGAAATAACACATACAGGACCAATCCTGCCTGCTTTATTCACTGTGGAATTCCTGTTTAAATGCACCAGGACTAGCTGCATGACTGAGGCAAGCAGGATTTGATCCTCCTTATATTACCTCATATAAAATATTTACACACTCCTGTCAGTAGTGTATTTTACCATATTCTCATTATAGAGAAGATTAACTCTATATCAAAGGAACAATATTAGAAGTTCCTAATGAAATCCAGAATAGTTGCAAAAATCACTTTTTTGGAAATGTTCTCATTTGGGCTGCCTCATTAATCCCTTTAACCATGGAACTCACATTTTAATTGCAGATAAGACCCAGGCTCCCAAGTATCCAGAAACACACCTGTTCCTCCAGTGAAAAGAGTCTGCAGATCCCCAACTTCTGTGGCCCCAGCTGTGGCAGCAAGGCCTGGGGGAGGCTGCTGGGCAGGCAGGACAGCCCCGTGCAGAGGCGCTGGCCAAGCTCCAGGCAGGATCAGCTGCCTGGGCGAGGCACGGGGGCTCTCAGAGCACTGCTGGCAGCACTTCCCCCCCAGGACTGCAGCCATCAAAACGAGAGAGGGAAACTCATGCTCATCCCAAGAACTGATCAGTGAGAGCTTCACACAACCTTTTCATCCTTACACCTCACTTTAAACCAACTCCCTCTTGCTCCACACTTTCTGCTTTGCAGAGGAGCAGCACCTAGAGGGAAGCCAACACTGGCTTTTTGAGCCGATGCAGTAGGGACTGCTTCAGGTAAAGTAATTTAAATATGCCTTCTGATTTCTTCATGGTGTCAGAGTTTGTTTCATTTTTCACATGGCTTCAGGACCAGAATTACTTCAATTTACTTTACTTTTGCCTCAATCCTGTACCTAGGGCTGTCTCAGTGTGTACCTTGCAGCTGGCTCCCAGCTTTAACACCAACTGTGATACTGTTAAATACCTCTGGCACTGTTTTGAAGTAGCAGTATAATGATTGGCAAACTTTGGTGGATAAAAGAAACCCCAGTACTTCATTTAATTGTGCACCAGGGATCTTTTCCTGCCCATATGTGCAGCACACACATGGAACCATCTCTTGATGGTGGTCTTATCATGAGCTTCTAAAATGCATGACACCAGCTTAAAAAATGTAAAAATTAGAGGAGTTTGAACAAGAATCCCAAAATCTGCCCCTCAAACTCCAGCTAGATACAAACAAATAAATAAAAGCCTGCACATACGTACACTCACACACACACTTTCCTTCTGTCTTGTTTAATTCTTGTCTTCAATGGGCACAGAAAAGGGTGAACACAGGATGTGAACCTGGATTCTAGATCCTGGTGTTTCTTAGATAATTTGAGTACTTTTCATTTTGCAAAATCTAATCTAAATGAAGTATTTCCCATCCTTACCAAGTGGCCTGCATTTATCCATATGTATAAAGGGTGTGTGTGTGTATCTTGCCACAAGGATGTAGTACAAGCAATTAAACCCTTGATAACAAACAGTTCATCAGTCCTCAGGTGATGTACAATAAGTGATTGCTCCTGCAGCTAGTAATCATCTTCTGCAGTTGCTGAATTATAAATTCCCTCTGGGCTGATTGGATTTTATCAAGAAGCTGTGAAGTAAAAAAGGGTTTAGGGTGAGGTTTTTTATAGTCTGAAACCTAATATTAGAAATTTGCCAGTTGGAAAGGAGGGCCTTTCCTTTGAAGAAATGCTCTCAGTGTCTGAACAGCTGTCAGAAAAATGTAACCATGTTCAGAACAGCCTCTGGGACCAGAGTCTATTCCAAGGCAAAGATTAAATTAAAAGGGTTTTCCCCACCTCCACAAAAATATATGCAACTCTCATGCACACTGAAACTGCTTTCCCATTAGCAGAGAAACATTCCATAAATCTATATAGGGACTGAAATAACATGATCACACTTAAATTCAAATACAAGAACTAGTTACTATCATCATTTGGACATTCTGTCAGTACAATTTATGGAATATATTTGGAAATATTATTTGTGAGATGACCAGTTCCCCCTTTTAGGAACCTGAAGGACTTCTATGTGTATTAAATTTAGACCACTTCTGAAAATGGAACAGAAGTTTTAAGTTTTAACAAAAGCCTTGACTGTTAAATATACCCTTCTTTTTTTTTTCTATTTTATTTTATTTCATTTCATCACATTAGTTTTCTTTTACCAAATATAAAAGCAGTAAATAGAGCTGTGAAAAATACTACCCATCAAAAATAAATCTAATCCACAAAATCAAAAAGCTCTCTAAACCCTCTAACACTTATTTCCATGTCACATAGTTACAAGTTTTTTGGGGGGAAAAAAATCTGGTTTTTGCTAGCCTGTAAATGTTTGTTACTAATATTGTTACTTTCCAAAATATACTTAATGGAAAAAGAATGCCCCAAAGAACATAAGTAGAGTTAATTTTAAGTTGATTTTTAATAGCAGCACTATCATTCTTTCCTTTTATTTTCTTTTCCTATTTTTCCCATAAAATTTCCTGTGAACACAAGGGGTGTGTCAGCCATTTCAGCTTTACTTTGGCAACAGAATTACCACCCAGATTAAAAAATGAAGCAAAAGACTATTTAGTCTTTTATGAGCATGCATCAGAATCCCAATATGGACATGGAATGTCATTATTTTCTAAAGTTATGCCAAGCCCAAATGCAACCCAAATTCTCCCAGCAGCTATTACAACTGGGTAAACCAGGGAGACTCCCTTTTTTTTTCTTTTCCTTGTAGCCTAAATGAAACTTTGGGATGTGGGTTATTTTATAACACACTCAATACATATCTGGATGTTTTAGCATAATGTACAGCAACAAGAACTTGACATATTTAAGACATTTAAAAATGAGGCTTTCAAAAACACAACAGAGGCATCAATGAAGAGTTGAAGGGTCATCCCTGTTGATTTGATCCTTCTGACACTGAAAATCTGCTTGCAGTGTAATGCAGCAACTACTGTGTACTCAAATTGGACAAGAACCAGTTCATAGCAGTAACTCCCTAATCCAAGCTTAACTGAAATTTCAAACCATTGACCGGCCTGCCTTGTGGAAACTTCAGGAAAGAGGGTGGTGGCTGTTTTGACATAAGCAGAGAACTTACTGTAAAAGACAACTGCACAGCTGGCTTAAAATCCTTTCATTTGAAGGTAAGACGTGATTTTGTTTCCAGTGTAGAGTTGTGCAAGAAAAAACACGGGATGGTGACAGTTATAAACAGAAACCCTGCTATTTCAGAAGGAACTTCTGCAGTACCATTCATTCTCTTGAGGAAAGGCACTGATTAGCTTTAGAGCCAGGTATTGAGAGCCAAACTAACGAAGTGAGGAAGAAAAAACCCAAAATCTGTGGAAAAGGATTTTTCAAGGCCTGCATTGCTAAGTTAGCAGCCATGAGTGGTTCTTCAGGGCTTCTTGGGAAATTGCCAGACATTCCTCATAACATTTTCAATGACACAGGGACACTACAGCTCTCTGGAAAAATAGTATGTAGGCTCCACATCACTTGGGTGCCTATGAAATGTGAGAGGCAGAAGAATAAAAAGGGGGAAATAAGAAAAAATCAGAAAGCAGCCAGAGTCTGTCATTGTGTCCCTTCTTTAAGCACAAACTGAGGAAAATTACAGCCAGTTTTAGTTAATCTTTAATACATTTCTAATTTTCCCATATAACATCAGTTACAATTTTAAGAATCCAGTTGTTAAAAGAGACAGGAAGATAAAAGGGGAAAAACTAGAAGAAAACCACATTTCCATTGCCTGTCTGACTGGCAGTAAGGAGAAGGTACATGCAATTTACTTGTTTCAACCTCTAACAAAAACATTCACCTGAAACAGATTTTGTCTTTGGGCCTCTTGATATTTGCTCCATCACTTGAAGCATGGATCTAAGGAGATTCTTGCAAGTTGGTTTTTATGAAGTCCTGCTGGAAATCCTCATCTGGAAGACACAGGGACCTTTCAAAGCCATCAGGGTACCAGAGAGGCAAAGGGCCCCTGCAGCCCAGTGCAAGACTTGCTGAGTGCAGAGAGGCTCCACTTGTTCCCCAGATGGCACAAAGGTCCTGTTGGCTTAGTGATTTAGGCCTTTTTTTCTCTAGGTACAATTCCTCCACAGGGAATCATAAAACCATTCTGCATTGGAAGGCTGTTATGAGCCATTTCTTCCCCAGGTTAAACAAGCCCATTTCCCTCAGCATCACCTCACAGAGGGCTCCATCTCCCTCGCCCTCCACTGGGCTTGCTCACCTTCACCCACATCTTCCCTGTAATGGGAGCCCTGTACTTGCAACACTGAACACTGCACTTAATTCCAGAAGTCTGCAAACTCCTTGGGTTTAGTTTTATGGGACAATCTAGCACAGTGACCAACACCCAGTGGTTCAGGTCACGGACACCACGTGTTGCAAATAGAGAATTTTCTCAGTTTAATTCATCACATGCAATCCTGCTACCCAAAACCACAGTGAGATTTGTAATACACAGCCATGTGCCCACGAGGAGCAGTTGGTAGCAGTGGGCAATGACAGGATCTGGGGGGAGGGGGAAAAACCCAAACCAAAGAAAAAAAAGAAAATAAAAGGCAACAGAAATTTCTTCCAGCTTTGATATCCACTACTTATTTTAATATGCTAGTGTACAAATGATTAATCTAATTAATCAGCATACATAACTTCTTCACTGACAAGCTTCCTTAGTGATCATTTTACAAGTGACATTCCTATATCATCAAGGAGATGAGCTGGAAGCTCTTTTATTCTTTTGTTTTAATGGAATCTAAGAGTTCAGCAATCATTTGATATCTTCCATCGATCTTGTCACACCACACTATTTAGAGCAGCATTTCTGTCTGCAATATTAATGTACTTTTCTGGGTCTGATTGTTATCAGCTGTCTTAAGAGCATCCCCCCAGATTTAATTCTGAAGTGACAATACATAATATGCTGTTCCTATTCCTTTTTATTTTCTATATTTTTAGAATGGTCACATAGTTAAGAGTGTTTTCAGAGCTCTGAAGGGCACCTGGATTTCTGGATCTAACATTTGCAAACTTCTGCATGACAAATTTCAAATAAAGCTGAAAAAAAAGCCATTTTGATCCCAGACCAACCTTCCCACTTGGAAATCAACTGTGGAAGAACCACCCTCCCTCAGTTACAGCATTTTCCTTAAGAATCTGCTCTGCTCAATGCCAGCACCTCCTGACTCTGCTGCAGTGGCCCCCCCTGGTCCCCCCCGGGTCCCTGCTGTGTGACTCTGGGTCTGTCTGATGTTCCAGCAGCCCGGGCTCTGATCTGGCTGGGTGTTTATCCCAGCTCTGCCCCTGGGATCCCCTTTCCCCCTCTCTGGGACACAACCAAGGGGACACAAAGCCTCGCTCTCTTACCCCGGCCGACCCTTGCCCAGGTCGGGGCTCTGTCCCCTGGGACAGGGAATAAATGACTTAACACCATAAAGGGGGTTTGAGCTCTATTTCTCTTCTCAACTTCTGCTTCTGGTGAGTAGCTGTCAACTAACACTGGCTTAAAGTGGGGCTGCACTGCCAAGGAATATTTGGGCTGTTTGTAAATGGTTTAAGATATTCCAAGGCATAAAGAGGCAAGCTCACCACAGAAATTAAGCAGTGGACAAGCTATTCAATTACCAGACCTGATCCTCCAAGATCATCCTTCTTTCCCAAGTACATGGCTAATGGAATGTTCACACCAATACAGGATGCATGGCTATGGATTTAGTATTTCCAAAGCTTGGAGGCATTCAGATTAGGCTGATTTAGGCTATCTGTATTAAAAATACACTTCTGCAGAATTACCCTTTGAACAACATGCTCAGTTGTGTCCTGTAGGATGTTAATTAACATGGCAAAGTACCATGACAAGATACCCAGGTGCTAAAATATTTTTAAGGAGTTTGAATTCTGGATATTTACTTTCTTCAGCAGTAAGCAGCACAAGCTGTATCCAGCAAAACTGGGTAACTTTTGTTTGAAGTAGTATAATTTTTAAAACCACTTCAACAGCAGAGCAGAATCAGGACATTTTTAAGGGACTAGGAGGAGAGAGCCAATATGAAAGAGAAAATATTCTCACTCCCTTAACTCAAACATGAGTGAAATGAAAAAAATCCCAACAAATATTTAAATTAACATTTTGAAATTTATGATGTATTTGGAAAAGCAGACTTAAAAGCTTGCACCAACCAAAGAAGAGGATAAGATGAAATTACCTTTTTGGATTTATAACAGTGTTTGAAAATTCAAGCTCAGAGGAAAAACCAAGAAAGTGCATCAAGAAGATGAGTCAATTAAAAAAAAAAACCATGATCTTTATGGAATTAGTGAAGAGAGCCACACACTGTTCCCTTTCAGGAAGCACTCCAATTCCTTAAATCAGTTTAGGGGCAGTCCTAATTGTTTCAAGCACAAAGATGTGTGGTATTTATTTGCTGGATGCCTTTTTTTCTGTCTGATTAACATTATGAAGATTAGCTGCCAGTAATTGCTGAACTGGCTAATATAAGGTAATTAGCCCACAGCGTGCTGCAGTTTGCACTGCCCAGGAGAAGAGTTTGCTCATCTCAGCCATGAGGAGGATTGCAGAAGACATTGCAGAGAAAGAAACAGAAAGTTAGCAGAGCTCCTGCAAAATTTGATTCAGCTTTATTCAAAACATGTTATATAAATAGAGTATGAAGAACTCCCAGGTATGGCCTGAACTAGACTAGAAAAGACTTTAAAAACCAGTACAAAATGCTTCCAGAATAGCTTCCTTAAAAATCATGTGGTGTCTCTCTCAGCCTCCCTTCTCTGTGGTATTACATTTTATCTTTTTATGACATTCACAGAGAAAAAGCAGTGATGCCTCCAATGAGAAAATGGCTCTTTAAAGGAGGTCTTACAGTATGATTCATAGAATTTCCTTGTGAAAGCAGTTTTGAGAAAAAACAGCCTGGAATCAGCAATGCTAACTAGGGCATTGGAGAGATTCTCATCATAAAGCCATACCAAGAAGAGGGAGGAACTATGATTTCTGCAGAACTACACGATACCTTGGCTCTTAGTGTCAAGAGGAAAGTAAACAGGGACAAAGGGAAAAGCAGGACTTAACACCTGAGGTTAAAGGAAGGGCCAGTTGCACACACCAGCTCCTCCCAGTAGGTCCAACCACAGCTTATGGAAAAGGCAGAAAGGAAAGTCCCCTATAAACTCTTCAAGGCAGGTGACTACAGGAGCAGATATCACAAAAAATCAGCTGAACATCCCAACTAATAATTCTATTTTTCATGTTAAATATGCTGTCAATAGATTTCCTTTCTTTTTTCTCTAGCTGTATTGTATTATTTAAATGTTTTTGAGAAATCTCTCAAGATTTTTGATAAATCTCCCAAGTGAAGCAAAGCATTTGGTTACTCTTAGCACTGAGATTCTCATGGTGTAGTGCACACCATGAAAACTCAGAGATTTTAGCTAAAGGTTTTTAGGGCTCTCTTTCCATGAGGAGGGTTAACACAGGTATTTGCTCAAAACAATGTTTTCCATTAACTGAGCCCACCCTGTCATTTAGCAGGGCCTTGGCTGATGTCTGCACAGAGCCAAGTGCTGTGAGCCTTCCACCCAGCCAGGATCTCTGACTTTAAAGGATTTATGCATTATTGAATTAAAATAGGCAAGTAACTAACACCTTCACCCAATTTGTATCCAATTTGCTTTTTCCCTAGAGCTACCTGTAGGCAGTGTTCAGGAAATATTTACAGGAATAGCTTACAAAAGTGGCTCATTTAAATACAGGAAGTTAAATATATTCCCCACTGTTAAGAGCCATGAGGTTTTAGCTATGGTTCTCTTGTTCCAGCATGCCCTGGTCCCCTTATTAAACTAGAGCGGAAGATTTGTACCATTTTAAAATAATTTTTTTTCCTATATATTTAATTTCAATCTTTATTTTACTACACATAAAACTTTTGGTTCTTCTTACATAAAACCCACTGCACAATACGTGTCAACATCCAGTGACTCAGTTAATGGGTAGGTGGGAATATATGACAGATAAAATTTGTTAATGGAAAACTTAATGAGAGTATCAAACAAAATACCTATTAACATTAGGAAGGACTGAAATATTTTTAAATTATTACAAAAAAGAAAGAAACAAGCAACATATTTAAATGTGAGGTGAAGAGTGGAAAAGAGTATTAAAAGTTACTTCACCATAGAAACATACGATGTCATTGGTACACAAGAATAGTATGGTTGCCTTAAGCTATACCCAGCTACAAGTATTCAAGCTGCTATAAATAAGGTTTGGCAAAATTCTGGGACTGAAAGATAAAATTAACAGAGTTTTTAATCTCAGGAAAAAACATGGTTAAACATTATAATTACTGAGACCAGGTATTTTAATATTGTGTTAATTTTAATGACCTTATTCATCAAAAGACTTATGAAAAGGATGACTAAACCCTAAGTGAGGAGAGTAAAATGTATTCTGCACAAACAACAAAGAATTTCAGGGATTCATGGCTCATGTTTAAAACTCAACACACAAAGTGATCTGACTCATAACTCTCTTCTCTGTAATGTTAGAAATCTAGAAGATACTAAAAATCATTAAGCAATGTTAGGGAGAGCAAAGGATTTAATTATACCAGAGTGTAATCCTTTTAAGGAATTTCAAAGCTAGATCACTGTCACTGTACAGATTCATTTGATCAGTTTTCTTTACCTCCTCTCTTCCCCCTTTTTAATTGTAATATCACTACATTAAACATTAATCACTTTAAATACACACATGCCAAACTCTTGTCAAGAATCTCATTATCTCATGTCTTAAATTGCAATATCTCCTCTGGCCTACTCCCATCCATTCAGATTGCTGCTGCAAAAACAGGTGGCTTACCAGGAACCAAACAAGTGCCCACAATGTATAGGAACAGAGAAAAACAGGATTTCTTCTCACTGGGAATATCTATTCCCTTTTGGAATGTTCATTTGAGGATGGCAGCCCGTATCCGCCAAGCTGAGTCCATGCTTTTGCATCCCCAGCAATGCAGGAGCACCGTGGGCACAGAGCACAGTCCATGGCTGGGCTGCAGAGCCCCCTGACCCAGGGGGCACTCACTGTCCCAAGTGCCTGCCAGCTGCACGGGCACGGATTGGTGTCTGCAGGGGAAGGGGGGATTGTCCCAAGCAGACCAGGCACGTGTGACTACCAGTCAGAGAGATGAGTGCTAGTTAATAAAGTCATAACATGAAATTTATAGCTTTCAGAGAAGTTACCTTTCTCTTCTGCTATCATGACTTTTGAGAGAAATTGAAAGAATAAAAATGCATTCAAGGAAAAGGAAAGAAAAAACTGAAGAAGTGGACTAAGCACTAGAAGCATCAGTGCTGACCTGTAAACAAAATAAAAAGAAATTATGCTTATGAACTTCCAGGAAAAAAATCACAAAATTTTCTCCATCTTTTCCTTTAGTTTTCTCTTTTTCTATTCTGCAGCTTTTAAGGTGTTTAGAAAACACCAACAGAAATATTTCTTCACATTCTTACAGGGCAGGGGGTATGAGACTTTTCATTAACTTTTCACATTGATCTTCTCTGTGTCCTCTATAATTCAATTGTCTGCTTAGGCTCTGTGAGCTCCATCTACACCACCACATGCAGATCCACAGCTCCACTGAGAGCTTCTTGGCACCTCTCTGTGATGAACAGAACACAAATGTGCTTCAGTTAAGTGGTTGCTAACGGTGCAGAAACACACCTTTCCTTGCAAGCTGAGAGAGACCAGAAAGCAAAAACTCCTGCAGAGCAATGAATGCAGAGGCAGCCTGACAAAGGGACTCCCTGTCCCAGAATCTGGGGGGAGTTTTATGACAATTAATAGAAATGTGAAATGATTGAAAACACAAATGAAGAGCTCTCTCTTTTCCTATAATTGCTGCACTGGATCATGAAATTAAAGTCATCAAGTAGGAAAGATCCTGTACAGATTTCCAGAGATGCTGCATGTTCTGGCTAATTGTGTCAGCCTGGATTAGCTGATTAGCATAATTAATCTAAACTTCTGATTACCCAAAGGAAAAAGATGTTCCTGGATGCACAGGTGAAATATAATGATTGAGACTTCAATAAACTAATATACAGTAGCTAGGAAGTATTTCAGAGTCCTGTTTGCTTGTCTCTTGCATTCTTAAAAGGTCTGAGGGGAATGCGGAGAGCACACTGTGCTCTTTGCTGGGGAGAGTTTTGTAAATCTGGCTCAAGGATGACAAAAGAGCTGTGCCAGTAATCTGTACTGTGGTACATTACCAAGTGTTTATGGTACAACAGCACTCAATATCACATCTGACCTCAGACCTAACTTAATCCTATCCTAAACAATAGCAACCAAAAGCACAGACTGCATCTGGAAAAGAAGCCTAACAAGACCCTAAAAGGAGGATCTGTGATGATGTTCCAGTAGAGTTCTATAAAGTCACTCAAAAGTTATTTTAAAAGTTCCAGATCAGAAGATGATAGAGACATTTAGAATTTTTTTATTGACAGTCTGAGTCATGTGTTTTGTTGTCCCCAATTATAAATCTGTAAAGCTTCAGCAATTGCAACAGCTAAAAATCTAATTTGATCATTTCACTATTTTTTACTGTCTCAGGAAGGACATTTACATAAGTCATAATGACAATATAAAATATTTTTTAATTATTACATAGAAAATATTTCTTAAGAAAATATTATAATGAATTCTAATTGAGTGAAAGTTGCATTACTGGAAACCTTCTGTTTGTTCTCAGTATGGGCACTGATGAACATTGCTTATTCCACTCCTCATCTCTCATCTGCAGAGAATAATTATGGGATTTTCACTTAAAACTCTCTGCTAACTCAGTCCTTTGTTCTCTGTTGATACTGCCAGAAAAGAGGAGGCTCATCAACTACAAATTGGACTGAAATAGCAATTTTATGGCCACATAAGACACCGTGCATCTAAGGCCAAGAAAACCCCACTGTTAGGAGTTCAGATCACAGGGGAAAAGCCAAGTTGAGTGGACATCAAATATACTGGTTACCTTTGCAAGGTCCTTGCACGTTTAGTTCCCACAGTCCTTTCAAACAGGCTTATCAGTCAGATAGAGTTTTCCCTTTTTTTGTCATTTAAAAAAAATTCAAATGCTCACAAAATGCTGTCAGTTAGCATGAATTTTAGACAATGAAAATGAGGTTCATTCCACTAGAATGAACAGCAAAGGAAAAAGATAAAAGAGACTCCTCCAATGGGGAGGAGTAACACAGCCTGCATGGACACATGAAATAGTCTCAGTGATGTTTGCTGCTGCCTTATCCTGTTCCTATACAAGGACCAGGCCATCGGCCCTCAAAGATATTTAGTCAAAAACTAGTCAAAAAACCCAAATACAAGTGTTTTGTCAAGATGTGCCCAAATGCTGCACAGCCAATGACTGACAGAGCAGATGGAACAGGAGACACTTCTTCAAACTGAAATCCAGTTGCTCTGGGTGGGGGAAGGTACTGGAAACAGAGACATGAACATGTCACTGCAATAAAATCTGTCAGCATGTTTGAGAAGTTCATTACAATGTGAAAATGTTCTCCTCAAACCAAGTTTCATAAAACCTTCGGCACTTTCTGAGTGAAAGAACAAAGAGCTTAACCTAAAACTTGTCAGAATCATAAGAAAACTTTAAAAGAACATACTTTAGAGTCTAATGTCCAGGGGCTCAACAGGCACAGCTGTTTCATTGGTTGGCAGCCCTCACAGTATCTGCTGTTATTTTGCTATTGACTTGTCTCTAAACCTTAACACTGTGGATAAATAAATCAGTAATTGCATTACAGCAGCCCTTTGTGATTCTGTTGAACAGAAAAGCAGTTGTCCTTTCAGATGCACAGCTGTCCTGTGCTCCCTGGGAAGAGGGCACATTGCAATCCCTCAGAGTTCCATTTTGCCCTGCAATTGCTGCACACTGACAAAGCAGTTCTGTGGCAACCTGAGAATATAACTGAGAAACAAGGGAAATCCAATGGCACAGCTTTTCCAAAAGGGCCTCCACTTTGCCTCAGGGAGACAAGGCATCCTGTTGCTCAGGACACATCTCGGAAAAGTATTGAGAAACAGCTGTCTTGTCCTTAAGCTGGAAGGTTTGAGTGCTTTCAAACACCTGCTTAACTCCTTGCAAGTAGTTTGTTCAGTTATTCTGTGCTGGGAAGATCTGCTTGATGCTATGGGTATTATGCTGAATAAAAGGGAGACATGCAAAGGAGGAGAAGATCACATTGTCATGTGCTGCCAGGGGCTGGTTTAATTTTGAAAACCTCACAACACTGTACCATTTTCCATGTTAAATGGAGCTGCTGTACTTTAGATGCTCACAAGAGTTAAAATCAGAAGACATTCCTCCAGGCTAACGTACGAACCTTCAAAGCATGAGCTCTCTGAAGTCAAGCACTGGCTGCCTTCCTGGGGTGGAGAGGAGAGTGCTTTCATGTTCATCCAGAGCTGGATGCCCAACGAATTCACTGCTGTCAGTCAAACATGAGCCACACACAGCCTTTGGCTTCCAGAGGAAATAAACCTCCTACAATTCCCAAGAAAACAAAGGAGTCCAAATACTCAGTCACACAACCAGTCCTATCAGCTCCAGGGAGGTCACTCATCCTGGGCTTCCCATCCCACAAGCCAAGTGCTGCTTTCTTGGTCCCAGCTTGTCTCACAATGAGTTTGGCTGTAGGACAGAGACAATGGCACTTTTCTAAACATGCAATTACTCATCTCAATGCTTATTTCAAATGAAGTCAGCTATTTATGAAATACATGCAGATGCTTTAGCTGAGCCACAGAAAGATATGGATGGAAAGGCAGAGTGGCATTAATTGAGGAACTGCACTGTTCATATGAACCTGACTTTAATTTTTCAGGGAAAAGATCACCTCTCTCTCTGCTATGTTGGTGAGGCTGTGGAATATTACAAGAAATAGCACATTCTATTCCAGAAAGGCAATTCCATTTTCAAAAGCTAGAACACTTGGGTTAATTAGAGTGGCTCAGATACTTTGATCAGAGATAAATTAGTGCTTTGTACGAGATCCTGCTCTTAGTTAGCTTCTTTTACTAAATTCCCTCACTAATGCTTTCTAATTTCACATGGGAGAGAATGGGAGAAGATGAAAGGAAATTTTTTCATCAACTTGCTGCAAATTTAAGAATAGTTTGCTAAGTTTTTGTTTGGCTTCATAAAAATATATTATGTTTTTGTCTTATTAATACCTTGTTTTATTTATACCACAATTTATTAAGCCATTGCATCACATATAAAGCAGGAGAACCACAATGCATCTGGTGTTTTACTCCCCATTCCACATTTGTTATTTTCTCATTGCAGTGGTAAGGGCAGGGGCCAAAGCTTTGCTGAAAATGTGAGAATTTATACTGGTAATAACCTGTAGCAGTCAATACTCTCCAGCTGCATTTCACATGAGTAACAGCATTAAATTTAGTGGCACAGTTTTGTACCTAAGGAAGCCTTCCTGCTGTGTAAGGTTTTAGGCATCTTCACATTCACATGCTCTGTGGTTTGATGTGCTTGCTCACTCTGCCAGGTCTTTACCACTATTAGCACTGCCCAGTTAGAAAAGCCAGGGCTCATGGGGGAAATGATTTAGGAAAGACTGAGGAATATCATGGCAGAGAAAGAAGAAAAGTAATTCAACTTTACTTCCAAACTGCCTTGGATCATATTTACACAATGGCATCTTTTGTGATAATGAGAAAACCAACCCACCACACAAACAAACAGAAACAACAGCAACAAAAGAAAAGAGTCATTCATTAAAAATTTAGCAACAACAGAAAAAGCTTGAAAACTGAAATTTCGATGCATATTCCCTTTTTCCATCTGCATGCTTAACTATTTGTGAATCTGTCATAGGCTCTTGGTTCACATTTCTTCCATTCCCTTATTTACACCAAATTCCCTCTGCATACCAAGGAAAAGACTGTCTTAACTACTATGGTATAGCAATGGTATTTTCAAAATTGGAACTCAGGGCCTGCTTAAAGCCTAGGATATTCATATAATTATACAAAGCCTACAAGAATTCCCCAGGAGAGCTTCAAGCAGCCTGTCTGCTCCTTAGAGAGCCCACATCTGGCTCTTGTTCAGGTACTCAAAACCATATTGGCATAAGACATCTCCAGGATTTCTTTATTGTCAGTCAAATGCCCTGTAACAGTGTGGATCCTTCAGCCATACTGGCAGTGGGGCTGATGGCACACAAACACAGTTAATTACTGATACAGGCAAACCTTGCTGCTCTCAGAACAGAGCCTGTTTCAGGCCCCAAACAATCAAAGCAAGAACAAAATTGCATCCATCATAATTTAAATCATTTTTTAAAGTAAAAAAAAGTAATTCGCATTTTTTCATGGAAAGTTTTGTCATCTGGAATTTTAGGGTCTAATACTTGTTAGACACATAAAATGGCAGAAGCTATTATACATATCTGATGCAATTATAACAGGTACCAGCTCAACAGACACTTAGATACATTAGGAAAAAATACAGCTGACACTTACACACAAGACTTGCAACTTAACAGTCACAGCTCACAAACATCAATTACCTCAGGCAGTTGCAGATAGGCTGCAGAAAGAGACAGGAAGAAGAACAAGCAGAGACCCAATTCCCACCTCTCAACAGATGGTTAAAAGCTGTTGGTAATTTTGATCCACTTTCATCACTGTGTCTATCAGACATTGCTATAAAACCGGCAATGTGTTTCTCCTCACACTTCCTATTTCTTCACTTGGATATCAGAGCCATGAAGTACAATTTGGGTTTTTTTTCCTTTCTTTCCTGCATTGGGACACCCATATTTTCTTAACCTGACACATGAAGGTGCAGGAAGGGCCAGCTTGCTGTTTCCATTGGAGACAAAGGCTGAATTCACTATGGCACACAGCAGATATCTCTTACAGCTGAGTGGGGAGGCAGCACAGTGGGGATGCAACAATTCAGAGAAATTCACTGCATTAAAAGTAAATCAGTCACCAACATCCCCAGCTGTTATTGTCACTGGATTTAATAAAGCAGCTTGCTAAAATTTTCATTGTCATGCCTTTAGCACAGAGTAGTTTACCTTGCCTAAAACTAGGAGCAAGTGTGTTTCCTGGGATAAGAACCACAGAATGACAGAAGCCCCTGGCTAAGAGTGGCAGTGATTCAAATGAAATTCCCAGTGTTCACTGTGGCCCATAACACTGGAAATTCCCAGTGCTGGGTGCTTGCAGCTCAGCTGGAGTTAAACACATCTGACAGGCTCTAGCACCTTTTCCCCCACTGGCAGGTTCTCGATATAGTAGAGATAGCAATGCATTACATGTCATGCTGTAATAGTTTCTTGTAAGATTGGCTTTCCTTTCATAGTTGGCTTGGCAGTTTTTCCTTGAAAGTGCTGACTAGGACAGTTTGGAATATCCCAGATCCTCTGCTATCTTTTAGGAAGGTATTCATTTCTGCTGTAAAACCCTGCCATGCAACAGCTCCTCAAATCTCATGCACATTTTTGGCACTTTTACATCTCACTGCAGCTAAAAGTTTTCTTCTGATCAGCAAGAAACCTTTGCACAGTGGTGGCCTTCTGACTCTTGATTACAACTGCTGAGTCTCCATCTTCAGCAGATTTCCCTGATCACACAGGCTGTATTCCTGTTCTTTCATCTGATTTCTATCATTACAGCCCTTAATAGCATTCGTTCATCCCTATTTAGTATTCTACTACTTCTCCAAATTGATGTCATCTTCAAGTCTGAGTTATAAGAAAGTTAATTAGCACATTTGTACTTGTTATGCCAAGATCACAAGAAAAAGTTTCCTGGGAATTCTAAATGCATTCACTCGGCACTTTCTCCTCCACTGCAAACCACCATTGTATGTTGTTTACTAACTTCCACTGACCTTTGAATTTTTGCATAAAGTTGTGCACAGATCATTAGTTCTGCACTTGAATTAATAAGTTTCTATTTATCTCTATTTTCCTGGAATCCACATAGATTAAATTCTGCCTCAGTTATCTTCTCAAAAAGAATACTTAAGATCACCTGATTGATCACTGGTAAAGAACAGCATGTCTTACTCCACTTCCCACTAGAAACTTATTTATTCACTCTTACTATTAAAAAGCATTTCAACTACTTCTATTTTATTGAGAGCAGAGTCAAGAGGTCACAATGCTCGGTTTGCTTTCTTCTACTCCTGAAACTTTCACAGCTTCAGCTTTTCTAACACGGTCTACTCCTTTTTTATTTCAGTTTCATATCAGAACATCTTAACTACTGATTTCCTGGTCTATTGTATTTTCTACTTCCATAAAATCCTCATTACTAACCAAGAGCAGAGCTAAAATAGAAAGTTTTTCACAAATTCAGCAATTGCTTTGTGGAGAAATGTGTCACCTATCCCACTCCAGAATATGTAGACACTAGCATTGATAGAAAAATTTGTTCTTAAATCTACATTTAGGAAATCAGTTTTTTTCAAAAAGGACACAAATCCCAGTAGGATAAGTCAATTTTTGACTTGTCCCCCCATCACACTATGCTGCACTAAAAATACTAAAGGATTAATGCTATCACAACATCAAATCTCTGAAAATTACCAGAAATAGACAGTGAAATGTCCCAGAAAGCCTTCATAGGAACAGTAATTTTTTGGCCATGACCTATTCTCACAACGAGTGACCAAAATACCACAGCTCCTTCACTAGCCCTGCTTGGCTGTGCCATAGGAGGAGAGTTAGGTCCCAACTCTCCACATCCTGCCACCACAAGCACAGATGTTTGGGGTTTCATTCCAGCCTTCAGGGTGTCTGTGTGTATTTCAGCATCTCTGACTACTCAAGGATGGGAGAGACAGACTGAAGAAATACCCAGTTTATATTCAGGACACATGAATTATAAACTATACCATACAATCCATACTATTAAAGTACTGGGCATCATTTCCCAACACACTGAACTCATTTCCCTCTCCTTTCATGCATGATTTGCTTCCAAATCCTTGACTGGCACAGGGCAGTGGTGATGGCAGCACAGCAAACAGTCTGATCCAGCTGCAGGAGGCTGAGGGAAAGCCTGGAGAATGTGGCTGAACTATGACCATCACTAAATATAGGCTTGTCACCCCTATGATTGCAGAGAATAAATTTGATAAATGCACATGGCACTAAAGAATGGCTGCTGTTTCCACATAAAACTGCCCCTAAAATCAACCTTTTTCTCAAAGAGTTTTTAAAAATACGAACAAAAGAATGTACAAATAATGACAGGAGCAGGTAATAAGGTTGAGCATCATGGCAGGGTGGGTGTCCCATAAAACAGCTGTGTAATTAATGTTTCATCAGTCACAGCATTCATCTATGTTATATGAAGTAGATTCTTTGCTATTTAGAGCAGCTTTCTTATCTTTGGGAAGCTGTCCTCTTTCTGCATGGGAAATACAGCCATTCCACAGCTGAAATTATACAGATATTGTACAAGGTCTGGCAGAATGTTGTTAACACACCTTTTTCCCAGAGATTTTACAAATTAATTTTAAATAACAGAGGAAATGCCCAAATATTTTTTCCACATGATACAGGCTTGGAGGACTAAGAAGATTAGAAATAATTTAATTAACTTGAACTATACTGGTCATTGACCTTTGCCATTTTTGCTCTTCCTTGCAAACATATTTATTGGAAACTCACAAGATTAACTTTTGTTTACAGGAATATCTACACAATTGCATATCCAATTAAGAAGCCAATCCTGACATCTCCAAATGTTAGCACTTATGGTAAAATTAACACAAAATTTCAAAAGGAAACAGCATGAATATTTAGGAGTTTTCCTTTATAGAAATTTTTCTTCAAAAAGTTTTTTAAAGTGTGAATTATTCAACTTTTTTTGCAGGTGATATGTTTTTCCAGGATAGTTTTATTGCTTTGTAGGTACTTTGCTGAACTGTCCTGGAACATTCCCTTTGGAGTGAATTCAGTGATCAGCTGAACTTCCCCAGTTGTGACTCACTGGCTTATGGAAACACTGGTATAAAAGTTTACAATTTCAACTGTAAGTATTGATGTCCCAAGATAGATGTCACGATTTACAAAAAGTTGGAGACCAACAATTTGTGTGATTTGTTAAAAATTTATTGTAAGTCCTGAAAATCCCCCCTTCTCCATGCTTAGTAGTAGGCATTTTGCTAAATAAATTCAAGCTTTTAAAAGGCTTTAGTGGAGCTAACCAGACTTTTTCCTTCTAGTTTTGCAAAAAAATAACTACAGAAAAATTTATGTGGATAAGATTGGACAGGAAAGATTTATGGAGAAAAGACTGGACAAGAATAAGGGCACTATTTTAGAATAAGCTCATCCTGGATCTCAGCAGTGGCCTTTGAAGCACGATCAGATATCCTGAAGCTTTGCTGGATGTGCACAGCTGCTGGCTGAAGGAGGCCTGGCAATCCATCCACAGTTGCTGTTATTTTTGAAACCACTAAACATATCTTTTGAAAAGACAAATCCTAAATAGCCCTAAAGTCCTAAACAGATTTAAGGACAGAGAATTATGATAAAAGTTAAGGTTACCAATTCACTGTACATTGTTCTTAAATGAACAGAGTGACACACTTCTGAACTGTTTGGATTTTTGTGGGGCTTTTTTCCTTCTCTTAGTTAATCCCAAGACACAGGGAGAAATTCTGGCCACACACACAAGAAAGTGTCATGGCTTTCTCTAGTAAGGAGATTATGAGCAATTACAGAGGTCTGAATCTAAAAGCTTGGCTGAAGGCCTTGGAGCCCCACTTGCCTCACTCCCCCATGTCCTCTGTCCTTTGCACTGCTCTGTCTGGAACAGGCACAGGGAAAATGAGGCTGGAATATGGCAGGAAGTTACAGCAGCCCGACAATGAGTCAAAACAATCCAAAGAGTCTGATGTCAGAGCATGGGCACAAAAGCCTTCTGGTTCTGAGCTGTAGTTTCCAATACTGGAAAGCATTCACAGAAATGGCTTTCTCTAAAGCACAACAAATCTCTTCCTCTGCCCTTTCAAAACCTGAAGTTTTGATCAAAGTACGTGGCCTGTAACATTAGATGAGAAAGCAAATTCATCTTGTCCCAGGGGAATTATGGCAACTGTCTCTAAATCCCAAACACAGCTCTGCACACAGTTCTGCCTCTGGAGAGGTTAAGAGATGTAAGCAGATATGACAAACGAGAACCATTTTGTTCAATGTGCTACCAGAAGATCCTTAAATACTATAGCAATGAAGATTTAAGAGGTGTGACTAGAATAGCATTTTTTCCTGCATATTACTGACCTGCTATCAAGTAGCGATTAAGAAACTAGAAAATAGGTAAAAAAAAAAAGAAAGTAAATAGGGCAGTAACTTTTAGTTTTAAGGATCATTCTCTGATATTCCCATTAGGCAGTACCAGGAATTGGACCTAATCTTTAGAATAAAATCGAATCTTGCAAAAAAGTATGAAAACATCTTCTGTCAGCCCCAGCATGTAAACTAATTTAGCATCATTCTCAGGTTTTATAATTGCCCTGCTTTCAGCAATACACTCCAACAGGCACCACTCAGTTGCTATACTGCAAAAGCACAAAAATAAAAGCAACAGCAAAGTACATTGACAGAAGGATTGCAATGTTTATCTGCTGTAGGGCAGGTATGTATTTTTTTATAGTAACACCATGGAATATAGTCTACTCTGCCTCCTGGACTGTAATAAAAAAAAAGGCATTTGTAGCTTCAGATACCCTTGAAAGGATTGGGTTTAAAACAAGTCTGCTGCAATAACACTGTTAAATATATCCCATAGCTTTCAAAAGTTCCACTTCTGGCATCAGAGACCTTCTCACACATCCTTTTGCATCGAGCCCCAGGAGCCCAGCTACACACTGCAGCAGATCCCCTTCAAGGTTTGCAACACTCTGAGCTGCTGATATTAAAATCACCTTCTGCAGTGTAAACTCAATTCATGTCAAATGCCTGGGACTGAAAAAAGAGATGTCTTGTATGATGAGAGTGGCAGTAAAGATTTATTCATATTTTAGAGACCAAATTTCTTACACAGTGCACTTCAAGTAAGGAAAATTATTCTCTGCATAACTGAGAGCATTTCACTGGACCAGGAATGTGGGATTCAATCAGCGAGATGCAACTTTTTAAAAAATCATCAGAAAGCCTTGGAAGTCTGCAGCCCTGTGCTATTTCTGTGTGTATAACTATGCTTTTCTCCAGCAGATCTGCTTTTCACATTCCACCTGGTCTGAAATCCAACTACTAAATTAGGACATTAAAATCAAAAAGGAAAAGTGGTGGGGAGGATGAGCTCCTTGGAGAGAGGAGCAGTCCTCCAAAGCATCTTGTTCCTGCAATGTGAACTTTATTTTCCTAACAGGAAGTGGTAAAATATAGTGAATTCCATGGATGTGAACAGCAGATTCCACCAGAAGCTGCTCTAGAACCAGGTACAGTCAGGCAAAACTTACTGATCAAAACAGATTTAACAAAAATCAGCCATTTTCTAAACCAAACCTTCATCAAAACAGAAAATTTCCAATTTAATTTCCCTCTTTTTTTTGGCCTTCCTTTTTCCTCTATTTTCAGCTGCTTGGACCTAGATTTTTAAGGAAAAGGGTGTACTAATACTCATGTTTGGCTTTTTTCTTCTACTCTGTTTCTAATTAATCTTCAAGTTTGTATAATTTTTGGAGCTCTAACATGAAAAAAATAAAAATTAAAAATCTCAACCAAAATCTAAAATCCCAACATGTCTGTCTTCGTTCCTTCTCCATTAATCACTAGTACACTCACCTTGAAAATGGGATGAAACAGAGAAAAATGGAAAAGGGAAAAGAACAGTTCCTCATGAAAATTTGTATTGTAATATTCTTCTATCTCTACATTGATTTAAATATCAAAAATACTTCTTTTAAATTCCTACCAATATTTGGGGGAAAAAAAATCACACATACAGAAAACAAACCAGGAAAACTTGCAAAGTAGAAGAACTCTGAAAATGTATCAGCACATCTGGAACAGCATTTGAGTGGCACCACAGCTATTTCTGGTGGCCTTCTGGGCACTTACACATTGTGCTAATCCCAACCATTCAACCACCAGAGCTGCAATGCAGTAGCAGGTGCATTTACACAGTGGTATGTATGGAGTGCTATGGAGCTTACCAACTCCAGGGTTTCATTGCTCTTCTTATCATCTTGGGAGAAATTCTGTGTCTGGAAAACAAAACTTCTGGTCCACAATAGAGGGAGAAGCTTTAGAACCACCAGGATGCTCAGTGGTTTCTAGACTGTTCAATATAAATGTTACAGACATTTCTGGTTCTAAATCTACAGTCTGCTTTTTAAATGGAAGCTTCTCAAATGATACTTGGGCCCAAATGTATCTGTAAAATACTGAGTGAGTGACAGCTTTTATATTGGCTTCAGAGGTACAACAGCATCTGGAGAACCTGGAGCTCTCCAGCTGAGGAAATACATAGTAATTTATACATTCCCTTGAACCCTTTATCTGAAGACTCTTGAATCCCATTTGAAAAACTGCAGGGGTTTTTGTCTTCCTTCATCTTTGATTGTTTTTCCTCTCCTTTTTCTGTCTTAAAAAAAAAAATTCGAAACCACACAAAAACTCCTAAAGCAAAACAAAACCAGCACACAGAAAACCCACACACACACAAAAAACCCCCAACAAACAGGATCTCTCATATAATCTTCCCTATACATTAGCATTAGGCATTTTCCCTAAAATTTATGTCAGTTTGGAGGGTGGAATTACATACTAAATCCCATGAAATCTGCAGATTTAACTTCTCTGAGTTTCCATGTTTGCCTTCTCACAAGGTGTTAAAACTCTTCTTGTAACACAGATCAACTGCTCTCTGTCATTATTAGTGGAACCACAATTCATTTGTTGCCAATTCTTCACCAAACTCCTCCTGACTAACTTTAAACTGCATATCAAGCTGAAGGAGTGTCACATACCCGACCACTTAGCAGCAGTAACAATCCATCTGTTGTGCATTATTACTTCTATGAATCATAAACTTAATTTGAAATTAGGTAATTAAATAGTGGCATAATTCACTTAGATGTTAAAGGGATAATGTTTTGTTTGTGGTTCCAGCTGTTTACCTGGAATTACATTAGCTGAAGCTTAGGGCATAACTGTGTGAAAGTCAGTTAATGACTGGAAACCAACACCAGGTTTTGTGCTTAAAAGTCAGATGAGCAATGGAGTTTGGGAAATAATCTTGAGGCAACAAACACAAGTTAATGTCCTCATTCCATGTGATGCACACTTTTGAGGGGTAAGAGAGAAAAGCACAATAACTGGGTTTTCCATTGTTTTTCTACTAGCAAAGCACTCCAGTCTTTCCCTTGTAATCTAATACTGGGTACAAGCATTGCAGGCCTGAGTGGTGTGATAGCACCATCACCTTACCAAAAACTATTTCATCTCCATTACAGAGGTTTCTTTCTTTTCTCACTTCACTGATTAAGCCACAGGGATATTTTCTATTGATAACTCAAGCAGAGAAATAAACATGATTTTTCAAATAAAAGCAGAAAACAATGCTTCTGAAGCACTCACAGAGATTCAATCTTTTTCCAGATATTGAACTACTGTATGTTTGGCAGAGTTATGCCATGAAAAAGGATGAATTATAAACACTTGTTACCTTTGGGTTCCACTAGGCTGATATCCATCCCATTTATTTTGCTGGGGCTCTGCATTTATAGGTGAAATCATCAAAGTATTAAATAATCAACATAACTAACTTAAATATCTCCAACTATCAGCAAGTGGTATCATTGTTATCACCTTGCCTATCTAGTCTATGATGTTACTTCCTAACTTTAAATGTAAATTAAAATATTATGTACAGTCAAAGCCAAGTTCAAAAGGCAGGAAGGCAACAGGAATGTTCTCACTGACCTCAGCAGGCCACAGGACACTTAAGCACCTTGTACCCACACAAAAATGGGGCTTTAATTCACCACTACCTTGTTCCAAAACATTACTTTAAAAAATACTAAGAAGAAACTGAAGAATGGGGACACATAACATTTGGTTGTAGTGATTTAAGTGTAGACTGTAAATGGTATCTACTCCCAGTGCAGGAAACCTGTGCTATCAGAAACACAGAAAGGTTGGAAAAGAGGGAAGAAGAAGGCGTACAGTACCAACGCCGTCCCTCTGCTCAGCTGCAGGGAGTTGGAAGGGTGCCTGTTCCTTATTTGCTATCATTTTGTGCCTGTTACACTTTCTGATGCTTAATAAATTTACTCTGACAAGGAAAGTATAATCTTTCCTGAGATAGCATGGTTATTATCTCCCATCCAGGAAGGATGTGTTCTCTGCTTTATGGGAGTGGTGAGAACAGAGGCAGTTAACCAGAGGCTGGAGCTTCAACCCCTTTGGTCTAAGTGTTGCAGGGTTTTATTACAAGGAATTCACAATGTTGCCTTTGAGCTTCTCTTTTTTTTTCTCTCTGGTTTTGCAAATTTCATTTGCTGCTAGAAAACCATCGTTCCCACTCCATTTGCTGTAGGCAATGTCAGAATGTCCCATCCAAATGGCTCATCAGCCTCATTCAGATCACTGTCACTCATGCCACGGGCAGATCAGTAAGACAAGACATCCTGAAATGTTCTCATAGCTACATAACTCCTCTAATAATGACATGCAGCTCCTGTAGCAGAGTGCCTGCAGCAGCTGATAAATTCAGAGTCTATTGCTGACCAGTTCTCACCGTGCTGTAATAAAATGCTATTGGCAGGTGTAGATAAAGGGGGAAACAAGGTTCTGCTTCAAATTTCTGCCCTTAGAATTGCTTATCTTTTAATAACAAAATGAGAATGCAGAAGTGGCGAGTAGAGCAGTACTTTAACGAAATTTATAACAAAACACCACTGATGTGCAGAGGAGCAGGCTCTGCAGAGTGAGCTATTCAGCCCAAGGAAATTACTGCACAGTGCATGTTTGGGAACTACAGATTACAACTGACCTGCCATCTGGCACTAAAGGAAACAGTGTCACACTTCCAGCACAGAGCAGGCACTAGGGAGCCTCTGATTACTCTGCCAGACAATACTTTGCTTGAATGAAATATACTGTACAGTCTCATTAATTGCATATTTTACCTCCACATGACTGTAATAGTTTGCCGTAAAAATAAGATTTATTTACCCGAACAACAGAAAAAGAGACAGGAAACAAAAATGGAGGGATTCATTAATTCTTGAAACTTTTCCATCACAAAAAGGTGGGACATTGCCAGTCTTAAGCTCAGTCCAATAGATAATAATTTAGAGATAAATTTATGTACACCCTGAACTTCCAAACAGAAAATTGTACATTACATGGACAGCAGGAAGACTCAGGGAGCCCTACTGCCAGGAAAATCTATTGTCAAGGACATGGCCTTAGGAATAGAACACAAAGAAACACAACAAAAACTTATCAAAAGAGCAAAATTTATCAATAGAAATGATGCTATTATCTCATGAAATCTCAAAAAAAGCCCCATTCCTACAGATCTGAGTCAAGGCTGGGTATACTTCTTACAGTTTTGTCAAATTAGTTCTTCTATCACCTTGTCTGAGCACTGCTGTATTATATTCCTCAAAAAAAGGATGAACTCTATCCAGCTCTGAGTTCTTTGTTCAGGCAAATCTCCTCATATGTTTCCTGACTGACATGGTGTCATAAGCAATTATCCCTAATGGTCAAAAAATTCTACTAAGCCACAAAGAAAGTATTCATGCTAAAAATATCTTGGGTAGGTTGTTAAAAAAAAATGATAAATAGGTATTTGAAGGATAATGTAAACTCCCAGTTGGAAGTCACAGCAGGGGATCTTGCATCCTGCATGGGATTCTTCTAAAAGTCAAGAGCAATAAAGAGGAGATAGAAGACAAAGTTTATCTTTAGATCTTGTGCTTTAATTAAACTGCATAAGAAATAGTAGCAAGTAACTTATTTGCTTATATTTCAAACAGATCTGTCCAACTCCTTAGGTCCCATGTATAAAATGCAGATGATTAGAACCAACCATGGCAGGAGTGGTTTCTTAAATGGAGTGTCAGCTCAAAGGCAAGCACTGACACCCTCAGCACCCCACACCAGTGAGCCATTGCCACTGAAGGAGTGCAGAACTTTCAGTACCTGCTTCTGGCAGAAGTACAGCAATTTTTAGTAAAGAATCCTGAAAAAATCAATAAAAATATGCCACAGAATCTGCCTCTCAGTCTTTCCACAATCTGCCAAGTACATAATTCAGACATGTATCTCATTTTTTCCCCCAACTAAAAACCTTTGGCTCTAAATAGCTTTTTACTTCACCATAGATTAAGACAAAATAGTCACTTCTTGTTTGTAAGTTAAAGCCTTTCTCCTTTTTAAGAATTCTAAAGTTATTCTTAAGACAATGAAGAAAAGATCAAGCAAAAACTCCTACAAGTAACTTCCCTACTTACCATTTCTGCTGTAAAGATAAGTAAGGAAAACAGGCATAGCTCTTTTTCATAGTTCTGTCCATCATAACTGTGCACAAAGCTAACAAAGAGAACACACAGCTGCAAGGATTATGCTCTTTAAGGGTAACAAACTTTAGCCTGAAGTTCTCACCACCACTTTGAGTTTGCTTTTCCTCTGCAAACAGTAATTTACAGAGAAACTGGCAAAAAGCTAAGTCGCTCTAACTAATACCCTCCCCAAAATCTCTCATGGAAACAGAAGTAGCTATTTTTACTTAAAATCTCTTCAACCTTTCTAATGTAATAGAAGTTTTCAAAATAATAAAGAAAACTTTGTACAAGCATGACAGATCAGTACCAAAAGAATTATTAAACAATACAAGAAATAAACATGCACATTACCATTTAAAAATAGATGTTATTGGAGAAGAATGTCTGTCTCTCACCAATAATACACATACATAGAAATATTAATTGTTGTAAATGAGATATCATTTTCATGGAAAAGGCTGAAGAAAAAAAGAAGGCTGCTTGCTGCTACCATACCCTGGGTATACTAAAACATCTGGAAAACTACAGTACCATGGGATCACCCTGCCATTTAGGCTGAAAAGTCCTCCAAGATCATTTAGTCCAACTCTAACCTCAGCACTGCCAAACCCATCACACTCCCTCAGGGCCACATGTCCACATTTTTGAACACTTTCAGGGAAGGTGACTCCACCCCCACTTGGGCAGCCTGTTCCAATGTATGAAAATACTTTCAGCGAAGGAATTTCTGTCATATCCAATCGAAACCTCCCCTGGTGCATCATGAGGCCATTTCCTCTGGTTGTGTCCCTTGTTAACTACAAGTAAATGGAAAATCTGAATAAGAGAAGAAATAAACCAGATTTCACAAAAGAATGTACAACTTCTTTACACAACTGACACCTGGGAGAGCCACTTTGAAAGGACGTTTTTGAAGAAAACAATAAAAATGAGGCCCAATGCACTGGCCAGAGGAGCACTGTTTTTTTCTGTGTCTATAGCTGAGCAAAGGTGGCTACCACAGCAATATTAACTCATCTTGTGTTTGTTTACACCAAATACTTGCTATCCTGAGCCTCCTGCCCCTCTGTCCATGAGTGCAGCCTCTCCCACTGGTTATACCTGTGAGCTTTGCCCATTCAAAGCCTCAGCTGACTTTCTGCCTTGCTCTGGACACAACACACCAGTTACTACCTGTTTGTCAGCCCTCACAGATTATTGTTTTGTTTCTGAGGAGATAGAACTACTTCATTTTGGGCATGAAATAGTAAGCAGCTTTCAGCATTTTTCAAAGTTATCTACATAATATTCTAATAAGCAAAGGTATTTATTATAATTTCCTGAATCAATTATAATAATAAAAGCTATTACTCCTGAAACAAGTTATGGTTCTTTCATAAGAGATGTTGTTACCAAATAATTTATTTGTCAAACCACCCAATACAATGTAAAAGAGAATAAATTTAGTTCTCATAATAAATACAGATTATTTTTCCCTGTGTTAAGCTTATTAATTTTGACTTTCCCTTTATACTGCATATTCCTCTTAAGACCATTCACTTTTCTGGCAATAGTGTCCTCTCTCCTATTTACCTCTGTTCATTGAGCTCTACTTTATCTCATTCAATAAATACCATAATCTCATTCAATAAATCTTTTATGCACTGGAACTGAAATTTTAGGTTTGTGAGAAGTAGGCAGGCATTCCCTACTAGAAACAATCATCCTCCTGGAGGAAAACTTTGCAAACCAATGCTTCAGAACACATCTAATTGCATTTATTTTCAAATGTTAGTGGGTTTAATTTCAACTAGATTATTCACTTTGATCAACAAATACCACCTCCGGTACTGAATTACCAAAAGGGAACAACAACAATTCCACCCAGCATCTCCAGGTCACTGCTAGAGCCCCTGACACTCCACACATGGGGACTGGCCATGGCAATCCATTGTACCCTGGGACCATTTGGCACTTTCCTTCCTCACAGCTCTTCCTGTTCTCAACAATGCAAGTTGGGTTTTAGCACAGACAACCTCCTTGTGGTCAGTAAAGAATTCAATTATTAATTCCCTTGCTTTTCCACAGTGAATTGCCACATACAATAGCAAAAAATGTGTTTAATCCTCCCAATTTCTACAACAGCTTTAGGTTTTCACTGATGTATCAGCAGTGGTTTCATTGTCTGCTCTCAACAGCTTCCTCCTTCCTTGAGTGCCTAAGTCAAGCAGCAAAGCAGAAAACCCCCACATTTGATGGAGGTTTCTGTCAGAGCCCTGCAGTCCCCCACTGGTCCCATCCCAGCACCTCAGAACACCCCAACCCTGCTGCCACTCCTCCCTCCCAGCACAGGACTCTGCAAAGGCCCCAAGGCCAAGCAGCTGGAGAAGGTTTTGCCAGGCTCTGTCACCTTTGATAATGGATATTCTCCTTTCTACTTCCACCAGTCAATTTCCCATCTCTGACAGATTTCATTTTACATGTAGATTTAAAAATTGAGAAGTTTTAACTCAAAAATGTCTTCATTAAATAAATATAACAAGATGGCTAGGGCACAATCATTCTGAAAGGAAACAACAGACCTAGGCAGAAGGAGAAAATGTGAGAAAACCAGGAATAACCCATGTTGGATTTGGTTAGGGAGTTCACAGTGCCTACAGCTGGATGTTATTTGAATAGCTTCAACTCCAGTCTCAGCAATTATAACCACTTAGGAGTCTGATTATAATTTTCTTCTAGGGGTTCATTTTATTACTAGACCCAATTTAATTCATATTCTCCATCAGCATCAGGAGACTAGAAATCAGCCATCATTATCATCTCACTTCCATTTTAGAGAAAAATAAAAAAGGCACCAATGAGATTCCTTTTGAATTGTCAGATCATGGCCTTCCTTAGAGCCCACTTGGGCTCATCAGGGAGCTCTGGGGTTATTCTCTGTACCACTCACACCTGGCAGAAGAAGTGTCAATTCTGTAAAAATTTGCTTGATTTTCTAAAAAGGAAAGAAGTATCTATAACTGAGTAATGAAAGCTGAGAATAAGGATAGCTGGTTTTGTTCTGCTCTATTTAGAGTTTAAGACTCAAACATAAATCTGTATGATACCATATACCTATTCCAGGATGCCAGTGTTGACATTCTGGTGGAAAAAAAACAGCTGCAGTCAAAAAAATTCTTTCCCTTAAGAATTAACAGAAAAGATGTACTTAAAAAATAGCTATTAAAATGTATCCATTAATATTACGCACGCCTTCATTCTCATGTCACACTTCAAGTTATTTATTTGCAGACTTTCACTTAGATAATTTTCTTTTTTCATTTGTTTGTTTCTTCTGCTACTCTTGATTAATTAGAAAAGAATCTGATAAAGACATCACACTGTGTTTCACTGCTTTTTCAAAGGCCTGTAAACAAAAAGACTGAAGCACTTTTTAAAAACATAAATGAGTAAATCAAACACAATCATCTGGGTTTCAAAATGAGAGAAACTTGCTGTTTAATGATCATTTGGGTGGCAAAAACACCACACTGGAATCTCAAGCAGCACTTGGTAAAAGATGGAGGAATGAGATCTTTAGTTCTCAATTCATTTTCGAATCAGTAAAAATGTAATATCATCAGGATCCTACAGAGATTCAGTATCTTGGACAGAAGCAGAGACATTAAACAGTCCAGAAAAAATAACTAACCTGCAGAATAAACAAATACAACTGGCTTTTGGAGTGCACAAACCAAATGGAAAGCAAAAGCTTATTTAAGATTAAACCAGAGGTATCATCCAAAGTTTACAGGCCTGTAAAAACACAGCCTCTCCCTCTTCCAGCTCATTTTCCTGGATTCTGCCTTCTTACAAAAAGCTCTCCAGGGGTACACTGGTTTCTCCCTATTCCCTTTGCTTTTTCCCAGACACTCCATTTCCAGAAAATGAACTGAACTGCTTGACACTTCCCTCTTCAGCACAGTCTCACAGATGTATTCCTGTTTGTATTCCTACTGACTTCAGTGACTTTGGGATTTTTACTCTTTCTAGAGTGGAGTCAGTGGCACATCCAGGCCACCTCTGACAGCTCCATGGAAACACTCTGGGGACAGCAGCCTTCACCTGCCTCAGGACTGGGCATTCCAACACATCTGCAAACTCACAGGTCCTGCTGCAATGGAGAGCCAGGGGCACAGGGACAGACACTGAGGGACAGAGCCCTGCTGCCTGCTGTGTCCCACTGCTACTCAAATGCCTTCTAGGCCCCTGAGTGCTCTGCAGCCTTTGGCATTTGGATGCTGAAATTTTACTCATGGAGGAAAAAAATCAGAAATTATTACATGCCTTCTCCTTAAAAGAAAAAAAAAAATCAGGAGAATGCCTGATGTGAGATCAACTGAACTGGATGCTCAAATGACTGAATTTTCAATGAGAATTTTTTATGCTCCAAGTGTTTCAGTTCTCCTCCCTCCCACTCCATCATCCCAGCAGCTCCCAGGCACGCGCTCCCCAGCCACCCTGGGGTCAGGAGCCACCTCCAGGCAGAAATGCTGGGACAGTGTTCAGTTTGGGGTACAGCTTTTGAACCTGGCCTGTGGAGTGAGCCAAATACTCTTAATGCCTGTGCTACACTTAAATGGAGCAACTTGTACCACCTTTGATTTCAAACCAGTTCAACCTTTGCTACAGAGATTCAGATTTAGCATTAATTTTGCCCCATAAATTGCTCAGGTCAGTGTAGTAGTCAACGCTAATTTAAAGTCGAAGTAATCAGACATGGCAGGTTCAAAACAAGACAAGGAAATCCTGCTCCCAAAAGCCAAAGCCTTAACAGGGAGGAGTAAAGAGGCCTCTGAGCAAACATGAGCTTTGCCATTATTATTTTTTTCATTTTGTTTTTCTGCTATTAGAGAAGTGCCATTTACAAAGATAATTTTTTTTCAATATTCTGTTTTTATCTTTAGATTTGTTCTTAGAACTGAAAGGCATCACCAACAGCATGAAAACTAGCCCTGGCTAGTTCTAGTAACACAGGCTTTCATGTGCCTGCTGAGCCAATGTGCCACGACAGCTGAGTGGGACTGAACCAGGCAGGGCAAGAAGCACCTTCAGACCTCTAATGACCACACACATCTGGAAACTGTCATTTACTCCTGAGTTTAAGCCATTCAAAATTGCCTTGAAAATGCCAATTTCAGTCGATGAATATAAAATAGCATTTTTAAGGCTACATCTATGTAACACTGTACCTGATTTAATTGATTTCACGGAGATTTCGTCCGTATTCCAGAGGAGGCTGGAGAGGATTAGACAAGAAAAAAGGAACATGAACAACCATTTCCCCTTTACATTATCTACTCTCCACCAGTCTGTTTTTAGACCACTCATCTCTGTTCATATTTTCAGGAATAAATAAAAAATAACCAGTAGTACCTTCCAGCTGGTTGGTACCAGGATGAAGTTTTCTCTTTCACACATTAGGAGATCAGGAAGTTCAAACAGAGGAGTTCGAGCCCAAGGAGCTGACCAGACCTGAGGCCATTGTATTCCAGCTGGAGAATGCCTGGGGACTACCCCAACTCAGTCCAGTACAGGGCACTACCCAACACTCAAATATTATGCTGACTAAGTTTGACTTTGCTCTATTCAATTAATATCTATTCTATCCCATTAATATCAACTTTAATAAGCATAATGATTGCAGAGCATTTCCGAAAACCTCTCAGGTCTGGAGTTACAAATAATTACCATTTGTTCAAAATTGGCAGCACTTACAAGTCTTTCTGCACACAATGTAAATGATGACTTTGATAGACAAGGACAAAGTAATGGAATACCAAGTTTCTGGTTAAAACAAACATGGGGGATTTTCTTCTATGTGCCCTAGAAATATGCCATACTGGTTATGAAATTTGAAATCTTTTCATATAAAGCCTGGAGTTTTGTGTTTGCGTGTTATAAAATCCAGTTCAATACAAAAATCAGAACATTTTATTATGGAAGTGCAGCAGTCATGTATTTTGACATGATTCCTCAATATTTTCTAAACCAAATGTTGACAATTTTAAAGTATGTAGAATTTAACAAAAAATATGTTGGTAAAGAAAACTACTTTACTTTTAAAATCATTATCTGCTTATTCTAGCAGACTGAGGTCTCAGCTTTATGTGGAATTTGGGGGTATGAATTTATTGGTTTAGAAACAGAGCTCACTCTCTTAGGTGCTCATGACCCTGAGAGCTCAGGTATTGCTGTGCTGATAGAAACAGTGCCTGGCCACAGCAGCCAGGCACTGCAGCTGGAGAGCCCCTGCCATGCACAGCCCCAAACAGGGCTGCACAGCAGTTTAAACCACCTCACCCAGAGCAGTGCAGTTTGCAATTTGCAGCAGCTGTATCTGGAGCAGCTGAAAGGAAAGGCAACCTGACAACAACCTTGCTTTACTGCTGTGTGAGTTGCTTTAAATGCCATGTTGTGAATCCATACCCAATATACTTCCCATCAGCTCCCCACACAAAACCAAGTGTGTCCATCCAGACACTCAGTACAAAACAGCCATAGGGATGGAAATTTATACTACAACCTACAGGGCATTAACTTCTTGGTGTCAGAGCACTCCCAGAATTAACAGCTGCCTTGCTCACCTATGCCAAGCTGTTGTTTGCCAGCTCTGTGCTCTGTGTTCCGTATCTAAGTGGGTCTCAGAGACATCTTGTGCACAGCACAAAACAGAGGTTGTAAGAGCAGATCAGTGCCCTTCCTTAGAGTTGGGATCTAACCCAGAACTTCTGCCAAGCTGTACAGACTGGTCCCAATACAGGTTTTTTTTTTCTCTTCAAGATGTTTAAACATCTTGTGTTTCCTACTATGAATGGATTTCTACACTACTATCTCATTACATTTTTATGGACTATAATAGCATCGAGCAAATACCTGTGTAAATGTGATTTAGAAAGCACAAATATTTGTGCAATTCCCATGTTAAATTTTTTGTGAGGTCTGAAATTGCTTCAGAAAGAGTCAGACTACAATGAAACATGTTTTATTCCTCTATCTGTTGTTCTAAAGTAATAGACAGAATATCCTGTTAAAAATATTTGTACTTCTACCATACATATTATTTTAGGAAGAGAAGCTGATAAATTTATAAGTCATTTTCCAGAGGGAGGTGAAAGAACTTCTCATTTCCTCTATAAACAGTTGATCAAAACCCTGCAGCAGTACTAGCAACAGGAAGAATCTGTACCCCACAGACACATTTTTCTTTGTACAGTGTCTGCTGAAAACCTTTATAGATTGTCTTTGCAAAGAAAATTCAAAGAGAACTCAGATGTTTCTTACTAAATAAAAAAGAAATCTCGAGTAATCCTGTAATAAGACTGTGTGCTGGACTGACTCACTGGTGACATTAGGATGAAAAAATAACCAGTTTCTACAAGAACATTCTTGAAATCACAGCACAATAAGAACAGGCTAAGGAAGCCTTAAAAAAACAACATTACCAGTAGAGGAAGAAAAAAAAAAAAAAGATAGTTTTAATAGAAAATCTAGGGAGAAAAAAATGGACAAACGTTCTTTGACAGACGTTAAAAACACATCAATACTTCTAAGCTCAAGCTATACAAACATCAGGGGACAGAAAGGTGTCCAGCTGCACAAGAAAGGGAAAGGTCATTTACCGAGGTAAAAAGAAAATACCCTGCAAAATACTGATTTGAGAAGACAGAATCATTGTTGGTTATTTGTCATCTAAGATGTAAACAAGCACTTTACAATCAATATACCGTTCACAAGTATGAACAAACAACCAGGACTGGGTCCTCGTGTCACCTAAGGAAACACTAAAAGGATGAGGCTGTATTTCTAGTTTTCTTTTTGCTAACTTTGCACATAAAACATCACATTGCATAAACTGCATATTTTCCCCATTTAATCTGTTAATTTTCAGTGATTACATTAAATTTTTTAATTATTTTTTTTCCCTCTAGCTTTTTTTTCCACCATTCAGCAATCAGAAAAGCAGATCCCTGATGGAAACTTTTTCTGTCACAGGTCCATTCAGACACTTCCCATTTTCTTCCTCCTTTTGAAAACCACTGCCAGAGACCTTTTCCCCTCAAGCCAGGTGGACACCGAACCCTGAAACATGAATTTGCCTTGGGTTGTGTTGTGGGCACCTCTGTGAATGGTCCAATGTGTGCCCTTTCCTACCCTGGAGCAGCCCCAGTCTCTGCTTCCAAGTCCCCACCACAGATGAGGAACACCCAGCTGGCTTATCCTGACCTCACAGACATCTCCAGGGTTGCACAGAGGATGGAGAGGGGATGCTACAGATCCTCAAGGTACTGAAGCACCTGTTGGCTGTTTGACTCATGACAAACATCTCTGACATTCCTCCTCCTCCAAAATGGACTCTAAATCCACCAAATTCTCAGTCCAGCTCATGTAAAAGCACTTCCTGTGACACCCCACAGGTGTTCTGCTCTCTGCTCACAGGGTATAAATGCATTGTGCACATGAAATGCACCCCAGGACACTGCAGGGGTGAACCCATAACACACCCACTCAAATGTCCTACAGACTCCCTGAACCCCAACACCCACTCGCATGTCCTACAGACTCCCTGAACCCCCACACCCACTCAAATGTCCTACAGACTCCCTGAACCCCCACACCCACTCAAATGTCCTACAGACTCCCTGAACCCCCACACTCACTCAAATGTCCTACAGACTCCCTGAACCCCACCACCTGCTGAAAGGCACAGCCAAGATGAGCTGCTGAGTTACCTGAGGGATCACAGCCCTTGCTTTGTGTCTGACTAGTTCCATTCACTCCCTTTGTGCACAGGAAGCACCAACCTTTCATTAGCCTTTCTACATTCCCATCCATCAGTAAATTCTAATTCCTAAAGAGAGGGTGTTATTAAGCTTGGTGTTTGCTGTGATTGCTCCCCTCACAACGGAAGATGCAATCAGAGAAAGAATTTATGTCCTGTAATTCAATGAATGGCTGTGTTCCTACAGCAATTTCTTTAGTAGTTGCTCGTGTACAGTATGTTTTTCTGTAATTGAAATTCCACAGTGTACAGTTATTTATAAAAATACATTATTTATAATGACATTTTCCATCTTAATTTCATTACTTTCTTCCAATACAATGATTTCATAGTCACATTTTAATTCTTTTCATTGGTCTGAAGATACTGAATGTTTTAGGCAACTTATAAGCAGTCAAACAGAAGAGCATGCAGTAAACAGAGAATAAAACCGAAGGAGAGGGCATAGCAGGGCTTATACTAATAGAAAGAGAGACATAACTTACCTCTGGAGAGGTAAAAAGTAATCTATATGTAACTAACAAAATATTTTCTAACATTTCCCGACTTTATTAATTCATTCAGCTGTAAAGAACGCTTGAACATTCCTAAATAGCATTCTTGCCCTCTGACAAGTATTCCCAAGGGAACAGGAAAAAGAAGTACAATGTCTTTGGAGGAAAAAAATTAAGAGGCAGTCTGAAGGACCGAGAAAGCACTGAAGACATCATCTGTTATTCACACAAGCACTGTTCCTGACCAAGTAATGTTGCTAGGTACTAAAAAACCTTATAATAAAATTACTTCAAATAGGTCTGTAGAAGATAATATCCCACTGGAAGCCTACAGATCAGACTGCTAATCAATCTCTTACTAGAAAAACTAAATTTAACAAATTAAGTGTCTTAAGGTGTTAACCTCAAAGCCCAGGTAGAAATTGCTGCAAGTTCTCAAGGAGCAGCACATAATCAAAGAACCACTTCTGGCAGTGCCTGTCTGGGTGCAGCCTCTGGGTGCCCTCTGCCAGGATCCCTCCAGTAACCTGGAAAGCACAACTCTGGCAAGGAGTAGTGGCTACTGGCAGGGAAAAGTCAGGGGGAGAGGCAAAGGAGGAAGACAAAAATAGGAGATGAATCTCCTAATGCTGTGTTTTCCATGGGACAGAAGGAGAAGCCACCACCTTTTGAAGGGGGCCTCCAAGAAAGCTCAAAAAGGACTTTTGACAAGAGCTTATAGTGATAGGACAAAGGCAATGGCTTTAAATGGAGAGAAGAAAGGTTAAATTGGATGCTAGGAAGAAATTCTCAACTGTGAGGGTGCTGAGGTCCTGGCAACAGCTTGCTCACAGAAGCTGCCCCATCCCTGGAAATACTCTAGAGCAGGATGGATGGGGCTTTTAGCAACCTGATCTAGTGAGAGGTGTCCCTGGCCAAGGCAGTGGGGTGGAACTGGATGGTTTTTAAGGTCTGTTCCAACACAGGCCATTCCACAATTCCCTCGGGAGGACAGAAAGGTGACACAGAGGGGCACCACTGTGGAAGCACTGTTCAGCAATGCTAAACCCTTGCTGGGTTTCTGACACTGTTTGCATCACACATGCAAAGCAGTGGCTCGACACCAGCTAATGTGGAGGGAAATACTTCCATCCCTGGCAGCCCCAGTGCAGTGGGATCACACACTTCCTCAGCCTGGGGCCTCACAGCTCTCCTGCAGGCTCCCTGCCCTCACCCATCAAATCCCCAAAAAGGCTCTCTCCTGTCTAAGGAGAGAGAGTAGGCAACTGAGTTTAGAAATAATGTTATGCTTGTAATAAGAAAAGAGCACCTTGAAGGTTATGTTTTCTGCTGTTTCTGCCGTTGTAGGTCAGCTGAAAAGATTGCTCAGAGCTGCTGAAACCAGAGAGCGTTGCTAGGATTTTGTGCAAAGTCCCTGTGACTTACAGCTGGAGCTGTGAGACATTAAGTATTTAACAGACTCCGTTTATCTTTCCTGTAAAATAGTTAGAAGACATCTTTTAAGTACCACTTATGAAAATTGAAGCATATATATTTGATAGTGTGTTTTTGTTTTCAGTTTTATTTTTCTTTATATCAAATCCTGACATTTGTGAGAAAGATTTGGATAAAATATATTATCTGCCATCCAGAAAGAAAAACCTTTCTCCTCTTTTATTGTAAATGATTTTCATAATTGCAGCTGAGTCTCTCATTTTTCCTCAAACTTGACCTGCTCTGTGAAAATCAATATCTCATTACCCAAGCCATAAGGTGAAGCTATTCCAGATCAGACTGCACAGCCAGTCTGTCCTCTCTGCTTGTCTTGAATCATTTGAACACAGTGAACCTTGATTCAGTGGGAATTTTACCAACTGACTTAATGTAGAGTTATTTAATTACAATGTGTGTTTCATTCAAGGGGGACATAAATAACCCAAGCTATCTATAACAAAAATATCCTATTCTCTTGGCTTGTGCCACATTTATGGGGACTTTTTTCTTCTTTAAAATAACTGCTGCAGTAAGTTATAGCATAAATGGTTTCAAAATAAACATTGCCCTAAGATAGAGCTTCATCATCTGAAATAAAACTTGACTTGCAAGGTGTTTTAGAACATGAACCAATGGCAGATGTACCATGCATTTTGCTCCCTTCTAAAGCATTTCAAACTCCAGACCATCTCCTTAGGGCAACCAGAAGATTTGGCAACGGAAGCCAGCACTTACTACCAGTTTACTTAAAATTGTTCCTTGTGAACACAGAACACAGAAACAATACAGGCAGGGAACTGAAGGCACTCCTGTCTCCTGTCAGCTCAGCCTTGGATACCCTTCCCTTCACCCCTCCAACAACCACACAGTTGCACTTAGAGCCACGATTAATTCTGCTTAGAAATTGATCTGAATTCCCAGATACCGTGCCACTAACTTCAAGTTAATTAATTTCACCTTCTTGAACCCCTTTTTATTTTAGACTCTTGTCACAGTCTTCTCCCACACACTTGGTTACCTTCAAGCAAGCTGGCCATCTTGATTTGTTTTGAAGTCCATGAAGATGAGCCTGGTACTCACCTCAGCTGTTTTACATGTCAGCTTTCCCATGAGATGAAAGGGGGCCTGTCCATGACCAACGAAGGGCATCAAGATGCCCAGATTAAGTGTAGATACCTACACTTAAAGATAGCAGAGTCTCACCCAAATCTCCCTTTTCCTCAAAGGACTGAAGTCCATAGCAAAGGCTCATCTTCCAAGGTCATTGCAGCCCAGACTTGCTCAGCATACGTTCATCCTGAAAGGTTAAAACTCTTGGCTGGGTACCTGGTGGCTGCTGCAACCCCTACAGAAAAACTCACACATTCAGCTACTAAAACTCCAAGCTCAAACAGCAAATCATTTCATTTTACTAAATGTTTACTCTGGGCTTTTTTCACATACATTTGTTTCTAAATATTTTTTGGTTTAGTGTACCATCAGTTTACAGCAGTACAGTAAAAGTGATGGCAAAAGGCTCTGTGCTGAGATCATGTGTAAATATCAATAAAAATTAATTTCCTTTGGCAGAGGATATTATCCAAGCACTGCAATCACCTGATCACAGCTAGACTTGATCCACTTAGATTTATCTATTTACCTCCCTTGTCTCTACAGCCTCCAAGAATATTTTTAGGACAGCAAAAAACAAGAACAAATATAAGTTCAGTGATGACATGATTACTCCTATTGGCTCAGGGAATATACATTTTCTCTTTACAATGGGATTTCCAAGAGCCTTTTAGTAGACACTGGTTCTTCATTCAGCATAAAATACAGGAAAAAATGCACAGTTCAGTGCAGGATGTATAAACAATCCTGCAGTTCCAATTTTCCTACTGAACAGGACACCCAGGAGAGGGCTTGAGGAAGCCTAACTCCTATCCTTCTGATTTTTTTTTTCCCAAAGACTCACCTCGATTTTCTGCCTTTCAGTAACTTTACTACCGAGGCAATGTGCTCACACACCAACAACATGAACCACAGTTTGACTACTGAGGGCATAGTGAAAGAAAGGAAGGGGAGATAAAAAAATAGAAACCAAACCAAACAATAAATTTCTGCCATAGTGACGCACTGCAAATATAGAGCCCTATAGGGCACTGAGGGCAAGAGCTGCCTACAGCAGGAATAATGGGCAACAAAGAAACCCAGAGCTGAAAAACTGCACAAAGAAAACAAAAGTGAGAATACTGTCTTCAATAAGGGAGGAAGCAAAAGCAGGAAATAAAAGAAGGGTTAGTGAATAATCTTGGGACTTTCTTTATTGAGAATAGGATAAAATATTTCAAATAACTATCAAATTCAATGGGGGAATTTGACTTATGACCATTTTCAGCAAGAAGTCAAAATCAGCACTAAGTGAGGAGAAAGAACAACTGAGTACATTGTATTCAGCCATTTCACCACTAAAATCTCTGTTCAGCTTGACTGTATCCATGACAGGTTTGTTACTGATACTCGAGGACTTCTGTAAAATTAACTTGAACTTGATAGTTCACCAGTATTGATCTTCACCTGTGTGTCAGCAAAATTATCACCTATTGGATACTTCCTTGCACCTTCAAATTGATTGCCAGAGGGCAGGCATAAAGCAAGCACTCTCAGTGCACCGAAAGGGCTCTCATATTTATGGACTATCAAACTAACACCTTTCTAGAACTCAAAAATATTTCACAAGACACTCTTAAGCAAATTTTTCTGGAAAGGGAAGGTGAAAAACTAGGACTATATTTTACTATGTCTGTCTGTGACTCCCTTGTTCACTTAGAGCTCTTCCAAAGCCCACCCCCCCAAAGCCACATTCCTGTTCAGACAGGATTCTGAAGTGGAAAATTGGTATTTTCAGCATGCTTACCCCATCTCGGGAAGTAACGACGTGCAATTAAGACAGGAAATTGAGTTATCACAAAATATGTACTCTAAATTGCTTGAGAAGGTTAAAAGGGTATCTAAAGAGAAAATATCATAAAAATATTTCCTACTTCAACAAACTCCATAACACAAAGTTTCTGCAAGTTGAAAGATGTCATTCAAGGGCATTAAAGCACTAATGTGATTAACTGTGTCATTAAGCAAGTTCTAATAGTTCACAGAGCAGTGACAACCTCTGTACATTTTGCCGTGCTTGGCAGACAAGGCCAACCAACCTCACACAAACCAAACCAGGGGTTATCAACAGTTGATTCTTTAATCCTCTAGTTTATAACAGAAAATGTAATTAGTATCTATCATTTATTGGACATTCCTGAGAATATCTGATGGCTTTTTAATGCTTGAGTTTATTTCAAAACCTTGTTTTCCTAAGCATCAAACCTCAAATTTCCCAAAAACTAAAAACACAAAGGAAATTTAATCAAAAGCACAGCAGCTTCAGCTCTTTCAAAATTCTTTCTAATTTTCTTTATATCAGGTTTTTCTGCTGCCAAACTACTTCCCCCTGGATGGAACAGGAAGACAGCTTAAACTAAGCAGATATTTGGGTTGAGAGTTAATATAAAAACAAAAATCAGCATCACGATGGACTACATGGTTGCTGCTTGCCTCCAAGTATAGAAGAATCTAATCTGGAGACCTGGGTTTGTTCCTTTTGTCAATTTGCTTTTCAGGAACAGTTCAGCTACTTCCCTTTTCTCAGTGCCTCCTGGAAAGAACTATATACAGGAAGCTTCCTGTGCACCCCCAGAACTCCACCAGCTACTAGGAAGAATATTAACTCTGATAAAGTCAGAACCAGGACACATTTCTCTCCAATTCAGTACTCACAAAGACACACACATCCTGTGTTAGAGCAGCAGGACTGCAGATTGTTTAGTCCAGCAGCTCACAAGATCTTCTGATTTAACATTACTCTGATCATCTTAATCTTTTTATTACGTAGCAAGAAAAATGAGCCAGTGTGCCACACTATTATTAAACAAAACAATTTAAACCTTGCATGTTCAAGGCCCTTGAACAACCTCAGACTATAACCAGCATAACTCTGAGAGGAGGGATTCCTGGGAAGTGGAGAAGAAAATCCACAAATATTCCCAGTTCCACTTTATTCTCTGCAGGTTATTCCGCTTCTGAAGCTACTTGAGTTCTGAAAGCCTGTGCAGCACCTATCTGGAAATCCACAAATGCTGATCATTGAAGGGGGAGGAGAAGTAGTTCAGAATGGGATTTTCTTTGGTAACTGAAAGGTTTCTTCTCAGGTAGACCTTGAAGCAATTAAAAAAAATTAAAAAAAAGAAAAGAGAATGACCATTTCATCTGAGTGGAAGGCAAAGCTGTAGCTGTGGCTCATACCACTGTACCTGCAAAATGTGAATTTAGCAAGGAATGTAACTCTTGCCTCTATATTTAGGGACAGATTAAAATGACAATTAACACAGTCTCCAGTTATCATCTATAACCTGTCATATTTAAAATGAAATCTAGATTATTCCCAAAGATCACAGAATATTAATTACCATCTGGCACTACTTACTTTGTTAAAGGAAAAAAAAAACCAAGGAACTTTTAGTAACACTTTAGGACTTATCAGTACCAAGAATCACCACAAAAAAGGCACTACTGTTGTCACTGCCACTGTTTTTTCTCATGCAACCTAAAAAATAATTCCCGAGTTGAACATCTCCGAAGTAATCCTGTTCAGTTTCAGAACCTAAATTTGCAGCTTCATTTTCTCTAACAAAGGATGAAAATTGCTTTCTCCTGCACATTTCGAGCAATCATCAAGATGAAAGTTCCCTCTACACCACACTTATTATCATTATGTTTTCTCAGCACATTGAGCATCTCTGTTTCAGTTTGCCCAATTGTTTATTGCTGAGCAAATCCCAGCACTGCACACACTGTAAATCTGAAATACAATAGGTCTTAGAGCGAGCCTCCCCTTATCCTCAGTGCCGCTCTAGAAGATGTATGAGCAAAAAGGTCACACATAAATGTTCACACACAGCAAATTTCAGCCATAACTTAGATTCATTCCAACCACTAAATGTGTCTCACTGAACAACAACTCAAAGTGAAATTACCAGACAGCGAACATGTGTCCTCCCAAAACACGAGCTCTCACCACAGATTACATATTTCAGGTGTCAACTCCCTGGACAGGGAATATTTCATGCACTTGTTAGAGCACACAGTTGCTGAGAATCCATGGCTTTATCTCTCTTTTTTAGAAAATAACTGTTGCATTTCAAGTCGTGGCCAAGTTGTCTGAGGAGTGTGCCCAGGGCAGTACGTGCAGTGAGGGCTGCACTGTCTGACAGCACTGAGTGCTATGAGCTGTTGGCCTTCCTCTGATAATATGGGGAGCGTGGGAGACTGAAGTTTATCCAACGTTTAGAAGGAAGGTGGAAAAAAAGAGCAAAACACATTCTTTTCAGTTCAGTCCCACCAGATGCACACCCCTCCTGAGGGCCCCTGGAATGCCCATGGCTTCTGACACTCTCTGTAACTTCCGTCCCACTTACGAACTGATGCAAAAACATAAAAGTTTGTACAGTTTCAGGTAACTTATTGCTCATTGCATGCTGCATTTGCCTTCATGTCCTCACTGGAGAGCAGCAGACACACAGCTTTGCTCTGAATGGGGTGAAAAATTATTTGATTCATGTCAGTAGTGAAAAAATTATTTCTGCCCTCGTCATCAGCACCCAGAACACCCCTGCTGGCAGGATACACTATTTCTTATATTTCAACAGTTTTTAAATCAAATCTATACAGGTTCAATTTCAGAATTATTTCAGAAGTATTTTATAAAGCATTTCAAATAGGACACTTCTGCTAAGTGGAATTTTCCTCTATTTTTGTTCCACTGAAAGCCCCAAAACAGAGTACAGAGCAGTGTGTATTCTCAGAGAACTTCTGGCAGAATTAATGCCAATCCTTCATTCCGTCTGCCGTCCATGAATAAATTATCAGTCTTCATAATTATGCAAAACTATTACATTTCATTAGCTTACTTTGAGAACACTATTAATAATAAAAAATTTCATAAAAAAAATAGAAATAAAATCTATTAGACATTGGTTAAAAATTTGGATACCGAGTCCAGCGGGACATAGCTTCTGTTCCATATCTAAATTCCCATTGATGCAGAGAATATGTAATATTAATAATCCTGAGCAAGTATGGAAAAGAAATCAGGTAAGCTTGATTAGGTTTAAGGAAGTTTTAAAACTCTGGTGAATTAGATGCAGAAATTGGTAGTTGACTACTTTCAGTTAGTTAGTCATTTGTTCGTGTTTAGTTTGTAATTTTGTAATCCCATCTTTCTTCATTAGGTTTCTGGCAAGGGAATATTCTGTCACCAGAGCACAGAATTTCTGTATGTCACAGGAGGGTAAAAACTGTAAACCAAAGTGAGACAAGGATCACTCATTTAAATAACAAATTTTACATTTTGGTGGGTTTGGTTTGGGATTGCAAAGGTTGTCTTTAATAATCTTAATGGGACTTCTGTGATCAAGTTTTCCAAAAGGTCACTGTATCAGTCAGCTAACACCACTGTCAGAAGTAATTGCAGGTAGGTTTTATAGTCAGCCAACTGTCAAGAAGGACATAATGTCAAGTTAACTGAAATTTACACTGTAAACATAACCAGTGTGATTTAGTAACATATTCCAGGATTTCACAGTTTTCTGAAAATGTCTTGGAGCAGCACTTAAAGTTAGCATGAAAGTGTGCTGCTAGACTTGTACTCAGAAAAACATCTAATCAATCTTGTTTCATCTTTATGTGTTTGGAGGAGAATGTAGCTGGATGTAGATACCTAACATGAAACAACATTGCCCATATAAAATGTGACATTTGCTCTTCAAAATCATTTTCTATCCCTATTTCACAACTACTTCTTTCTAAAGTATTAGACTTTTGATACCAGTTCAGATATTTAACCTTATGATACATGCTGGGATAGTCCTAACAATTAACCTCATCAGAGGCTGGGATGTCATCATCTCCCACACTTCATCCACAGAGCACCAAAGAGCTTCTGAGGGAAACCATGAATCCCCCTCCTAGATTTGCAGTCCTCCAGCACAGCACAGAACTGAGTGCCTAGGGAGGGGTATGCCAGTGTTTAACACACCGAAAGCTCTCTTTGCTTCGACTCAGCCTTCATGATGTCACTGCTTTCAGCCTACACACTTCAAGCAGAGCTGCATCAGCCCCTCTTTTATAGGTACATGAATTACATTTCTGATGAGCTAAGCAATAAGAATGGTTCAGAGTGATGCAGGGACAGGTTTCAACTTACAAACCTATGTACAACTTTGTTATTCCATCTGGGAGTTTCACAAATGAACAGGAAAACAGGGCAGGAATACAGACATATTCTATTTGAAAAGGCAACACACCTTTGCATGGGTGTGGGTTCTTTTAAATGCAGAAAGTAATTTACCATAATACTCTCACACCTTTTATGTAACTTTTATACTCAGCTTTCCATCAGCCATGCAGCACATCTCAGAAACTCACATCAAGTCACAAGGTTCCTCAAAAATTTCATTGTAGCTAAACATAATTTTTATCCTGCAGAAAAACTAAAGTGAGTTTCTTTGTTATGCTAATGTCAAAAACCCTCTCAAATATAAAATATTAACAATTTCAAAACAACTAAGCAACTCACACTAAGTACAGGTTGGTGTGACAGCTGCCACCATGAATAAATGAGCTGGCTTTCTGCTAAATGCCTTAGGGATTTTTCATGTACAGTTTATACATTATAGGTTTGGGGGTTGCTGCACAATTCCATGCTTGGCTAGAGATGATCAGAGGTTCAGTCAGTGGTGTTTCAAAATCTCTGCAGAGAAATCCATTACTTATCACCTGCAGAGGTTCCTTTCTTTCTTACTGCAGGTCAGAGGTGGCCCTTTGTTCTGTGTGGCCTGTGAGAGGTGACAGCGCTGCAAAGAGCTCCCCTCACACTCAAGAGACTTGCAGTGACTTCAGTATTTAATACTTCAGTGGTTCTGTATTGCACTCAGGAAGCAAGAAACTGCATTTTAATGTCAACCACTCATCTGGAGGCCTCTTTTTGGTTTTTTTTCTGTTTTCTCTAGAAAAACTTTCTGTTGAAGCCCAAAAACTTTGTTTTCTTCCCAACACAATTTCCATGCCCTTTTTTTTAATCCTAGCATTCTCCCTCTTCCATTCTTGATTTTAAAGAACAAAGTGAGACTTGAGCAGCTCAGAATTCAGTCACGCAGATCAACTGGAGAACATAGTAGAATAATAAGGATATCTTATCTTCTTTTCCATTTGCAAACTGCCTGTCATAGACTGAATCAGCAACATTTGACAGCTCTCATCGTAGTTTCTCTTCTACTACAGGATTCTATTCTAAAAACTCTTCATCACATTGAATGAGATACACAGCTTGCCTAAGTTGACAACTAGGCAGTCTAGTGTTCAGGCAGACAACTCATTTTTAACTCCATCTGGCACTGTACAGATCCAAATGGTGCCTCCTGTAACCACACCGTGAGACTGCTGCTGCCTGCAGGTGCAGGGACACTGGTCCTGCCTTATGCCATCGAGTCACAGGCATTTCAGGTTGTCTTTAACCAAACACTTCAAAATGACCACACCATACTTGCAACATTATTTGGCATTTTATAAAATCTCCAAGACAACTTAAAGATGCCTTCAAGCTTCTCAACTTTATTTTCTTGCTTTTGATCGATAACACCACTGAAATTACGCCAAGCCAAACAGTATTAACTCGAAATCATCTGCTTTTTTCTGGCCTTATTGTATCTTTCTCTATTTGTTATTTAGTCAACCACTTATCTACATAGATCTCCATGAATACAAAAACACAACTAAAAGTTTCTCTTCTGCCTGTTCATCTAGCTCCTTCTTGTGGCTTTTCTTTCTACTGTCAAGGGATACTAACAGCTCACCCAAACATGCACCAATATCCCTTTTAAATGAGTATTTATAATGTTCCATTTGGTTTAGGATGTCCAGTTATCTTCTGCAACCTCCTGCATCACTACAAAAGTGATTATTTTCACAGGATGGCCAAGCTTCTGTCTCATCAGCACAGCTCAGACTGAGGCAAATGGAGTGACAACTGTATCTCTAGGAACACCCATTCCCCGAGGATACAGGGAAACCCAGCCTCAGACGAGCTGGGTTGCTTGGGAACAGTTCATGTGAAGCCAATTTACCCATCACAAAAGAGATTGCAGCAAATCTGACAGGAAAGTCATGAAAATCTCCTACTACAGGGACAAGACAGTGCAAATATCAAGATGGGTAACTGTTGTACTTGTAAGACAAATAGGTGAAAATTAGCTTTCTGTGATAAACTGTGGAAAAAGGAAGAAATCATCTCTAAGAAGACTGAGGGCACACTGTACATAAGCATCTACCATTCTACCAAGTAAAACATCCTAATTAGATTTCTCACAGGAGAACAGCAGTAAACCTTTTATGTTGGAGCACCTGGCCTAATTTATTGTTGACATTTTAAACCCTAATGCAGTTTTACATATAAGCACAGATGGTGCTCAGTGCTATTCCATAAACTTCCTCCCCGTGGCCCTGACTAAGAACCAGCTATGCTCCACTCAACTCACAGATCCAGAATAAAGTTCAGGAGGTTTGCACATGCCCTGGCATGTCAGGGAGGAGAAAAACACCTGGAAAATAATGGGAGCCATGAGACAAATGAGAAAGTTTTCTGGTCTTACAGGCCCAGTGTTCAATGTCAGAAGCACTATTAAACCTTCTGGTGAGTATTTGCCAGGTAAATGTTGGCTGCAGTTCTGCTATGAGTGAGGGTTGGGATGTTGGCGTGTTGTTGAGGAATATAGTGGGTAGTGTAAGGTTAATGTCTCACTTGGGCTGAAATATGCACAGCTACCAGGCAGCACGAGAGTTTTCAGCAAGAGAAGAAAGAAGAAAAAAGCAGCACTTTCTGTAAAGCCAGTACCCTATCCCGGTGAATTCACATGCTCCTCACAGACCAGAGTTCTGTAAGTCTTTTAACTAAAACTCTCTATATACTCATAACCTGCTGAGCTCACTAAACTAAGCAAGGTTTGAGGTTGTGAGACAAACTTTTGCTCCAAGCATAGGGACGAGCTGAAGTTTGCTGGTTCTAAATTGGCATTTTTCCTGACACTTCCCAAATTCCACCCCCTGCAAAGTAACACATGGGGTAAACTACAGGGAGTCAGAGCACCAGCGAAGGCAGGCCATCCTACCTTCCCAGGTGTTAATGGGAGTGGGAGAACTTTTTACTAATTACTTAATAATGCAAGAGTTTGGTTCATGCTATTATTTCTAGATATCTTGCTGGGTAATATGGCCAGGATGCACCCAGAAGAGACTGCAAAAATGCAAAGTGAGGTGCTCTTGGAGATCTAAATTGTTTGAATCTGAGCTGCCTCGTGTAGAAAGAAATGCAGCAGAGACGGGAGTTCACAGTCCAGCCTTCACAGTGTCAGTAGCCTAAAGCAAATGGTGAAGACATTATTGATTAGCCCAATCAGATATATTTCAACACAACTTTCCAGAGAGGGTTTTCCTAAAATCCATGCTGGTGCAACAGCTCCACCTCACGTGGCTGTCACTCACTCCCTGAGCTCTCTGTCCCACCCAGAGGGCCAGAACAACTGGCACTTCCCTCTCCAAAGCTCCAGTGCTCCAGACCTTTGCAGTTTTTATTTTCAGTGTTTTTCACAGCCACCTGTGTCCCTTTCCTTGAGGGATACCCTACCACTGAATTCCAAGTTGCCTTTCACTGGGTCAGTAGAGTGTTAAACTTTGTAGCCACACACACAGCTTTCAAACACAGCTCAGTCCTTTTTCCTCTCCATTACGCACAGACCCCAGAGGCAGCCCCAGCAGCTCGGCTGCACAGCACAGCACACAACTCCTCCCACCTTGGAACCACTAGAGTGCACCACAGCTCATTTCCAGCACTTCTCTCTCCCAAGTAGCTCAGAAGTGAGTGCTTGACTGGATGAGACTTTTGGCAGAGGCAGTTTATGGAACTCTCTGTGCAGGACCTTGTCCTTTTCCATGTGCCTCCATCAGGCTCAGAAGAGCTTCTTGAGACTTTCAGCCTCCACTACACAAGACCCTGAAGGACCAGATCTCATTTTAAAGCTAGTCCTGCTCTGCTTTAAGCCAGGACTGGACTAAGCTACGTTATTCTACATAACAAACAAATCCTCTCTAGATAGAAGAGGAGGGACCAAGAATCCACTTTTGATGAGACAAGAGCTAATGGTGTGCTGCAGACACAGGAATATCTGCCTGCAGCACGCACTCAGTGGCAGCACCTTCCACTTCCACCCCTGACAAGGACACAGACAGGACTGTGCTGTGCTACTGGCAGGAACTGCCTGCCCTCCACAGCCCAACAGCTTGGCCAGCCCAGCCCCAAAGGTTTTCAGGGACCACCAAAGAAAACCTAAGTATATGGATTTTCAGTGTTATTTTTCTTTCTAATTAACAGGCCAGCTAAGAAATTCAAATTTTTTTTAAACACAAGCATCACTAGAAAAAATTACTAGCTTAACTATTTGACAGCTGTCTTTGAAAAAATAAATGTCTTCATGACTGGATAGGAAGAGGTGTTAGCTGTGACTGCACATGGTGCAACAAACTCCTAAGAAACCTTGTTTAAAACCTTTGATCAATTCTTTTTCCTTAATGGCAGTACAGAGACTCATCAGATTGCCTTTCGTGGCAAGAGAATTTGACTTTTCTTAAGGGTGAGGCTGAAGACATTCAAGGTTCACTACCTCTCCAATTTCTCCTCTGGCAATTAACAGCTAGTGGTAATACACTATTCAGTTTGGTGCCAGCATTTTCAGAGTCTAATGGTATCTAGCAACAGGAATGAGGTCAGAAAACTAGTTCAGATACATTACTTTCTAGTCTCTTTTCTTGATCCTTAAACTTACTGATGCCAATTAGCAAAGTACTAATGAACCTCTATCTATATTGAATGGCTTCTGCAATTCAATTGCAAAACAAGCCTCTTCCCATCCTAACTCTCCAAGAAAATGTGAATTGGATCATGATATGCATCCTAGTTAATGAGGAGTATTTAATGTAGATCTTCTTGCAGCCGTGCTCAGGTGGGTCACAAACAGATAATTGCATTGACACTTCACTGCAGCCAATCTTTAGAGCACTGATGCACTGGTTTCTAACCCACTTACTGCACATACAGCTCATGGCAGCGAGTGCTCTGCTCATTTCACACCACAGCTCTGCACACTGCTGAGGGACTGGGAGCAGCTTTGGGAGACTGCAGTCTCTTTTTATTTGGTACTACTACCCAAATCAACCTGCAGGGGAGATTTTCAGCAGTGCTAGTGCCTGCTTTCATAGAGCCTTAGTACCCTCATGGTTGAAAGCCACCTCTGGAAGTCATCCTAACCCAGAGATCGAAGCAAAGCCAAGTGCAAAGCTGCTCTGGTTGCTTATGATCTTGTCCATTCAAATTCCCAACACCTGCAGCATTTCCACCTTCACCATCTTTGACATCTTCAAATATTTCCCAAGAATCAGTCTCATCCCATTTCAGCACAGATTTGCTCAGGATGCACAATTCTTCTGAAATAATAGTTTTTATACATGCTGGAGGCATATGATAAATATATTTTGACTTGTACTTTCTTAGACATAAGATTATCATCTTCAGCTATGGACAATAAAGATACAAAGATCTTTCTTTCATTACAATCAGTATTCTCTACAGGACAGATTTCCAGTGATGACCCTTTGCAAAAGAAGTACAAATTTATCTTTGCCCTTGAAAGACCAAAGACCTGGTTTTCCACAGTCATGCTGGTGGCAAAAATAAAACAGGTAGGAAAGATCTGCTATAATGATCAAGATGATTCTTTCCTTTCAAACTCTCTAGGCTTTCAATTAAAAAGAAATTCTATAGCCTAGTGTATAATGGCAAGAAATTGTGGCATATTTACCTGTCTAACTGAAACTTCAAACATTAGAAAGCACAAAGTGTGCTGAAAGGTCAGGACAAGCAACTGCCATCTTCTTTCCCTTAATATTCACTGCTGTTATTCCTCCTCCAGTTGCAGTAACAGAGCTATTCGTGGTTAAAAAAATAACCATCAATCCCCTTTTTATTGATCTGTGTAGGTTTCTGGTCACAAGGTTTAGCAATGTCCAGGACTTTACTAACAGCATGAGCTTATTTCCAGTTAGCTTCCCTTCTGCGCCTTTGGATGGTGGTCATGGTGTAAGAAAATAGACACAGGACATGTCAGACTCTGCCTGGGGGTCTCTTTGTGTTAAAGAATTCCTAATTTGATCTTTTATCAATTTGGTTTTGTTTAACCTTAATATACAACATATCTCAATCTAAATTTTCCTGGATCTAAAGAGTTTATTCCAATAGGTTGTGTTGTCCTCTTGGACAATATTTTATAAAAGACCACACTAGATCCTGTCCAGCATCCAAAACATTCTTTGGGACCCAATACAGGACTGCAGAGAGAACTTCTCAACATCCCCATAACTTACGACTATAGAGCAATTAATTAGTGATGCTATCACACATTTCAACATGATCCCATTTCATGAAAGCCACTATGTCCAGCTGTCAAGAACACATATAAAGACATCTCAGACAATGGTGCTAAATTAAATTACAGCACTGTCTCCTCACCTTGTTATTTTGATGTCAAGTGGGATGTGGCAAAGAAACCCAGAAGGAAGAAGATAACACGACCGTGGTATGAGTGGAACTGAACACTCACAGAGAAAGACAATGCTGGAAACAACCTGGTTCCAATGAACAAAGAATAAACAGTGCTCAAGCTTCACTAAATGGATGAACATCAACGCAAATTTTGAATTTCTAAAAATCATATGATGTGTTAAAGAGTTACAGAGAAGTTTAAATGATATTTTAATAAATAAATTTCCTACAGATGCTGTCAATAAAAAAACAGAAATGTATGGACTTTTGTAGTCCCTTTTTCCTTCTGATTTGATAAAATCCTTTAAAATACAGCTTTCAGAACCCAGTCCACTGGCTTTGATTGTCTTTTTGCAATGTACTGGCTTACACTTGTTAAGGACTGGATGCTTACATGAATCCAAAGGAATATCTTTACAGTCATCGTTATGCATCTCAATGTAGTTCTAAAATGCTAATGCAAAAAGGAATTCCAACATTTCCCACTGGTGATTTCTGCCAGTTTCCTGTTTTTCATTTGATTGGCTTCAGAAACCACGAGGTGAAAACATTATTTCAAATTAGGAACACATTATAGTTCCAGAGTTGCAGTTAATCCAGAGCAAGACACAGTACTAACTTGCCTAGATAATGAAATCGATTCTCAGGGTCATTCTGTTGGATGAATGAGAAAGACAATCCTTTAAAAGCCCTTGGAAGTGCATTTAGTGGTAGATGAGGCATGAAACACTTTTTGACAGCATGCCTCATTCAGCATATAAAACATTAGCAGAGGATCTAACTTCCTTACTGATCATTCTGGGATGTAGTTTAGTCTAACGAGGGGGTGATTACTCTGACAGCAAAGTTAAACACACATCACGGTACCTTCCCTAGGCATTGGAAGCAGGTTTGGATGTTCATATTGCTGACAATGGCTGCAGCTATCTTCTGGAGAACCTGCAGCAAGTGCAGAAGAATCCATCCTTCAGGGACACACTGATGAGTACAGAGAAATATTACCCTTTCTCTCCTGCTACTGCACATTTTCCTACATGAAGGAAGCCCAGGGAGGGGGTGGTAGAAGATCATGAAGTGCCAGAGACAATCTGAAGGCTGAGTGATTGCACAGGGAGGAGCAGCAGAGAGCCCATGACCACCACAAGCTGTAGCCCATCTTTTTCTTACATTGTCCTCCAGCCCAGATGTCCCAGGAAAAAGCAGCACTGGGGTTTCCCACGGGCTTTCCTGCTTTCCTTGCTGACATTTCTCCCAGGACAAGTGCAAGTGTTCAGCTTAAAGCTTTATCGTATTACATAAATTAACAGTTATTACAAAATTAAATAGACTTCTTGTATTCAAGTTTTCTTGGCTGAAACTTCTGCATTGGAAGAAAGACATTTCATTGAGATTAAACACAAATCTATTTTGTATGACTCAATTTTTTACTCCCAAGGATCTGTTTACCCCACACTTATGCATGTCAGTAGAACAGTCGAAAATGATGGATTACATTTCTTAAATTGTGGCTACTACATACTGTGGAACAGAAAAAATGTCTTTCAATGTTTGCTTTTTACAAAAAAGAAGCAGTTGAACAGAGACGTGCAGCCTCAGAACAGTGCACACTCCCTTCATATCATTAGCTTAATTTAATGGAAGTACATCAAAATTTAAAAGCATAAACATGAATCATCTTGAGTTTATTTACACAGTTCATTAAGATCTGAATATAAGGAATGTATATAACAATATATAAATACTACAATAAACAATACTACTTTTGGAATCTTTTATTTTAAAAACTAGGCTTGTTTTTAAAGGTGACTGTTCTAAAGGAACCAACCAATGAATGCCTTTTCCTTGGGCAAGTTCTCTTAAATATTTTTTGGTTTCTTGGACAAGGGCTGATGGCTTATCTCCTTGTCTTATGCTAACATAAAACCTACAGCCCAAGAGAAAATATCTGAAGGAGCCCAATATTACTTTTTTAGTATCTTTATGATACATTTTTGCAGAACATTTCTCAAATTAGTGCCATGCTGCAATCCCTAGCTTAGAAAGACATAAATTGACTCTTAGAGGGCTGGAGGGACGCTGGGAGGCAAAGCTGAGGGCACAGACACCCCAAGAGAGAACAGGCTGTGAAACCACAGCCTACAGCTCACTCCCATTAAGTAACATGGTTGCAAAAGATACATAAATTCACTCATGAAATACAGTTTCATATCATAAACATCCAGGGGAGGTTTGGTTTTAAATATCAGTCTTCAAGGAACAGAAGCAGAATAATTCATAGTTGGAAAAACCCATTTCCCACCTGCATTTCACCTCTCAGCTGTACAGATTAACAGTCATGTGCCCCAAGGCCTCCATTTTATTTTTCTTATTTTTTTTACTTCAATCTCCTGACATTAGGGAATAAGGAAACAACCAAAGCATTGGAGAATAGAGTTCCACAGAGGCTATTTTGCCTTGCTGAGAAGCATATTTCTAAACCCTAACTGAATTTTCAGAAGAATATTACCGAGGAATGTTGTTTCCAGCTACTGTAATGTGTATGTTATGATAAATGGATATTTTCTGCATATTCATCGGGCTTCTTTCCCCCCAATTAAGGGAAGGGAAATTTAGTAATGTTGCTTCCTATTGCAAGAAACTACATTTCTTTTCCTCTCATTAACTCTCACTGTGGTAAAAATATTAAAGATTTATTTCTTTTACTCTGTTTCTGCAAAACACCACATTTATAAAGATATCCTAAGTTAAATATAGTGATGGAATAACTTATTGCACTGTAATTTCACTTTTGAGGGAGGAAAGTGTTATCTGCCCAATTTCAATTCTAAATCTAGAGAATACTAGCTAGCCCCTTGTTTTGAATAACAGCTTTTTATAAAAAGAAATTAAAAGTTGTGAGGTATAGAGCTTTCTGCTCAGGGCATAAATCATTCTCTGACTGAGGTGAGATCAACTAAAATTTTATCCTAATTATCCCATAAATACATATAATTACATTTCTGTTTGCATCTTTTACCATGCTTTTAAAAGGCAGTAATTCTAGTGGTCTGTGTTGATATACTTTATGTTACATTTAAGCAGTCTTTCAGTGTAAGCTGTACAATTTCGACAGTCTCAGGCTTAGTTCAAAATGCAAAACCCATCCAAAAAAAAAAAAGGTGAATAGATATGAAGCCAGGTCAGTCTTCTCACTGCTTATTTTGCACCTTGTCAAAATGCACACACAAAAGCAGCAGTTAATTCATTACAAATGCATCAAAAGAAGAACTTCCTGGTTTAAAAGACTCAAATATATAATCTAATGGAGAAATGTCCATCTGCATCCTAAACTCTGTAATAACCTCTTTACATTGACACCCAAGGCTTTCCTTGATAAAGGAGCATAGACAAGAAATGCTGCTCATGGGTAGCAACTCGAGTAGAAGTTGGGGAAGAGAATACAAGCTGCACTACATCCCCTTCCCAGAAAATGAACATGTAACACAGCAGAGATCCTGTATGTATTTTGCCTTTTTTTTTTTCTTTTATGGAAGAGAGAGTAAGATTTCCTTAGCTATCTAGGTGATGTATGAGATAATCTGACCCACCTTTAAGTTACTGCTGTTCAGACATAAGGCACTCTTAAGAATCCTTTATTTTCTTAGTCTTCTCCCCACATTTATTTTCCATTCCATCTGTAACATTCAGTAAACACAGCAGCTGTCTGCAATCCATCTAATCTGAAACACAGACTTTTCACTCTGAAACATTCAGTGCATGTGTTTTGAAAAACAAGTCATGTAATATTCTACATTATTTAAAAGCTTTCATCATTCTTTGAAGGCTACTGTAAACAGTAGCTGCAGGGGAGTTCATTTAAATATATTCACTTTGAACTGCAGATTGTGTGCAGCAGAAAACAGAATGACATACAATTTTACCTTTCTTCTTGCTAACTGTTGTTTACCAATGTTATAAAATCTATTTTAAAATTTAAGGGTATGTCAAGTTTCAGGCAGTTAATTATCAGTGTAGGAATGAGTCTTACGGGCTCCTAACACTTGATGGGCCGTGGGGGGGAATTAAATGGCATTTGGATTAGGTAAAAAAGCATTGCGTCTCACCAAAACACACAAATCTGCAAGAAATGAGCCACTGAGGTCAGGAGTTGTACCCACTGATAAGCACAGACAGGTGGAAAATGTGGAATATCTCTGGCAGCCAAATGCTCCTGATTTCTTCGTAAGCCACTGGCATTGGCTTCAGAAAACACAGCGAGAGTTGAGCCAGCCATGTCAGTGAGGCCTTTTCTGTGCTCAAACTCACCACAGCCATTCCATCCCTCGCTCTGTGTGAGCATTTGGGGAGGGTTGATGTAGCATGACTTGAATTCAAGAGGACATTTGTGGTGCAGGCACTGGTACTCCAACATTTGGGGACAATAAAGTGTACAGCACCCTGGGACCAACGCTCTGAGCACCATCCATGGGAACACACTGGAAACATTTACAGAGTAAAATAATATTTTCTACAAATAATAAAGTTCAAAGGTGAAAGTGATAATGTTTCATAGATCTTACCAACTTCCAGGACCTCGACCTTTTTGTTAATGTCATTATCACAACAATAAAGCTGGGTCTGTGCGTTACAAGAGCATGCCAAAAATGATTAAGATTAGTTCTCTTTGCTACAGGCAAAATCACTTTTTAATGTTTAATATGTAAATGTCATTAACTGCCACATAGTAGTTGCACATTAAGTTAAATGCTACTCCACAGTTTCAGATTAAACATCACACTTTGATATACTTATTAGCAATAGAGCATGCTCAAAATGAAGAGCTCCCACACGACTGCCAAATGAATGATTTACTGTGGAGAAAGGATTAGCACAGGAGGGAAAATGTAAGATTTATGCACAAGCAAGCCCTTCCAGAGCCAGGTCACCAGCAGTGCCACCACACCCTTACAGCAGCTGGTGCAGCTCAGGTGGGCCAAGGTACTTTCATCTCCAGAGTCCCCCCGTGCTTGACAGTGACCGGGGTAACGCTGGCCTGAGCCTGCTCTACCTCAACAGCACAATAAAAGGCTCATACAGAGGGCTGGGAGCCTTGTACATCCAACCTCTGGCTGTGACACTGAGGGGGACCCTGGGCCACCAGGAGAGCAGAGTGAGGTGCCTGGGAAGGCACTGCCAGGCTCCTTCCTTGAAGCACTTGCTGTGTGACACAGGGTTTGTTCCTCACCGGGCTGCTGCTTGCAGAACCAGGACTGTTCAATAAAACAGGCCTACAAAGCTGTACGGCTTCACAGCTAACTCCAATTCAAACTCAAATATGTCTCTCCCTTCCTAAAAGGCAGCACAAGGCTCAAGATTCGTTAAGGACCTTGGCCTTACTGTGATAACACTTGAGAGAAAAAGGCCAGGTGAGATAAGCAGCTACAGCCCCACCATGGCCTGGAGGCAGCAGTGCCACCAGAGGCCAGCCTGACTCCTCACCTTGAGGAGCCACAAAGGTGGTGCTGTAAACGTACCTAAGTTTTCACTTTTGAGACAAGAAATCAAAGGTAAAAATCTAAGTTCTAGCAAACAGAATTGGAAAGTAAAATGTTCTGCCTTGAACTTGTAGCCTACAGTTCCTTGAGACACCTGAAGCTTCTTATTTTAAAGAGCAACAGCTTGAAATTCAACAAACTTGTTCTTTCACACCTCCTCCTTTAATAGGTGGATGCTTTTAATCTGAAATAAGAACTTTTTTCCCCAACTTAAAATGCCTCAAAATCTGGTTTGCAAGTAGAAAACTAGATAGCCTTTGTTTAGATCAAAAGAATATATTAGAGTAGATAGTAGTAGATATTATTGCCCAATACATCTACTATTTGTTTGGGTTAGTTCTACTCCCCTCTCTTTATGACGTTGTAGTGCTGCTCTCAGCACTGCTGACCAAGTTCCAAGCACAGAATAGTTACAGAAACAATCCAGCAAAAGAAGCCCCAAACCTTCCTCATATAAAAAGGTGGCAAAGGAATTGGGCTCTGTGCTACCCCTTAAACAAAAATCCAGAGTGCTGATTTCACTGGTTTCCTTTGAAAATCTCAGCTGAACAGTTCATGAGAGGGCAAAGGAGCAGATTTTTTCACTTGTTTGTTAAATGTACACAATCCATTGTTTTGTGAATGTGTGTGTGCAGAAAAATAGCACTGAATATTAAAATGCATCAATACTGATTTTATACAAAATTTTGGCAACAACAGCTTCAGTAGTGTCCTTGGATGACAATTCTGCACAAATAATTGGTTTGTATGCATCAATAATTACATCATTGTGCCAGTTTTTTAGGATCTTTTTCTGCCAAGTGTGAAGTGTTTCAACAACACTGTTCAGACTCATCAGAAACTATTAATGCAATAAGAGGCTTTCACTCTAGATTCCAAACACGGATTACCGTGATCATTTTTTTTTTCATACCTCTGGCTTTAATTTTTGCACAGGCCAGCAGTATTAACCCTAAATAGAGGATTTAAGGGTTTCATTGTTATTTATGTAGCTGCATTTGCACCCTGGTTGCCCTGAGCCAAGAGGGCAGGGTCTGGCCAAAGGTGCCCCAGCTGGAGCCCTCCCTCTCCAGCCATGCTTCTGTGGCTGCACTTGTGCCACAGGAATGCCCCAGCCCACTGAGCTACCACACCATACACTTATTTCTGCCCAGCTGAACAAATACCAACTATTCTGCATCCTCAGCTTCTGTCCCCTGCAGAAGTTTCATGTGCTGCCACCGCTCTACTTCAGGCAGCAGCCTACAGAATGTGCCTAGCACTGAACAGGAGAGGAAAGAATGGTATCTCCTAATAATAATCTAGGTCTTCAGATCAGAAATATGCTATTATTGCCAACATACCTGTCTTTTATTTCACATTAGCATTTCATGCTCACAACTGTACAGAAAATTGTAAATATGTCAAGGGGATGCCAAAGGCAGAAAATGCCAAGAAAAACTTATGAGCTGAGAATAGACAGCAAGAAATGTACTTCCCTAACTATAAAACCTAAATTTTCTTTCATCCATAATCTGACAGGAGGAAATTTTCCATTTGCAGGGTGGAAGGATACTAGCCCTTCATATCTTCAGTGAGGATCATAAATATCTATTCTGTGCAGGTGCAGAAATTGAAGCAATTGCACACAGCTCACTTTGCTGCAGGGTTGTGTCAAAAAGCCCTGTCTACACTAACTGTGGAATAGTGATCACAGAAGTGAGATTACAGAAAAACAGAGACCTACACAAAGAGCAAGATCAGGAAGTACAAGGCCAATCTGAGCAGATTCCTACCCAAAAAATCTTGGCTCGCTATTGAATACAACCAAAATACAGCTTTTTAACTAGAACTCTTTTTTTCCTGATAGAAATGGAATCTTGAATGAATCTTTAATCCACAAGTCAAATCAGAGCAGAGAAATCTGCAGTTGCAGGCCAAGCCTCCACTCAGTGATGTTCCCCAGAATCAGGATTCTGCTGCTGTCAGTATATTCATACCAATGCCAACTGCACAGGTATACAAATAAACTGCATTAAATGGGTTTCATTTCTTATTTTAATTGAATGACTTGGGATAGTTTAGCAATTTTTTATTTACTTAACTCAAACACAAATTACCATTATAAATCCTGAAAAGTTCACAGAAGATCATTCACCCACAAACTAGTGGGCATCACTTTATTCATAGATAGCACAGACTTATCCCCTGCTCTTCACAGGGACAACCTTCTCTGAAGTGCCAGCAGCACTGATATTTATATATGTATTTCTAAATCATTCCTGCCTTTCTGAACAGAGGACAAAATACATTCTAATTAAAGTCATGCTGTTGGATTGAAGTAATTCACACTAAATGCCCAGTCATGAGTTTACAAACCAGGAAACAGGAATATAAGTCACCAGCACCTGCTAAAGCGTTCCCACTCACAGGAAAGCAAGCAGTGACACATCCAGCCACATTCCCAAGCCAGGTTCTGCCTGGCACAGCTTTAAGGAAAATGATGCTTCAGTATGGCAGCATTTTAGAACCTTCAATTTGCAGCCTTAACTTCCCTTTACAGTAATATTTCTCTGGAATACATGATATTGCACAAATAAAAATAGAGCCACAAGAGTATAGTAGCATATTTACTACATTTCTTTACTGACTTTCAGAAGTCCTCAGGAAAACCTTGGGAACCTGCCTCTCGTGTATCTTACACAAAAGCTCTAAGGAAAATGTTTTCTTTAGAAGAACCTTATAGCTGTTTTCACATCTCCTTTCCAAGAAGACGACTTTTTGGGGCCCAAACAATGGCTGGTGTTGAAACAAAAACATTTTAATGAGAGAAACAACAGCTACACATTATTTTTCTACTCAGTCACCAACTCTGAAAAGTTCTTTTATTTGCACTCTGTGTAAAGCATCCCACTTTCAGTGGGATTCTGTGGCTGTAAATAACCTCTGCCACACATCAGGTCAGTGCCACAGGATAAATGGGCCACAACCTGGGTAAATCCCTGCACTCTTTTTTTTAATTTGTCCCAGGTTTCTGATTTTTTTCTTGCTGACGTCAAAAAGTTTGGGACGCTGTCTTTAGAATAATTGCTCTTTAGATAAAGTTATTTGGAACAAATATCATCTGGAATATTTCAAATGAAGGGATGAGTCTTCAGCAGTGACAAGTTCTATTTCACACCTTCTTCATGATTTTAGCACTTTGAGGAGCTGCAAACACTGTCCAAAACACGCCCAGATGTACATCAGATCTTCAGCAATTACACATGACTCAATGCTCAAGTCTTTCCCAAATCTTTGACTTCTGAATTTCAAGATGACTCCAGTAAGTGAAAAAGCACCCAACCCTAACTTCCCATTCTATTCAGATACTCTGAAAGCAAGATAAATCATTGAAAACAATCAAGTGCATGTTTCATTATTTGCAACCAGCAGTTGCTTACTTTGGCAAAATACTAAATGAAGTATTTCCTACATGAGATATTCTACAAGAGTTTCATAAAATATATTGCCTGAATAGAGAACATAGCATCTTACACATACATTAAACATTTGCAAGCATTTGGACAATTCATACCCCAGGTAAAAACTCTCAGTGCTTACAAACCCTCCCAATGGTTCCATGGGCTGCCCATGGAACAGAAGCTCTGGCACCTCGAGCTGCTTTAACTCTGCTGCCAAAGCATTTGATGAAAGAAAAGTGCTCTGCTGGGTTTTCATTCAGCTTCCATGCCTAGAGAGAGGCTCCAAATTGGTCTCTGTCAGCGTTTGTCTTATTAAGATGTATTTCAGAGATTGAGAGATTTTTTAAAACAACTCCTAACTTTAAAAACAGGAACATGCAAAGCCTTTTTCCTAATCTGATTTCTAATAGAAATTGTATATCAGAGACATTACATTTATTGTTAAATAATCTGAGCATGCATCCCCTAGTTCTCTCTACTGCATGGCCAAATTATAAATTAGAGTGCTTAAGTATACATGTTATTAACTATTCAACCACTGAAATCCAAAGTCATGGGGTTGACTGCAAAATAACTTAATTAAATGAATGCAAATATCATTTAAAGAGTCTTGAACTCCACTGCCCCAGAAGTTCAACCAATCCTCCTACAACAGCAGACAGAAGGTATTAGAAATCTGTCTGTAAGCAGTAATATGATACAGGCTGATTTCCAGTGTCTCACTTCATATATATTCTCTCATGTCAAATAAAGCAACTTTCCATTATTATGGTCTATCTCTCATCTCACAAAATAAACAAACTAGAAGAAAAAAACCCAAAATAAACATATTTCTCTTGAGATCTCTAGGCCCTTCTAAAACAGCTAAAATTGGCCAACATATTCAAAGGTATGGGGTGAAAAGGATAAGGAAGAAATGCAGGTGCAGAGAAAGACCTTTGATAAACCAGGGCTAAAATACTTATTTCAAAAGTGAAGTATTTCCAATCTATCACACACATCTGAGAATAAATTTGCTTGTTTATATAAATGTTATAAACCACACTGGATAGCTCTTCAAAACAGGGTGAGAGCTCTTTATGTGTGCCCTGGTGGCCTTTCCTGTTTCCTTCCTATTTTTATTGTGTCCATTTCTGAGTATGAATGGTAAAAGCCATTTCTGTTGAACCTGGGACCCCACCTGTCTTAGCAGGTTTTGGTACAAGTAGCTGCCCCCTGCAGTTCCTGAGACATCCTTGGAATGCAAACTAAGAAATCTGAGTATCATGACAGCTGCCTGTATTTGTTAGACCTTGAAAAATAATTCTGAGAAACATGACCTGTTGTATTCATATAAACATAGAATAATTAGTCAGGAATAATTTAAATATCAAAATTTTTAATTATGTGCCCCTTCATGAAAGCAAGCAAAAATAATATGAGGAAGAGCTGAAAAAAGGAAATATTACCCTCTTATCCCCCTAATGGAAAAGAGTCTTTAAATTAGGACTCTTACAGGACCATGTGAGAACATGGAACAACATTTGCATCTCTGCACCCTGCAGTCCAACCCCCACAGCCCACGGGGAAGGCAAGGCTTTACCCCTTTACTCTTCCCCTCAGTGATGGGGGGGATTGCTGCTGGGGCTGGCAGCAGACTGGAAGGGTGCCCTCTCCCCACACCAGCAGCCTTTGCTCCCAGATTTTCACTCCTTTCAGCCACGAGACACAGTCACTTCTCCAGCACTGGAATCTACAGGGTTTCATTTCTACCCAGCAAAGGCACCAGAAGTGCCTGTTCCAAGGGGCCCCAGTCCTACTGCAGCAAATCCTGGGAACAAACCTGGTCCTGTCCAACAGAGTACTCAATGGAGTACTTCATGTTGTTTAACCACATCACTTAAAACTCTCCTTTTCTGAGAACAACTCAGTGCAAATGTTTAATCATCAGATTTCAGACTTGCTACTCCACAATTAAATTTTTTTACACATTTTCCTGGTTTTCCTCATAAATCTGAAAAGCAAGAACAAAACAGGTTCCTCAAAGTGTAAGCCAAAAATATGAAGAAAAAAACCTCCAAACCCTAACAACTCCAAAACATTTTAAATCCCTAAAGCAATTGAAATTTACACTATAAAGCAATAGAAAAAAATTATCCAATAGCAAACAATGAACCCTAAATATCTGTAAATTACAGGATCATTTATTTTTAAACATAATGTTCAGTTCTGGTAAGTGTTGAATTTTAATCCCTGACCAAAATAATTGAAAGAAGAATTTCTACCCTCCAATGTGAATTTCTCTCTTCTACATAATTCATCATTTCATATGAATGATGACAAACACTGCTTTCTCTGATCTTACCTGTAGCATGTTTTTTATAAAGTATTGCTTTTTTACTACCTGATTTATTCCAAGCATTGGTTCAGTAAACACGGTGAATAATTATTAAAAAATAATTAAAAATTAAACAAAATCACTGTAGAGTATTAAATTCTAGAGCTGACTGTTTACCTTTTTCAGACAGAGTCCCTTTCCATGGAAAAGTGAATTTCACTGGGCAGAATTTGTGCATTTCTGCAGAAAATTATATTACTTAAGAGTGAAGACACAGAGGGACATTAATATCTTTGAACAAGTTCTAACAGCTGCTGACACTTTTTACCCACCACATGATTCAATATCACTGCTTAAAACTAAAAAACTTCATTTAAAAAGAAAGTGCTGGGGAATCCATGATACAAATAGCAAGAGCAAAATACCACCCACCATCCCAAATATCAACAACCTGACTGGTGCACTCAAGGACATCTTAGTTTGGAGCAGGTTTTCTTCTTTTTTTTTTTTCACAGCTCCATTTAAAGGAATTTTTCACTTTTTCTACTCCCTTTTTCAAACTCTCTTCTAAGGATACGGTGAGATTAGGACAGTATGTTTTAAACAAAGGAGAAATAATTACTCAATCCCTAATAAACTACTCATTTACTTCTGTTTTTTAGCGGCCAGGACATCGGTGATATGAAGTTCTCCTTTTTCAGCAATAACTATTACTCCAACAACAGAAGAAGTCTAAAATGAATGTACAGCCCCAAAACCTTTAACAACCAACCAATAGATTGAGTGCAGACTAAATTCAAGTCACTGTATTTCCAAGAGCAATTTAAAAATCTAACATTTCCCTCTTCAGTTGCCAAATGAAATAAAACTGAATCACAGCCATGTTTGACATCCCATGATGTGATTCCCAAAGCCATGGGCACAGCAACACTTTGGTGTTCACCAATGTGCTCAGTATTGTCCTTGCAGCAAAGAGCTGGTGGAGGGAAGGCTCTCCACTCACTGAAGCCAATTCCTTAAGCAGCAGGAAAGCAATAAAAGAAAACCTACTAAACTTGACAATGTAAATGGCATTAAAAATTATTTACTCATTTAGAGAAATGAAATATGAAATCTCCATGATGCAAGTTACAAGAGGATACAGTAAACCAGACAGAATTTAAGAGAATTGGCTAACATTTCAGAATTCCTTGTCCCAAGAAATTCAAGGTAAACAAGCTTTCTCCTTTGTGTTTACAATGGATGATAATATCTGTAAAATTTGTGAAGACCAAAATCTCAAACAGGGGATCAAGCAGGTTTTGAAAATAGTTGCAGAAGCTCTATTAACACTGGAATAAATAACCTGGAAAAGGAAGCTATAGAGCTGGCAGCAACAGTAGCTCCAAATTAGGACTTGGCTGAAAGATCTGAAAACCTTCTGGAGGGCTCTTCTGCTTGAAATGGTGTTGTCTGCTCTTCTCAAACATTAATTCTTTGTTGTCTCCCATCAATTGATTCCTACTCAATTTCCTTCAGCACTTTTCTGACATTCTCCCAACTCCAGTCATTATACTCAGCTCTCCCTGGATATTGCTGCTTTCCATTCCTACTACCTCCTCTGAACTAGTTTTTCAGCTATTTCACTTCCTTGCTTTGCCCACCCCACCCACCATCTGCTCCACTCCAGTCCCCTTTCAGCTTCTCTCTCCATTTGTCAGCTGTTCTCTCTTCATTCCCTTGGCTGTTTTCATCCTTCTTTCAACTCCCACAAGCTTTCTGAATTTCCCTTACCTGCTCTGTTATCCTGGTTTTTTCACTGCTTTCCTCTATATTACACCTCCTTCCTGCAGCATTTCATTCTACAACAGCAGGAGTATTCCCTTTGGATTCTGAACACACAATATTGTAATTATACAATTATTTCTCCATTCCGATTCCAATCTTCTTTTTACCTCTTTCTGCTACTTAGTACTTTTCTCTTTTAACTCTTTGTTGCCTTTTTTTTTTTTTGAGACAAGTGGATGTGAGCACAGAAGAAATCACACAAGATGACAAAAAAATCAAGTGACTTGAAAGTTGATACTGTAAAAAGATGAAAACAAACCCCATAATCTGACAAAAAAGGGAGGGGTTTCTGTATTTTTCATACCATCAGTGAAAGAGAGGTTTGGAACAGATGGCAGAAGACTATAATGCATACTTGCATTAAAGACTGAAGAATATTGATGTTATCTGTGATAGATATTTATCAAACATACTCTTAACAAGCAACAAAGGGATTTTTATAACCTCTGTAGTTAGCCTGCTGTAGTGATTTCATGCTCTTACTCTTTCCAAAAGCTATACAATCTAAGGTGTTTGCCTGCACACATAATGACCTTGATGTCACAAATACTACACACAGTCCCACAGCTGCTTTAAAAAAAATTTGTCAAGATCATTATTCAAAATGGTCTTATTAAGTTTTTGGAAACACATTTTTAAGCCATTACAGAGAAAATCCCTCAGATGACATTCAATCCATTGATAAAAGCAGTGGCATATTCCAGAACTATGTGCCCCATCATAAATGTTTGTTGGCTGGTACTATTGTCACTGAGTGATAAATTGTCACTTCTCCTTTTTCCAGCATAGAGCCAGCAGTTCCACCCCGACTGCTCACAGGGTGAGTTTTGTTCCTTACAGCTTTGGTTTAAAAGTGCAGGGGCTGCAGAGAGCTGTAAAACTGGATAATGTCCATCCCTCCCACGAGATAAGGGCAGGAAGGTCCCTGCTCCCTGCCCAGGAGCTGCTTTAGGCACTCTCAGGAGTTGGTACTCTCTGGTGGCAGCAGCTGCTCTCCACCTCCCTGCTGGACAGGGCACAGAGCAAGGAGCTGCTGAGGAGCCCCAGTGTCCTGCCTTTTCCAGCCTCTGACTAAACAAACTTGTTTCACTTAGCCTTGGTCACAGGTCAGCGTTTCCATTTTGCTCTCCTTTGAAATTTGTCAGCATGTTTGACATCACCGTGTCAGACACCATCAGCGTGGTGTCCAAATCCGAGCAATGTTGCTGCCTCATTAGCTCCAAATAGCACAGATTAATTACCTCCTGTTTCTTACACACAAACCCCTTGCTAACACATCCTGAAGTGACATGTGGCTTTATCTCTTAAACTGGCACAGTCAGCCCACAATCCAAATCCTGTCAGAGTCGGCTGACAGGACCAGCATAGAAGGAAGGACAACAGGAAAAGTTACACCAGCTACACAGAATCTCAAGAAAAGCTTGTAACTCCAAAAAGTACCAAATAATAGTCGTTTCAATTCTTTAAAAATCAATGTTTTATTTCTCAAATGGTAATAACTATCACAGAATCAATTATTAGAATTATTATTTCTGACCAAATGCGTGCTCATGAAAATGTGAGCAATAAATGCAAACTGAAAAATGTCACCTTTACCTGTAATTTGTTGGAAGATTTGGTATTTGGTTATTACTTCATCTTATTAATAGATAACCTATTACATGAAATATATTGGTCTGATTTTAATAATTATACTGAACAGGACATAATCCAGAATATCTTTTTAAATCTGGCAACAAAAACTTATTTTGCCTTTTCAGAATTCTTCATAACTCCCTCTTCAAAGGCCATCTATATTCTTCATTTCTAATTTGAGAATATAACACATTTCAAGTTCTTTGACTTTCTAAAACAACAACTCCACAGAAAAATAATAAATGGGACGATCATAGATACTTATAGAGCTTCTAATGTTCAGCTATGGAACGGCAAATTTTTTGTTGCCAGAAAAAGAAAATACAATGAATAGATAAAATGTTCTTGCATATACTTCAAACAGAGATTAGCAGAGATTCAGTAATAAAAAGGAAGTAGAAGTCGAAGATTTAATTCATCAGATGAAATAAAAATAGCTGTGTTGAGCCCTAAAAAAGAAGTGCTAAAAAAATCTGATGAGTTTTGACATACAAACTTAATTACACTCAGATTTTATTTTTTTTTTAATATCTAAATGTGGATACAGGGGTCTATTTTTAAAGATCAATTCATTTTCAGAGTCAGAAAGATCCTGACAGCCCCAGAGCTCTCTGCTACTCCCCAAATCATGCTTCTCTGTCATCTTTCTCAAGGTACATAAAGAACCCAACTGAAGATCATGCAAGTTTTCCATTACTTTAGCATCTATCCCAAATGGATACAATTTCCTTTGATCCACATCAGAGACAACATGGATGGATTCCTTTAATGCTTTTCTTTTTCAATGTAAGGTTGATATCAGGTATTTTCCTGAATAGTGACATCTAGAAATGAAAATAGATATGTACAGATAAAAGGTGTGAACTTACATAAGCAATGTGCAATGATACCTTTTGATATTCCTCTTCAAGTAAAAGTATAAATTAAATTCTATAGTACTTAAGTTTTCATGTTGGTCTTATTCTGCTCATGACATGCCTGCTTCAAACAAAAATAACAATCTATGGAATTTTTCAATTAAAATCCCGAGACTACCTTCGCCAGTAGCATTAAATGGCAGCTCTCATTAAAATGACAGCTCTTTCAAGACATCCTTTCATTCTGAGCCTCCACATCGTACATTCCTAAAGTCAACAGCAATGGAAATATCAAAACAGGATGAGAAGCATGAAAGTGGCTTTTAAGACTCCAAATGTCTACAGAAATAATTTGCACACATGAACAACTCCGAAGAGGTTCCAAAGTCAGTATGAAAGATTTCCTCTAAAAAAAGCACACTGCATTGAAAGGGTTCCAGGAAAGTCTTCTGAAGATTGCTGACAATGTATGGTCCCAGACCAAGTTCTACATCCCTGGAAAATCATCTCCTACGATCTCCCCATGAACCCTGTCTCCTGTAGAGAGGACAGGAGCAGCAGAACAGCCCAGTCCTGTGGTGTGTTACTGCCCTGGACACTCACCCAGCTGGGGCAGCCAACATCTGCTGGGAGCCACCAGTGCCCCCTGCAAGGGCCCAAGGCCCAGTGACCTTGGGAAGGAAGGGCTGAGCAGGGAAGGGTGAGGGGCTCAGGAAGGTCAGCAGAAAATGCAGGGACTGACCTATCATAACAACCAAGCCCTTGTACAACAGTTGTGGTTTTGAGGGGAATGTTGAGAAAGCAGGCAAGATGAATTCCAGCAAACGAATTTCTGTTCTCTTCTATTAACTCTAGGGCAAGAGGGAGTTAGAATCATTAAAAACACTTTCAAGTGTTTGTGTGGCTGCTCCTCAAGGTGTGCATTCCTCTTCATTTCTTTTTATGACAGCTTGGATTTCCATGGTGGCCTACATGAGCATGTGAGTTACTTATTAAAGAGAAAAAAAACACCACAATCTGATCAGTAGTAATGACTGTAACAACCAATGCTGCCAGGGCAATTTCTCACACCCAGTTTTCACGCAATATGCATTAAAAGTCACAGTCACCTCTGAGCAACAGTGTAATGAATCATCATCAGGATTTATAACAAATTTCATAATTTGGCAATTAAAAGTGAGACTGCAATAACATAACCTTTTGTCATTCTTGGGAAAACATGTCAGTGGTAGTGGAGAGGTCAGTGATGACATTACAGAGTGTGGCATGTGTGCTAAAGAATGCATACCTATAAAAAAGGCATAAAGAGCACTTCTAACACTTTTCATCCAAGATTCAGAAGACACTGTGTCTCAAGAGCAGCACTGGAAGTTCAGAATAAGCACTACCTGTAACTACAACTCAGTACAACTTTATCGCCCAAGATGTCAAAAATTTATTTGGAAATATCCAAAGGCTCTGAAAGGGTTGGTTCTTTAATATTTGATCTGCTTGTTTTCCTGAAAAGGGGAGGAGGGGGAGGAGGGGAATATAGGAGAGTTACTAAAGTTTTATTCTTTGTAAAATCCAGGGCAGCTGCCAGCTGCCCCTCTGAGCACCCCTGGTGTTCACAGAGTCCCTGGAGGCAGCACCTTCCACGAGTCCCATTCCACTGCAGGGTCCATCTCTAACCCCAGGTCAGGAAAGCAGAGAAATGATCTCACTCCCACTGCCCTGACCACTGAGTCATAACTGCCCAAAACCAATCAGGTTCAGAAGCTGAGCCAGGAAATCAAGGAGCAATCCACAGGGACAATAAAATTCAGTGTCACAAAAGCTTTCCCCAGACCCTCACTTTTCACCAATACTGAGGAAAACATTTTTAACTCATCTTGTTTCATACAATAGCACATCAAAACAGTAAGTGTTATTCATCTAAGTGCCAGCAGTCTCCAAGGTTAAAACTCCAAATAATTTCCATATCTCTATTTCTTCCATATCTAAAATAATAGTATTTTTTGTACTTTATCACCTTTTATTGTATCCCTTGGTCTTATTTACTCAAACTTTTCGGTGATGGTGCCCTTCTACTCTATGGACACATCAAATCTCACAGCAAGGTCCAAGCCTGACTGTGTTTATACAGCAACATATGCAGTTCTTAGGATGAGTAGAATAGTTCCATTACTGTCCCAAGTGAAGTCTACAGTCCTCTGCTGTAGAGTGACTACAGTTCCAAATCTGGAGAAAAAAAATCAAAATATTTACAAAAGTTTGCTCTTGAAGAGGAACATCAACAGAAGTATCCAGGAATTGTTTTGTTGTGATGAAAGAGAGAAATTTTTCTGCCTGGAACTCCAGCCACCGCAGCTTTCACCATGGCAAAAATCATTACACAATAAATTTTTGGGAGGTTTCCAAAGTCCATTCATTCCCCAGCATTCATAGGTACTTAATCCCTTCAAGAAATGCATGCCTTTAGCTACAGGAGACATCTGTACTAAGAAGTACAGCATACCTTTAGTCTAGACAATTAATTAAACCACTAAAAGTAATGCACAAACAGCAGGAAACTATTTTCTATTCTTTAATAAAAAAACATTAGTGCATTCAGAAACATTCAGTAAATTACAGCTACAACCAAGGGGGTATATTTAAAAGAAATGAGAATTTACATTAAAAAACTATATTCCACATGCACTCTGCTGACAATCTGCAGCACATAAATTTAACACCTTGGGCCTCCCCCTTTTTACAAACAAGTCAGAGCCCAGCACAGATTAGCCCCCTCTGTTAAACAGTTGCAGCTTGTCTTCACTGGAAGACTCTGGGTTTTGTTGGAAGCATTGTACATGTATTGGAGCACAAAAATTGGCTCTCAGCTTTATATTTTCATTCTGATTTTGTAGACACAGATTCTAAGCACCTCTTTGACACCTTTTCAAACTATGCTATTAAAAACACAGGGATTTACCAGCTGCATGTCAGGGACTTTGAGTTTTCTTTCAGTCTAATCCCATATAAACAAAGCCATTAATTTTCAATATTGGACACCGGTATTGGATACACAATAAGAATTCAGTCACCAAATTAGAAACAAAAGGGGCAATTAATACAATCAAGAAAAAGACAGGCCTGACGGAGGGAAGCAAAAGATAAGATGCTTTAGACATTCTGGGCACCACTCTGGACTGAGTCTTTGCAGCAGGGTTTAATAAAGCCCTGGTTTAGATGAACCCCATGCACAGTAAGCTACAAACCCATGTAAACACACCCGTGCCCTGCCCGGGGGATGTGTGGGCCGGACTCAGGGGATACTCACAGACAATGGACAATCCCTCCCTGTGCAGGGCAGGGCTCTCACCCACCCCCACGGCCCCAGGAGCAAAGGGGCTCCCCTGGCCGTGCCCTCTGCGGGGAGCGCAGCGGCCCCAGGCCGGGCACAAGGAGCTGCTCCAGCCATGAACTCAGAGCCTTCCTGTCTCTGCTGGCCCCGGCAAGTGGAGCTGCAACGTCCAAGCAAGTTCTTGATTTTCTGCAAGCAATTCTGTGTTGATTTCTAAACAATAGCTGTCAGGAGCACAGCTGTAGAAAATTAAATTGATCCTATCTCTTTGTGAGCAGTACCCATGATTTATGTTGTTCTGCAAAGATTAGGTCCCTTTCTTAGTTAATCAGGATTTGTCTTGTAAAGTGATTGATAAACTTGTCAAATTACTGCTGTTGATTATACACTTGAAGGACTTGCTGGATAACTTCTATGTAATGCAATTAATTATGTTTTGAAGAATTTGCACTGACTCAGCCTAAAGTTATGCTGCAGACTTCTACCAAAGGGCTGGCCTTACTCTGCCCCAAGGGAAAAGGAAAGTATAGGGTTTTTTTCCACTCTTTCATATCAAAACCACCTACTTCAAAATATAACAGAACCCCTTTTAAATGAAATAGTTCTCTGGCACTTCTAGAAAGCCCCTGCCTTATAGACACATGATTTAATGATTCATTTCTAAGTGGCATGTTTTCTTATTTTCAGCATTCATTTCCAACTTTTAAAAATTCATTGACGGATCAGCCCTAGACATGACCTATTAAAATGTTAAGTTACAATTGATGAAATATAATTATATCAATTTGACATCCTTAGGTAACATAGATTTAAGTCATATTTTGCTGAATTTATTTTTCTTTAATATAAGTTCTAATACAAATTTTAAAACTTCAAAGAAACAGTAACATCACCCCAAAACTGAAGTTGAAAATTGTCACAAAACCACAATTAATCCCATTTTTGAAGATTTCAGCCCAACTAAATATACTTGGGAATGGTCCCTCACCCCAAGACTAATGACATTGCTTCAGAACTAAGCACAAAATATCACTGGTGTGCTCTGGCAACTGCTCATGCAAACTGTCCAGCTGTACATTCCATTAATAACAGACTGATAGATAAATAATCTACTGACCACTTACTACTTCTAGAATGTTAAGAATTCATTACAAATTGAAAGTATGGAACTAAGCTGCCAGTCTTTTCATCAGTATAAATCAAAAAATTTAAGCTCTTCTTAAAAATGAAGATGCAAATATTTATAGTGCTGTAAGTGGACTTTCCCATGACACTTAAATAGGGTATAGTAAAATTTTGCTGAAAGAACAGTTAAGCACTTTCATATGTATTTGTCTTCTCCAGGGAGTAGTCACTGCATATCAACAAATATTACTGAAACTAGATAAAATAATATTTCTAAATGTACACACATCCACAAATATCTTGTCACAAGAACACATTTAAGTTCCATTCATTATTCTTAATAATCCCCTGCACAAGCTGCTATTAATGCTCTATTCCAGTGCTTTCTTTACTGCATGGCTTAAAATGCTCCCATTCTTTCACACCTGGAACTATCAATGCAAGAAAGGCTGGGAGTCTCCCTTCTTGTCTGAGGTACCTCGGTGGCCACCACCAAGGGGGAGCATGAACAAAGCAAAGCTTTTGGATGGAGAAGAATCCCAAGGTACAAACACTGCCCTTCTGAAGGGCAGAGAACAGCTCAAGGGGAGCTTCCAAAACCCCCTTGAGGACTCCCACAGCTCAGTGCTTTCCCTGGTGCCTCCCAGCTGGAGTTGCTCGCTCCAGCCTGGATTCACTTCAAGACATGACCAATTCCTGAAGTTCAGCTCTCAGCAGTTTCAGTACCAGTAAAAAACATTCCATGACTCAGAAGGACAAACCAAATCCTCTCTTGCATCAATGGCCAGCTTCCACTTCAGGACTCCCCTGCAAAAGTAAATTCCTATATTCTGTGAAAAATAAAAGCTAATTAGTTGTTCCAGGCTGCATATAAAATCCTGCTTTCCTCACTCTGCTCTCTGCAATTTTGCTTTCTTTCAGTCGAACCTTCAGGGTTTTTCTCCCCATTAATTACAAGAGACACATGTGAGCTCACCTATTCTTTGGTAAGATAAGGCTGTCCTTTATGACTGAACTCCCTGGAGCCACCCAGGAAGTAGATTAGGTCTGTAATTTGCAGGAATTTCAGCATATCTTTCTTTTATTGCACAGCTTCCTAGCTACATATTGCAGTTAATGCTCCATGTAAATCTATTCCTTGAGATTTCAGCTTGGCAGGCACATAAAAACATATAATCTTGTGCTATATTGAGGAGAGGGTGGAGGAAACTGGCATTTTATAGTGGAAGGCCAATTACAACTTTCTGAATTGGATTCAGTCAGCTTCTGTGGAGGAACAAAATATTTCTACCAAAAAGGACTCCTAAATCTTGATCACAGCAGCAACAATACTGTCACACTAAGTTAAAATATACACTTATATTATAACACAGTTGCATTTATTTGCCCTAAATCTTGTGGCTTTTTCTACACCTTTTTTAATATAACTATCTTTCATTAGAAAGAGTATTTTGATGACTTTGCTGCTAATAAAAAAATCAAAACAAAACAACAAAATTAGATGCACAGACTGAAAGCAAAGTAAATAACAAGAGCCAAATTTTGAACTTCAGATAAATGAGAGAGCATGAAAGAAACAGGTCAAGTATCACTGTGACTTGTGCCACAGCTGTTTTAAGCTGCTATTCCCACTACCAGTACTCAGTACATTACTCCCACCAAGGTACAGGGATTTTGGGAACCATTTGGTAAGTATGAATCTACAAACACTGTGTTTTGGCTTCCAGACTAGGTCAATACACCTGGTATTTTGTTCTTATTTCAGCTCCCAGAACAGGACAATATTGCTCAACTCTGCCTGAATTTCCAGCAGATAATATGAGCCTGAGCAGTCTCATCAGCATTCCTGTGCATTTGGGGCCTGTATCAACTGTCCAAGTTCTTTCCTGAGCTCTTTCAGGTGCTGAACAGCCATTGCACATTTTTTTCTTCAGCGAGCACTTAGCTTAGAGCAGCAATGTAGGTCAGTCCTCACTTGAGCCCAGAAGGTGTTTTCATTTCTTTATTTCCAAAAAATTGACATCTGCCAAGGCCAGCTGTAGATTTGGTTTCAATACACTTTTCTCAAATATGCTGCACTATGGGACTGCAAATATCAAAATCTCTCCTAAGTTTGTGTTCAATTTACACAACGTGCAATTGTAACTGGAAAGTCACCTTTACTTCCAGAATGCTTAGCAGACTCTTTTTGGCCATAATGGGTGTTTTATGAGCTGTAATTTTAACAGTGCAGTCACACAGATGGGATAATATTTATAAAGATTCTACTTGAGGGTGAAGACCATTATTACAAAACCTACTGCTTGAGTTACAAACACTGCTGTGGAAATCTGCGGTCATCAGAAAAAGCAGAAGAGGAAATTCTAAAGAAAAAAAGAAAATAGGAATCTGAAAGTAGGGCTAGCTAATAAGAACATGATACCACATTTGTGGAGATTGTCAGCCCAGCCAGTTTATAGCCAGAAAGAAAATTACTCCCTATTACACACAGACTCAGGAGGCCAGATAATAAAGAGGTGACACAGCACCACTTGTCTCCCTCTTTAACATCTATTTAACTGCTTTGTGAAGTAATTTCTGAACATAAAGTTAAAATGTGTATATATGATATCTTCTCAGCATCAATCCAGAAAATGCACACCAAGACAGTTTAAACTGACCTCCTCTTAAGTGGATTCCTCATTAAAACATCAGTGAAAGATAAATAAAAGTACTTATTATTTTACATTCTTGTTAAGAACAGAGACGACAAAGAAGGAGGGTTTGATTATTGCTATAGATCTCCTACTTCATTTAAGAAAATGAATGGAAAAGGAGATAATGATGAACTCTGTGTGTGAGTATATGGGTAACCCTTATGAATTCAAGGAGTGAAAAGAATTCTTAGCAAATAAATGGAGCAAGAGTAGCTTTACTCTGTCAGTGTGGAAGGCATGTTTCACAGACTTGTTCAAATAAGATGACATCTCCTTTTCATGGCACGACTCAAATTGTCTTCAGCTGAGCTACTTTGATTTACATCACAGCGTGCAGGAACCTCTGGGCACCTTGACTGGGGTTCCCCTGTGTGTGCAGCTCATGGCTGACAGGATGAGTATAAATCACCCCTCCCAGAGCACAGTCAATGGACTAACCACCAATGGCAGCTTGAAGTTTTTCTTCTCAGATACATTCCCTCCAGGGAATAAATTTCCTCTTCAGGCATTTCTAGCACTATGGACAAAGAATGAGGAGTAAGACAAACCTTCTCCATGAAGCCTTCAATAACTGGGGCCATTTAAACAAAAAATTATGAAATATTATCTGTGACACATAAGCTTCAGAGTTCCACTTCTCAAAATAACATGACATTATCCAACATGTACACCGTGCTTTCCCTCCCAACTGACAAGAGGATATAAAATATTTAGTAAATTATCCTGTTACCTACCCCAGCTAAGCCTGGCATCGTTTCATGCTGAGGGATTATCCTTGTCACCCAAGGGAACTGTGCTGTGCATGGTTGGCCCTGATTTGTTCCCATGGTGGGTACCCTGAGCAGCCACGCTGCAATTCCAAAGCCAAATTCCCAAGGTTTGGGACTCAGAGCAAGCACCAGCCACCCACAGGGCAGGTGAGAGATGTTCTGGCACTGCTACAAGCTCTGCCTCACATTTGTCCCCCCACTTGCTAAATTGGAATCAAACATTTTGTACAGAAACTGAAAAACATTTTTCTCTACCTCCCCCAACAGTTCTTGTCAGCAGTTTCAAGTAAATCAAGTTCATCATTTATGATAGCTGCAATAAAGTCACTGATGAATACAAAAAAAAAAAAGAAAAAGTGTTTTAAGTTTTCCAGAAACTTTTGGCATTTTGTTATGAAAAGAAAGATTTTATTTTAAAACAAATGGCTGCTAATACAGAGATGATAATGTGAAATGTAAAGATGAGGAAAAGTTTCAAAGTCAAGCTCAAAATAAATAGAGAATTTATATTATCTGGGAACTCTGATCCCACAGTTATTATTGATAAATGCAAAATTTCCCTTGGTATCTATTTGATAAACTAAAAAGACCAAGGCAGCTGAGTATCCTAAGGCAAAAAATTTGTTTAAAAGAGAAAAACCAAAGTCCTGTTGCACAATTCACTCTCTTTCAAAAAAGTAATAATGCCCAAGTAACAACACACTGAAGTTCTCATATTTGCATAATCATTATCAACAACTGGTTTTCTTCATTTATTTGCCTTTTATATTCCCAGTCTAGATGACCAGGTGTTGTTGCTTATGCTGGATACCAAATTGTTTGCAGATGATAACATGAAAACCAAGTGTCAGAAAAGCACAATTCATTTCTAGAGTTGTTTACAAAAAGCTGGATGCCATTAGCATGCAGCAAGTGTTTCTGTCATTCCTATGGTATGGCCAGACAAAATATAGACTTGTCCCACTTCAGTCAGCTGGGAGGGATCTGGGGCTAACCTGAGAGCAGCTGTGACAGAAGGCAAATGGTGACTTGTTAACATAATAATTCTTTGTTGAAGTGTAAACAATCCTTTTTGCTTCCCCTTCTAAAATATGTATTTGTCAGCTAGACCCAAACAGGTTTCTGGAATAAAAACCTGAAGTTATTATCTACTGGGACAAGGATATTGGATATTAAATACACAGCTCAAATTTTTGTAGGTGATCAGAGTGAAAAATAGGTAGCACAACAGCATAAACCAAAGGCAGAAGAGCTGCTGAGAATTAATGATGAGTTGCTAATGAGCAACTCATGCTAAGTTATAGTCAGGGCAGCAATTGATTCCTGTTAGGTTTTTCACTGAAGGCTCCATCTATCAAACAGCCTTTCCAAGCTACTTGACAAAACTGCTTGTGGCATAAAGATTTTCTTTCATGTTTATCACTGAGAAATTAATTGATCACTCGATAAATACTGGTGGTTGTTAGTCCACCTTCAAGTGTCTAATGAATCAAAAGTTGTCTGTGTTGACCAATATGACCTTTAGCTTGTGTGCCCATAATCTGTGCTGAAATGGGGCTTTTAAATATCAGCACCTATTACTGCTAAAAATAAAAAGTGCTCTAAATATCTTACAAATTATTTGTCTTTAGACAAAGCACACACTAATGCCTAAAACATGCAGAGTATTACAAATGACAAATATACTGCAACTGCTAGATATTATTCAAGCTACGACTGAACTTAAAATATAATACATGTTGCAGTAGGAATACAATTAATTAATCTATGTACAAACTTCCAAAACATTGTAACTTCTTTCCAATCAGCACACCTCTGCATATTCCATTGGTGGGATAATCTTTTTTTAAAAACAGTTATTTACCTACATTTATGAAAAAAATAAATGATCTGCCAAAACTATTCCCTAACTAAATTGTAAGCCTATTTTCTCTGCTTGAAAACAAGAAATGCATCAAGTGCTGAATGACTTCTAAGAACTATATTAGTTTCAAGAATACATTAAGGACATAATACCATACCTGAGGGGAAGTCAATAAATTGCTTTTTGAGGACTGTTTGACCTGCCTGCAGGACCTGGGCAGGTCACATCTCCAGGGCAATTAATGGAGCAGTAAAGCTGCTGCTGCTTCACTGCTCCCAGAAGATGAGCTGGGGTGTCTGCGTGACCTGCACAGCACCAGGGGGGCAAGACCTGCTCAGGGCCACAGAGGATTCAGAGGGTGACTTCCAACTTCTCCAGGCAAAGGAGGATGCAGGGGATACACACCCAACCCACAGGCACTTCAGCAGGAAACATTTCTGACCTCTTTTGGACAGAGTTACCAATGGGATTTACCTCTTGATTTAAACTTTGCACTCAGGTTTTGCCCCACCCCAGAAAGAAGCAACTCATATTTAGCCAAACCTGTTAAGCATTATGATTAATGGGAGGAAAAGATGCTTTCAACAAGTTTCAATTTTCCTCTAACTCATTTTTCTGTAGGCAAAGAACAGTCATTTTGAACAGTGAAATCTGGCAGACAGTTAACCTTTATTTCAGAGAGACAAATTACTTTTTCATCACAGTTTATCAAATCAGCAATTCAGCACCATAGATCAACACAGTGGGAAAATTTTACCAGAACAGAAAGAGGACTTTACTGAAAACAGATTGGCTCAAAATAAAATATGCCTGCTTCTGTGAGGAAGAACACCAGAGTTTTTCATTGTACTCCAAATTGAAGAATAAGGGCAGGCAAATTAGAGGAGGCAGCATGGCTCGAACTGCCACAAATCTTTTCCTGCAATCTCTTAACGTAGGGAAGACAAACATTTATTGTGGATTAGGGAACATAAACCCCATCTTCACATAGCCTTGTTTCACAGCAATTTTTTTTCTATAATTTTATCAGGGGAAGGTTGAAAAAAAGAATATGGTAAGCACAAAAAGCTTGAAACAAACAGTAAAAATAAACTTGAGTGTGTTAGAGACACATGAGCTTAGAAGACTTAGAATTTGTGGGTACCAGGACACCAACATTTAAGTCTGTCTTTAGTTCAGACTGCCTAAGTGTTCTGTGAAAGCAACACTTAATACAAACAGGCTCCTCTAGTTTAAAATGAGTTTTTGTTAGTCTTCATGGCCTACTGCTCCTCCCTCACCTATCTTTTCAGTGTTCTTCCCTCATGCCTGAAAAGAGAACAAGACTAGCTAAGTCCTTTCCCAAAGGATATTACTTTTTCAGGCTCAAAAGCTTCCAACTCCCCTGACACACACTCAACTACACTCTAGTAAGGAAAGGCACACAGCGCCAACGAGAACAACAAAATGTAAACATAAAAATGGCAGAGAACTTTCCTTTGGAGAAAGGACTGACTTTTGCTCCCACTGGTGTGTCTCATTGTTCAATGCACAGCCTGCAAAGTTCTCAAGCTTTGAAAAACTACAGAGTGGTCTTTTCTATGCAGCTGGTTCAGATTTATAACTCAACCATCACCATTCACCTGTCCAGAAGCCTATAAACCTGTGCCACTGCATATGTAAACAATCCCAAGAAAATGCACTCAGAGGGGGAATCTGTATTACTTTGTAAGCACTTGGACCCTGCTTTTCCTCACACCCATGCTACATGCTGGCAAAAAAAAAAAAAATAAATAAAAAAGGACATCTGCCTGAGTTTATTTTCAAAGAGTTTTTCTCTGTGTTATAGATAAATTACAAGTCTATTAGTATTATACTACCCTGGTGTTATTGATATCTGAACACTGTAGCATCAATCATCACCATGGAAAGGCTTTATTTATATATCACTGAATTGTTTCCTCCCCAGGCTATGAAATAGAGTTCACATTTTTTGTCCTGGGGTATAGAAATAGTGTGTATGTACTCATAATGAACTAACTTCTACATCTCTTACTAAAGTGGAATTCTCAGGAATGTTAAAGTTCATGACTGAATTGTTTCCTCTTTGTTAAAAACAAACTTGTGATGTTGTAGAAATGTAAATTTTAAAAAATTATTCTAGAATAAGTTTTGCTTTATTGCTTCCTGATTTCCAGTGCAGTTACTGCTCTTGGATAACATCCTTAATATACCTTGAGGCTACAGAGAAGACAGCCGATTCCCCTGAGCTCTCAAGAGAAACACCATTTGGGGAATGAGAATAAATAGCTCTGAGAATCTTGAATTATTGAAACAAAGTTACATCTGAATCATTTCTTCCTGGATTGTATTTTTACTCTTCAGAGTTATCTGGTCATGGAAAAGATTCTGACCCTTGGTCCATATAAAAACAGGCAAATGCCTTTCCCTTTGCCCAGCCCAGTATGAAGCAGCTGCCACCCAAAGGCAAGGAGGGCAGCTGGACCTGCGGCTCCCCTGCCTCGTGATCCCTGCACGGGCAGAGCTCTTGGGGAAGGGGGAACTCAAAGTGTCTGGAACATGGGGGCTGGTGAAAGGCCCCAAAAGTCAACAGGAGTTGAAAAAGGTTCAGGACTACGCATTTGCAAATCCTACTGCAAAATTCAGGACACATTCCAGCTTGAAAGGAAACATTTATCAACATCATTCCTCTGGGAAAACTAGGCTAAAAAATTAGTTCAGGAAGTTGTTGTCAACAGAGGTCAACAGTGGTGGAAAGCTTGGGAGACTGGTTCTGTCAAGAGAGCATATTACTCTTTCATTCATCAGTTTTCCCTCTGCTGAAAGGGACAATGAGGCCTTGCCTAAAATAACAGTACAGTGGATAAGCATGAAAAAACCCTGATTATAGGTCAGATGCTGACAAAGATGATGGGAACAGGAACAAAGGAGCAGTGACAAGCTGTTACCATGTACACCACAGATATTATTTTGCTCATTAATTGCTCATTACATACCATTAAAGTAGTTGCTGCTTCAAATTACACCAGTCCTCCAGCAGAAAAAAAAGCATAAAGCAAAATTGTGATTCACTAAATGTGACAATGAAAAGAGTTTTAGCAGTTTGAGTAGTAGTGCTCTGCACTGGGCTTGGCTGAGGCTTCAGTAGGAGGGCAACTGTCAGAATCACAAGGAACTTCTCAAACTTCACTCTCTGCTCTTCACTTCTGTTCACCCAGAACAGTATAATTCCTTCAAAGGCAGATCAAAAAGCACTTTTCAAATATTAGGGATTAAGGCCACAGAACACCTTTGGAAATAAAGTATCATCTTATCTTCTCTCCTTCCAGCTGCAGGGAATGATGGGGGAAGAAACAGGAAGAGCCAGCAGACCAGTACCTGCTCTGATCCTGGTGTCACCAGCAGAAGTTTGGGGTTTGTGACCATGGGCCTGTTCACAGGACAACAGGCCCGCTGACAACTGACTGGGTACCCCTGATTCCAGGGGGGAAAAGGATCTTTGCACAGGACCTAGCAGCGATCAGAGAGCTTTAAACTACATTTGAAGAGGGAAAGGGATAAAAACTGGCTCACCAGAGCTAAGCCTGAGGGCAGCACTCCAGTGTTTGAGGGATGATGTGGCAGGGATGTCCCTCAGTCTGCCTTTCACTGGAGCGAGGGCTGAAGGTCCATGTGGCTGCAAAGACAGAAGAGGCAGCAGGATCCCAGTGGGAGTGCAGCTACACCGATGTACAGAGCAGGGGCTGGAAAAGGCTCGGGGTGTCTCTGCCTACGCCTGAGTAGCACCTTTGACACCGTTTTCTTCAGCGATCTCATGGAGAAATTGGCTGCTCATAGCTTGGAGTAATGAACTGTTTCCCGGGTAAAAAACTGTTAAACACCTATTTTTCTCATTTAAAAGCAAAAATTCATGATATTTGGGACTCCAGAGAGTTGATGGAAGAAGGAAATGCATCTACATGACTTTTAAGAGGTTGCTTTTTGGTTTCTAAGCATGTTCCTCCACTTCCCCAAGTCTATGGTGGATCTGCTGGAGGGCAAGTGCTCCCCAGTGCAGTTGTTAACAACCACAGCTCTTTAAGTGGAAAAGGTGTGGTCAACCCTGGAAGCTCAAATTCTTCTCTCAGTTCTGGCAAAAAAAGTGACTCCTAAACTGTGAATATTTGCAAATCACCTTTGTGAATATGCCTATTCAAGCTGTAGCTTCAATTCTTTTTTTTTTGATATAGAAAACATTTTCAAGTAGCATATAAATTAATTATAAGCAGCAATTGTACCATGTATATCACCATATTGTCTTAAACTCTTCCTATTAAATCTAATGGATTTCTGAGATAAACTGCAGCACAGGGTCAATATGATCTGAATTTAGGACATTGTCCATATAGCACTGATAACAGATTTATTTATAAACTTAAATATATCCTAAACCCCGAGCATCTTGGTTTGTAAATAATAAGCCTTAGTGCAAGGGAATTGAAATTTTGCTGCAAGAAGTGGATGTGCTGGTACAATACATTACACAAAGCACAGCAGCTCCAAGGCAGGTGGCCCTCTGTCAGCCTGGAATTATAGACAGCATCTATTGCTGGCATGGGGAGAAGTACAAGTGAATCACCCATCTCCAGAAAAATTTATATTAGGGAAACACCTGCCTGCCCACCTGTTTCTTTGCATTCCTTTGTGCAATTAACATGTGAGGTTTGTTTTCAAGGGCTGTACATTAAAATCCACAGACCTGAGGTAAGGGCTTGTTAAACAGCACAAGTAGGAAACAACTGAAACAGCAGCAGCCTCTCCAATGAGTTCTGAGACACCTTTTTGTCATCCAGGACCGACATTATTTTAAACCCTGAGGTTCTTTCCAATCCGAGTTATTCTGAGAGTTGTTCAGTTATTCAAAATGCAGGGGAGAACTCTGAGTGACCTTCACCTGAATTACTGAAGAAGAATCATTTGTTTGGGGGGGTTTTCCCTACAGTCATAGCATTCTATTTTCCTATAGTAAAAGTACCAAAATATACACACAGTAGGTATAGAATTATTTTTTTAAATGTTAAAATTGTGCAATTTCAGATTGTTCTCTTCAGCATATCACTGCTCCATTTCTGGGGCAAGGAAGCCAGAAGTCAAGAAAAATGTGAATAAACTTTTAAAATGTTAAAGACTTTAAAGACTATACATAAAAAAATTTCAGCTATCTTAAAGTAAGTGATTAGAAATTACAGGGTTTTTTTCTTTATCCTGTAATTTCAGTGTATGGGGCAGAGCTATTACTAAAAGCACTCAGAAATTTAGGCAGGATAATTATAATATAGAACTTTTCTTCAAGAATGAAAAATGATGTAAATTTGCCACCTACTATATATGCAACAGAAGGAGAACATACAGGCGTGGCAGAGTCACTGCTTTTACTTTCTAATTAATCTCAACTCTTTTGACTTTGGCCCTTATTTAAGTCATTATCTCTCTAACTACAAAAACGTCATCATCTATGTTTTCTCTTACAGGATACTTGAATATGGGGCAGTATGCACAGGTTCTTTAAAATATGGCTACAGCAAAAGGAATCTCTACATAAGTTTCTATAAAACTTCAAGTAGACACTACAAAATAGTTTAGGAGTGACAGATTTGCAATATTGTAGAAAACAGCAACAATATTGCATTAAATAAATCTTCCTCCACATTGATGGCCACTATCTTGCCATGAATTTCAAAACTCTGTAATTGGCACATACAATTTGAAATATGATATGAGATCCTCCAGAGGTGGAGGTTTCCAGAGGTGTTTTTTTTCAGTTATCAAATTCAGTATCTTTTATATGCAGGGAGCAGGAAAAGTTTTAAAGAAAGGAAAAAAAGAAAAACACCCAGTAAATACTGCAATTGAGCAAATTAAGCACTGCATGTTAGTTTTTCTCAGGGTAAACTAGAGGTAACAGTTAGAAACCTTTGTTAAATTGCTATATAATAACCAAGGATCGTTTCACACACTGCAGAGATAAATCTTTCCCCAGGGGAAAATGGAGAAGCAGTTTAATGAAGTACAGCCAGACAACAGATTAGTTTTGCTCTGTAAGAAAAACCAGAACAAAGAAATTTTCAATTTCCTTAATTTGGAAAGCAGTCTAGGTAGACAAGGAGCTGCTCGAGGGTTGGCCTTTAGTGTTACATTGTTGTAGAAAAAACATAGTTTCTATAGGCATTTCTTTTCATTTCCCCTTACACTTTAAGGACCAAGACTTTCCCATACACTTACACTGCACTAAAACATGGCTTGTTGACCATTCTAGGAAACCCATAAAATAAGCAATTTTTGGCACAATTTAGCTATTCCTGATCTTATTAATTACTGCTTAATTTTTTTATAAGATTACAGCAACATCACACAAGATTATATAGCTCCTTGCACTGTATTATTTTCAGATTCACTAGCAACATGAAAAACATTAAATTAAAAGACTGGGGAAGTTACAAACAAAATCCTTTCAAACAATGCAGTGAACAGTATTATTTTAATCATGATCTATTGATAATATCTTTAGAGATCCCCCTCACAGTGAGATAATATCTTTAGAGATCTCTCCCTTGTTGCAGGGGCAACAGGTTAAAGTGTTTGCAAACAACTGTCCCCTTCTTCCCACCACTATCAAGGGCTGGAACAGCCAGAGTACAAATACTTGCAAATAGTGTGATTGCATCCTGATGGAATACATGGTCTGCAGGGCTACTAAGGACTTCAGTACTGTTGTTTTAAAATAGTTTATAGTAATTGGAGCTCATTTGTTCAAAAACACCCCTCTGTTTCTGGCCAGTTCCAAATAAACAAGATTTAAGGTTGGGATGCAAATGTGTCACATCTGCTTACACATCATTACTTTAAAACTTTTCTCTGTAGACAGGTTTTTCTCCACAGCCCAACAGGAAGTCAGCATGTCTGAATATAAAATTAATCATTACAGTAAAGATACATTCCGAAAAAAAGTTCCCAATATCCTATAGGGGATGTAAGAGATGAAGTAGTGGCACTTTTAGAGAATAAGTTCTATGACAGCCACCTAAAGGTGCATTTTTATCAACATTATTTCACAGGTTACACACATAGACACACTGCTTCATAACACTTCCAATATAGGGTATCCTATATCAGGATATATACAGCTTCATATAAGAAAAAAGTGAATCAGAATGATTTACTAGCCAAAGTTCCTAGATGGAGGCTTTCACACTCTTATACTACTCATCTTAAAGGACACTGTTCACTTGGGAAATTGCCCTTCTGTGAGAAAAACGAGGGATGAGTGCAAACAAGCACAAAATTCTGCTGGCTCTGCTGGTTTACAAGTCTGGTATTTCTGTGGCAGACAGAGAAAGCTCACAGATAAATTTCTTTCTGAATAAACCTGAAGTGTCCCACATTGCTTCCCCTCAGGCCATGCAACTGCATCCATTTTTACAAAGAAACATGACATGACCATATCCATCTGGAAGTTCTCTGCCTCATTTCCCCTCATTCTCATCCCCACAAAAGAAGCAAAGTTAGCAAAGGAACGTTGCTTTAGGAACCAGGGATCATTGGTCAAGAAAAGCTCAGATGAGAATGCATAAATCAGTCAGCAGTTCTTTGGCTGCTTAGTTCGTTTCTTAGAGACTTTGGTAGCCACACCAGAGAAGAAACATGGGAATTTTATCTACAAACATGTCAGAAGTGAGCTCAGGTTTATTGGCATCACTGTTAATACAAAACTTGAGAATTACCAGACAATCTTCAGTTGTTTTAAGCTAGTGCAGGCCCACTGGAGTCAGTTTAATGATCTGATGGACTATCACTGGAGAATCCATCCCAAAATGACAACAAAGTAATAGTTCAGAAACAGCCCTGCATTTCTGAGACTTTGGAGAATTTTTTGAAAGTTATTGGCATTTGGAAGTTTGCATATATCCATATATATAACCCTTTTTAACACTTTGATTATATAAGATTAGGATAAAACACTATTCTGATCCTAAATTGGCACATTCACTCAAGGACAGATGACTTGATGCAATCTACAAGAAAAAAAAGTACTGCTTGAAAAGAATTAAGTAAACTCAGAACATATTTTGGGTTTCTTTTTTATGAAAGCTACTTTGGGATATATGACCAGCCGTGAAGGTTCATTTATTCCTTGCTAATGAGAGAGGTGGGATTATTCAGACAGGAAGCAGGCCACCAGTTATTACAGCCCAGACCCTACTGAATATAGATGAATACTAATGAAATGTCTGAAAGGAAACAAGGGATACAGAGAAGCTTGAAATAAATGATGAGTCAAAGAACACTACAGCACTTAAAAATCCTCCCACCCTACCAGCTACCAAAAGATTTGGAAAAACATTTGTATGCATGTCCTGTATCCCTGTTCCTTCAACCCCCAGGAAAACACAGTTTGTTTTTCATGCTTGCATCTTCTCCAGCCATAATAAAATTGTATGTTTTCTCAACATTGATATTTACTTTAATGAGATATACATTAAGCAATTAAAATACTTGCATGCAAGAAAAGCCTTCTATTGAAATTGCCCAAACGAAGAAAACTTACAGTGAAACAGGAGTGTAACCAGACAAGGGTGATTTCCCACACTGATGGAAGATCAATCACACAGTAAAGACTAAGCCTGGAATGCCAGTGAAATTACAGCAAGATGAGAGGTTTCAGAACCAATGAGTGTGTTGTTCTCCTGTGAAATCACTGATAGTTTAAATTAAGTGGTACTGTGGGGAACTTGTTCTAGTGCTCTTATTCCCAGTTCTCCAGGCCATTAACTGTCTCCATCCTGGACCTCCTGCCAAGCATTCCCCAACAGCCACCCACACACCCAAGAGGAAACAAAATGTAACAAACACTGTAACATCTAAGGGTCTGTCCACTAATATCACACAGTAATTTGTGTTTTTAAAAAAATTAAAATTTTGGAAAAGTTACACCAGCAAATAATACATGCTCACTTGAAATAAAATCTTAATTACAGATGATTAATTTGAGTATGGTGCTTACTAATGGACCATAGGTTGAAGCTTAGTGGATGACCTTTTATGACAGCTTTTACATTCTAATCAATGAAAAAGTTCGGACAGAATTCTGGTAAAATCTTTATTGCTTCCTGGCAAAGGCAAGTGTTTCATATCTCTAGAATTAACTTATAACACTTCAGCAATTAAAAAAATGAGAAAGGTAAAAGGACCAAGAAAATAAAATAAGTGGTTTTTTTAAATGTGTAGAGGGATTGTTTTTTTCTTGCACATTGTATTCTTGGATCTAGTTACTGCAAATACATGAATATGCAAATATTTTATAAAATAATCACCTCTTACCGTCTGCAAGCAAACAATTTATCTCATCTAAGCTCCCACTGCTTTCAGAGAAAATGCTAGTTCACTGCAGCTATGGACACTTTGGCAAATAGTTTAATAAAATAGGACCTAATCATGAGATCAAAGCAGCCAGAGAAGAGGTCAGCATATCAATCTATATTAAATGATGTTCAAGGCTTTTACTGCAAAGTCTACTTATTATCATCCCTTAGACTGAATTTTCCCGTCAGGAACACGAGTCTAACTGCAAGTCATTGGTTTGGACTCTTACATCTCCAGTAAGTGTCAAAGCAGATGTCCTGTGTACCTAGAAGAGAAATTTTGGTCTTTTTCTTCTGAAAATAAACTGGTACAAGCACACCAGAATGGCTCTGCTCTCCCCAGGTAGTGGAGACATCCTTGAAAAGGTGATATTTCACTCCAAAGAGAAAACACTACAGTCTAACTCAGATAAGGAATAGCTTTTCCTGCTAGCTGGTCACCAGAGCAAACAAAGCCCCTGAGTAATAAACCCGAGCATTCCAGAGGGGACAGGAATGTTACCTGGGCACACCCAGTGCTCAGAGGAGGCTGCACCAGCCTGTCCTGCACAGCTCCTCCTCCAGACTTTCACCAAGGCACTCACCACCAAAACTTCCCATACAGACAGTGCTCTTTGTGCCCTTCCATCCTACTCGATGTTTTTTCACAAGAGGATTTTCTCAGACTCTTTCAGCTTCTGGCCTTCTGTGGAGCTTACATAAAGTTAGCATGGCTTTTTTGGTGTTTCTAACAGACATACACAGCCTATGAGATTTTTTTAGTGATTCATTATAGCATTCACCAGTCACTGATGAATTCTATTGTCTGTGCTTAATTCTGAAAAATAGGAGAAAGAAAATGGAGTTACAGGCATTCCCATAGTATTCCAGGAAAAAAGAACTGAGAAACAACAATAATTCTGAGTTTGAAGAGCTCGTAAATCTCTGGTTTAGGTATGAGGTGGTTTGTTAAGGACTGTAGAGAAGCACTGAGGTTCTGAAGCCCCACCAAGGAATTCAGTATATGACTGCCACTGAAGCTAAAGATAATTGTCTGTCCTTAATCCTTTTTCTTTTCCCTTCTGAACTATCATCCCTAAACCTTAAGCTCAACTCTGCTGCTTCGCTCAGCAAAACAGAACAATTGGTTTCAAGCAGTTTACATCCAAAGCCCTCAACAGCCATTCCCTCCTCAGTCACATAAAGAACCTCGTTCCTCTGTGGCAGGAGCTCTACCTACAGCAGTAGCAGTTTTGGCTTGGCAGCTTTCATTTAAGAGCACTCAGCCTGCAAATAAATTTACCAGCAAGAAGAATAAGTGATGGTGGACAAGCCAAGCCTGGCAGCAGCTGCTGAATAAAAAGACTGATGAATTGTGTCCCCCAGAAAAAAGGGAGGAAACTAATACAGACAAATGATGCTTTTGAACAATTTGTGTGCTGCTAATTTACAGGCCACTGATTAGTGCAGAAAACTGTCCTACAGCAGACCTGGTAGGGGTGACAAACTGCAGGAAGAACAGCCTCTTTGCACAGGAGGTAATGGTACTTTCTGTGATTACTGCACCCACCCAGGAGTAACAAAATGATGCACACCCCATACAGTTCACACAGTTATTACCTACTCTGCAGTTACTACAGTCCCTATGCCCACTGCACAGACCTTCTCTAGCCTGCAATACATACAAGGATTGATCCCCACACTTTGCTCTGGATGACCCATCAACACTTTTCCAATTGTGGAGTAAAACTTCTTTAGTTGCAAGAAAAAAAATTTAAGATGTTCCTTTCAACAGGTGCTGCTGCTGGTTTTACCACTTTTCATCTCCCTCTCAGCATCCTACTGAAGAAAATCCTGGGGAAAGCTGTTAATTAATCTTCCCATTAATTTAAAGGACGAAGAAAGCACATAACAGTGTCAGCAAAGCATTTTTTAACCTAAATCCATCTATTCTTTATGTTAGCTCTGACGGCCCAGATTTATTCATGGTGGCTTTTAAAACAGGGCCTTATTAATGGGCCTGTATCAGGGGTATTCTACTTCTAATTTTCATTAAAATTCTCTGGTTTAGGACTCAGTTCTTCCATTTCTGTGGTCAATAAGAATGAGGCAGATCATAGATAACACAAGCAAGGGTATCTCCCAAGAGAACTGCATCATCATCAAGGAACAGTCACTATTTGAGCCTGGGTTCTCACCTCAGAACAAACGTAGTTCTTCCTCAAAAAGTACTGGAAACTGCTCCTTTTTTCCTGCCAAACACTCAAACTAAAGCTCACTGGGGGAGGTTTAACCAGGGCTCTGTGCATGTTCTGCCAAGAACCCGTCCCCATTTGCTGAACACAGAAAATGGGGTTTGCACAACAGCTCTAGCACTGCAGCCAGTGTGGCAGTGCCATAACCATTGAGCTGTTCTCTCACAGGAAGGATGCAGAGCTCAATCTCAGAACATTAAGACCATTATCATGCAATAAAGGAACCAAAGGGACTCTCAGTTCCTTTGTGATAATAAAATTGCTCAAAGATTACATCCTTGCTGAGGTCTTTTCCAACTAAAATTGAAATTGAAAATGGGACAAAGCAAGAATGAAACAACATATTAGTGGGGAAAAGTAGGACACATCCCATGAAGAACTGTATTCAGTGCAACTGCTGTGTATGATCAGCAGCTACAGCCTGGTGACAAGGCAATTAATCCCTTATGCCAAGCCTGGATAGAGTTTACTCTCTTAGAGCATAGCACCTGAATTTTTAAAAGATATGAGAAACTCTGCACTTCATGTTTCTGTGTAAAGAATTTTTTCCATGTGAGAGAAACCTGAACATACCGTGGTCAGAACCGAGTTGCATCCTATTCCTTCTTAAGGGATATCATTATCTATCATTGAATTAGCTTCTGCTAGATTACACCTTGGATAAAAAAAACGCCTCCAAATCCAATAAAAATTTTGTTCAATTCACTACATTTAGAAAAATGTGATCCCTTTGACTTTATCAGTGGGAAAATTCATACTTATAGATATTGGTTTGGCTAAGTTATTTTACAATTCAGGTGATAAAGAAGCCAGTATCAAAGTAAGTGAAAGACAGGGTTTACACATTCAAAGCATACATCTCAACCTACATCCCTCCAGGTGACAATGGCCCCAAAGCCCAGAACTTTGGGAAGATGTTAAAAATCTCTTTAGGCCAGATTTTCTGAACAGATGTTCCTAGACATGAACAGCCACTGCCTTCTTACCAAAATCCTGTCTAGAATTTAAGTTTCAGCCTTGCAGGGACAGAGACAAGCCTGGCCTAAATGGCCAGAAACTGACTCAGAGCTGCCAAGCCAGGCCTGCCACAGCCCCCCCCAGAACTGGGTGCAGTGCCCAGAACAGCCCTGGAAACACAAACTCCTCAGCTCACCTGCTCAGCTGCCTTCAGTTTAGAGTCGAGTAACACCTGAACTCTTTATGAGACATTCAACCATGCACACAAATGATGTTTTTCTCTCTTCTCTCGCTTAAAAAGAAACTTTTCCTAGGCTTTATATCTATGGGAATAGTAAGCCAAGAAATTTTGCAGATGTAAGGATTCCGTTCCTTCACACAGAACAGGGTTTATTTTCTACAATAATATACTATTTTCTGTCCTTTTAAAATCAGTTTTTTATGCTTCCTCTACAAAACCAGAGTAAAAAAATATACCCCATTCAGTTCAAATCTCAGTGTGTTGCTGCATCACAAAAATATTCCTTCTACAAGTCTTTTAGAAATATGAGTCCCAGTGTATCAAGATGTATTAAACAGTAATATCAGAGACTGATGAAGTGATTTAGTAGATTTGCAGTCATCCCTCCCTCCCTCTTTTCCAGCAAAAAGATTTTAGCTCTTCTGGCCTTTGCTCATGGTGGTGATGAATAGCTTAAACAATCACACCAAAATTAAATGCAATTTTTCTATCTGTTCTTAGTGGAAGTCAGAGACAAAAGAGTTATTATTTCCCACTTTTTACATCATGTTTTGTGGCAAGGTTATAAAAGGACTTAGTCTGGTCAACATATATATAAAATACAGAACTGTTTTCTTAACCCTGAAAAAAGTTAGGAAAAAAAAGAAAAGAAAAAAAAAAAGGAAAAAAAAAATCACAGGAATTCTACTTAGCACTGAAAGTAGTAAATATATGAGTATGGTATCTCCTTTAAGAGGAGCTGGATGAAATTTGATATTAGAAATCTTGATTAAAGGGTACATAATCATATGTAAAGAGTTCTAATCCAGAAACTGCATGATAAAATAGGCAGACAGAATATTTGTTTGACATGACAATTTTCTGTTATTGTTTTGGGATTACAACAAACCTAGAGCTGAACTAACTGTGCCATGGTGGGTAAGGTTGTATCAGCACTTTCCTTGTAAACCTCTTATCCAATGGATTTATTACTAAATAAAAAGTTTTTCAGGGGCTGAAAGCTGGCATGAGAGACTGCATTTATCTTGAGAGACTTTGAAAAAGAAATTCAGCTTGTCTTAATGGAAGGAAGAAAATTGCTTATTTGGGATACATAACTTTCCACTGCTAATCTTACCAGCACTGTGCATATTCTCCATGCTTTAAAAAATATAGGGAGAAATATTTTGTTGATGTAGCTTCATTTTAATTTAGAAAAAAATAATCCCCATGCAAGCTACCTTTTCTTGTTTTGGGGATTTTAAATTTTGTACAACATATGTAATGATTTTTCCCTGACTATCCAATACAGTGCCACAAATAGGCCCTAATTATACCCTCTGATTACACAAAAGACAAAAATAGTCTGTTAATTACCCAACACATATTTATTTTAAAAAAGCCCCTCTTGTGATATGCATTTATTTTTCAATGGCAGCAATCATGGCTAGAAAGAAAGCCACCCTAAATAGAATTTTTTAAAATAATTGTTATATGGCAAAGAGAACAAAAAAAGTATGAAGACAAGGGAAGGTTCTTGAATTAGACTGGGGGGGTATCATGAGGCCCTTAAATAATTGTAATATCCCAGGGAATGTGGGACCAAAGCAGGGGTCTGGCCCCTGGTGGTAGCTCCCAACCACATCAGCAAAATTCAGTGCACAGCCAAGAGGCTGGAAGCTGAGAACTTCAAATGTGGAACAAGCACTAAAAAATCTGCATAGGAAAAATCTGGGAAAAGCCTGCTACTCATCACAGCTCTTCATGTAGGAGCTAAGGCAAATTGAATTTAATATAAAGGTGAAGAACCTCTGACAAAGATTGGACAATCCTTTAACATATCAAGTTATCTGAAGCTTGTATACTTTGTATTTCACAGGATTTATTGCACACTGGACTTTCAGAGATAGTCAGGAGAGCAGCTCATCTCTTAAATCATTTGGCTGTTCTTCAGGTATTTGACAGTAATACTGAGTCATATCCTGTACAAGCCTCACATGAACATTTTATCTGAAATTAGATTCAAAACATCTTTGATTCAAACACTCTCTACACTGGAGACCTCAAATTTAGCTTTATTTTGTCTTTTTTTACAAACACCCATTGCCAGCCTTGCCAACTTGTATTGGATTAAACAGCCACTCAGGCTTTTCTCTCACAGCCCCTGCAAAGGTCTGAGTCTCCACAAGGCACAGCTGCAAACTCATTATCTTTAAGGAACACACATAAAATGACAGTTTTCTCAATATTGTTCCTCATGGACAGTTCTAGAGCTTTGTATGCAGTTCAGAGCTGCAATGAAACACTCGTACACTCTTCTGCATTGCAATTCAGGAGGATTCTGCTACCAGTAGTGAAAAAACTGCTGCTCTTCTGCAGCTTTATCACTTCTGTGTGCCAAGAAAAGTAAAAATAAAATAAATTCATTTTGAAAATCAGCTACTTGAGTCAGTAATTCAGAAGATACAAGCAAATAAAAGATCTGAAATGTAGGAGTTCAGTTTTAATAAAGACACTCCTTTTAAAAGCAGTATAATGCCTCAATCACCCATTTCAGCCTTGTGATCCGTCTATTGAAACAGAGACGAGATCACAGCCCTTCAAATTGTTCAGCAAAGGCTTTGAACAGCCCCTTCTTCAGTGAAAGTCCTTTCTAAAAGCTTTATTCTTGTTCAACTAGATAAAAGCTTGGCCTTTTTCTTTCTAGTTTTTTTCTCCTCTCCCCCTTTCCTTGTTGTAAACACACATTTCAGAGAAAAGAAGACATTAAAGAGGGACAACAGAACAACAATCACTCCCTGAGTACTGCTTTATATGAGAATGATTTTACAGAGTCAGACAGTGCCTGCTCTCCTGAGTAAATAACTGGACCCACACCACACAGGATACTGATGTTCTTCATGAAGTGGAAAAAGACTCAGATGAGGCAGACACAGAGCCATCAAAAGAAACTTGCGTTAGTTTTGCTTCAGGATGGCACGTCAGAATCTGTAAATCCCTTCCACCTCAGAGGGCACTCACCCTTCCCAGTTAGGACATGTGTGTTCAAGCCTTTGTTCAAATGAAATGGCTCCCACTGCCTCTCCTCAGCCTTGTTTACCCACCTGGTGAGTCTCCTTCCTGTTCTGTGCCCTTTTGCTGTACAGCACCTGCTCCCTACACCAAATTAAGTTTAAGCCAGTGAGTCTGCTTAATCAAGCTTGGCTCAGCTTCTCAAAAACAGCTCTTCATACTGTACCCTTATGAATTTATTAAAAAGTGTTGTGTCCACATGCACACACACTCTTCATAGCTTAAAATGTTTAAAAAAATTCCAATTCTTATTTGTGTCAAGCACTGGCACATCACACAAAGTTCTCCCTTTGCTGTCAGAGTCATTTTCTTCACTTAACCAACACACTCTACCAAATTAAATCTGCATAGGAAAAATAAACACACATTTTACTGCAGAGAATAAAATGAGAAATTATTCTAATTTGAGATTTTCTCTTAATCTTTTGTAACTACAATAATTCAATCCAATATTAAACAAGCATTGCTACTGCACCATATTCCCTTGCAACAAAGAATACTATGTTCAGCATAATATTATTCATAATGAATATAGAACAATCTTCAAATTGTCACAGTATTGGGCCACCAGCACCCAGAGAATTCTGCTGGATGTCGGAATCTGAGTCCTTAGTCATCTATGGAGAGAAATACTATTTAGAGCCCCCAACACTAAGAACTCATTGTACTGGTACTATTTAGAAATTTGTAAGAGTTTACGTGCCTTGAGACCTTCTATTCACAGAGAAAGAAAAAACAGTTAAAGCTGATGTTTGAAATGCACACTATAAATACAACCAAATAGTGGGAGACTGATGTGACCTATCCACATGTACATATTATAAACATCTGGGTATTCAGGACCCCAATGTACAACATCCCCAATGTAACTCCACAACAACTCCTTTATATTCTCTACCTCTCCAAGCATCACTGAATAGCTGTCATTTCATATTCAAAATCATGCCATAAGGGACAAAGTTTCTCTGTATCTTCAAAAGCAAACCATTTTAGTCTAACAGAGCCTGGGGTGATGGAAAGAAGTAGGCCCTGCAGTGCTCACTGCAGGAGGATTATACACAAACATGTTCCAAAAGCTTTGGGAGATGAAACACATATTATAAAAGTAATTCCTGAGAAATGGAAAACAGCACATCTCTAACACATTGTCAATGTCTCAAAAATACGAAGAAATAAATCATTCATTCCCATCACAAAATTTCCTGGAGTTTTCACAATCACTGCCTTTAATGTGAGGGAGCAGCAGGACCAGGGAAGAGGGAGGCAGGGGCAGTGCTCTGGCTGATTAGGGGCACCACCCCACTTACCTGAGCGAGGAGAGGAGAGCTGGCCAGGAGCAGCTGCTGGGGCCGGGCACACACCAGGGCCGGGCACACACCAGGGCCACCACTCCAGGGCAGGGCAGGGCAGTGCAGCAGGGCTGGGGGCAAGCCAGGATCAGCAAGGCAAACAGGCCAGAAGGGGATACAAAACTCAGGCAAGCTCCCCAGCAGAAGCCCAGAGGTCTCCAGCACAGCTTCACGGGGCTCATCCTGAAGCACCTGAGCTAAGGCTCCACAGCTCCCACCCCCTCCCAAGTGCCTTTGAGTCCAGGCAGCAATCAGGGCCTGCCACCTACTAACTGAAAGCAGGTGTGTTGTGGAATCCAACTTAAGTTGGCAGCACCAAGCCATTGGCTATTACTACACCTGCTTACATAAGTCTTAACAAGCTTGAGCTTCTGGAAGATTATAAATTTTGAAATGCTTTTAAAGCACTAAGAACATCAGAATGACTGATAAGATGCAGGAAGTTACAAAGCCACGTGTAATGAGGCTCTGAAAGTCATGAGAAACTGATTTCAGCTGCACAGTTTAAAACATCATTGGATTGCTTGTGACAGTTCTTTCTGACTGACATGGTGCATTTGGGAGACACGTTCATAATGGAGAAAATGTATGCATTATATATAAACACACACAGACCTCTCTACATGTATAGATGGTAGAGCTCCTAGCTTTCTCTTGCTGCTAATAGTTTTAAATGTATATCATTAGGATAATTTTTGTCTTTCAGTTTACATTGGTTTGCTGGGGGTATAGAAAAACCTGTTGCAGATATAAGACATCAGTTTGGTATCCTGAAATCATTAGTCTGGCATGCTTAAGGTGTGAGGAATGTGGTTAGCACTTACAGCATGTTTGTTCTGCCATCAGTGCTTCAGTTAGAAAACAAAAAACCATTCTTGAGCTCAAGTGGATGCTTATTACTGAGTTACAACCTTTGCATCCAATGTGCAAGGCTGTTACTGCTGCAGGGTTCTAAATCTGCTGTGGCTGAGTGGAGAAGGGAAATTGCAGTTATTGCAAACCACACAATTCATCCATATAGTCTAAGTGTGAGCAAGAGAATGTGGAGATGATATTTCACACATTTTCAAGCAGAGAGATACAGATGTTCTCACCTTACAGCTGAATTTGCCAGGAATAATGACAGAGAGGGAACACCTTGCTGTACTCTGCCTTTTGATTTCTGCTCTGAAGAAAATACATCTTTCATTTTTTAAATGCCACAGTCTCAAAGAAAGTTACTTTACACTGGAAGTATTCATACTTTGCTAACTACCTTTAAAAAGTCACTCAGTATTATTAAGTGCTCATTGAAAGTAACATTTGTGATTTGCCAAACTACTTAACAGCATGCAGTAAGAAGTTCTAAGCCATTATCAGGCTTGCAGTTATATATAATAAGGAGGATGGGTTTAAATAAAAATCACTTTCAAGTAGAGGAATGATTAATCATTGCTGCTCTCTCCTTCGTTTGTATTCTTAGCAAAAGTTGTCAACCTTTGTCCCAGCATTAATGGTGAGTTTTATGTGACTGTACATGGTATTCTTAAACTTGATTAATTAGCAAGGCCACATTTTATTTCAAAGTGCAGAATGGAGTCACATTTTCATTCAGTTCCCTAGGGAACTAATTATAAGGTCTGCTCCACATACATCACAACAATATCTCCTATATGGCACAAGTAATTATTTAGATACTGTAAATATCCTTCCAAATATTTAAAACAGAACAGCTTCAGCTATTTTAAAGTTTCAGTAGAAACTGGTGCTAGCCTCTGCTGGGAAGTTCCAAATATTCCCTGCTCAGGAAAAACAGCAGGTACTCAGCATCATGAAAATGTAAACCCTCTAATGGGAATTTATCTGAACCAGTACAAAGGAAAAAAATTGAAGAAAAGGAGAACATAGTAGTTAAGATTACACAACCCTTTAAAAAAAAATGAACATAAATGTTTAACAACCCAATGATGTTGTTTTTTCTCCCTCAGCTCCAAGGCAGCAATCAATTCTTTCTGTTCTCCACCCCCAGTACACTGGAAACTGGCAGTTTTGCTGCATTAAAAATCAGAGTAGAATATGCAAAAGCCCATCTCTTAGAAAAGGAAAAAATCCTTCTTTCCCATCTTGCATTAGCCTTGGGTTAGGGGCAGCGGGCTAGGGAGTGGCAATGGCTCACCAGGCATATTCCAGGAGCTTTGGGAATGGAATCCCATCGTGTACAAAGACATCAAAACAAGCTTTGCAGAAGTATGAGAGGTCTCTTAAACTCTACACCAGAACTGGGAACTCAACTACTACAAAACTGCAATTTATCACTCAGAACACACGGAGGGAACACAAACACTGCCTTGGAAAGGGGCAGAGTGGCTGCAGAGTAGCTGAGGAGCTACACCAAACATCAGTTCACTTCTTTTTTGGCTTGTGGAATTCTCAACTTGCTTAGGCTGTGCTCCAGTTCCCAGGATTTGCCCCTAAAGGCAAATTTTAGCGAAAAAAGAAAAGGCTATTTGATTGGCTCCAAAGCTGTTCTAAATTGGATGATACAGTGCACATCAAGCAGCAGAACAGCTTCCATAGCAACACACACTCTCTCTTTGCTTCGTTATTTCCAGGGCATCTGTCAGTGACTCTGCTCCCTGCAAACAGTTGTGGGGAGGGAAGGTTGCTGGAAGCCTTGTAAACAGGCACTGTTATTGTAGGTGTGTGTCTGTGTTATTGTCTGGGTGCACCTTGTGAGGGCAGGCAGCAGCAAACTGCCTTCCCAAATTGATTATAATACAGATTTATATTTCCCAGCATCTCCCAAACAAAGACTTCAGTGTGGTCCACAAATACTGTAAAAAACACTCTGCAAGAGCCCAGAATTATAGATTAAACTTTCTGAAGTCAAAAAATAAATAATACAATATATGCTACCTAGAATATACACCAGCTATGTTGAAGCAGAAGACAAGTGTTTCCACACAGGAAAACAGTCAAATATTTCTAAAATCTACCCCAAATCCACTTTTTCTGAAGGCATATCATATAGCTGAAAGAATTAATTTATCTCACTTTTGCAAAATAGAAAAACAAACTAAGAATATAACTTGAAGTCCAACATGCACGTCAAATCACAAAAATTTGTGCCATTATAATGCTTTAGTTAAAATTACTCTACTTCATCTTTGAAGATTTTCTTATATTAGTTCACAAGTTACACAGTATCTGTAGCTCTCCTTATTTTCATCACCTTGGAAACACCATTACATTCAGGAAAACAAATACCAGAAAAATAAATATGGATTTATTATTTATAATACAAGAAATTTTTAATCCTGAATCTTCTATTTGATATTCTTTTGTATCCAAGACATTTTGTATCTAAGTAAATCTCTTCTGTAGCTGAGTAATAACAATTGTGACCACGATTTTGAAGATAATGAGTATAGATAAATAAACAGATGAGGGCTGATGAGCACCTATCATTTCTCTCAACAACAAAACTACAGGACTTCTGAAAAAAATATGGACTGAATTCAAGAGAAATGTACTTTTCATGTTAGATACTGCTTGTTTTTTAAATGTCTGAAATGGAAATATAGGAGAAAACAACAGGTTCTAAGTAACAGCTCTAGAAAATGTCAGAAGCTACTGAAACCATTAACAATTAGCACTATAATTCACAGGAAGAAAATGTAAATGCTGTTTTCTTATTATATAAGGTTTAGCTAAAATAAACTGATAGCTGGATTAGAAGTAGTTTGGTCTTGTGTTTAGTAAACAACACTGAACGAGTCTCTGAGAATTCACATCAAGTACACAGTAGTTAAATGCTCTTGTCTTTGGGGTATTTTGGAATCCACTACCATATTCACTGAACAATGACTCAGTGGAGAAGATACAAAATGCTCTGCATCCAATATAACAAATATATCAACAAAGAAAAAAATACTTTAGCTGAATAAGAAGAAAACCCAATTTTTCATTACTCACTCTTTATCCCAAACAGCCAGTGTGTGTTGACCATCAGGGCATGCAGCAAACTTTATATAGTGTTATTTGGCATTTGTAAATATATTTTCTGACATTTGGGAAGAGACAGAATTTGATGGGATTTGCAGACAGAAAAACTTTGTAGGACTCTTTACCAGTGTTCACTATTGCAACTAGAAATTTAATTTTTTACTCTTGCTTATGCCAGGGTTGCTTATGGCCTTGGAAATGGTATTCAGGGTTCAGTAAAAGGGATAACACCTGCAGAGCTAAGGAAAGTGGAGAACATGAGGTGTGAGGACCAGAGAGAAGTGTCAGGGAGACCCACACTTAAAATAGGTCCAGATAGTCTCATTATGGTACGGACTCGTAAAGTGCAGAGCTCTGAGTTAATCTTTTGCTATCAAGAGTAATTGGTGAAATCAGCAATAAAATGCAGGTCTCATCTCACTACACTGCTGGCCAAAGGAAACCATTGCTCACTGCTGCTTCATCAGCTCCAGAAGCAAAAAGGGTAACAACGGTTCTGCCCTCAAACGCATGGTAAATGAAATAGGTACCTAATCCAATTTGAGTGGTTCAAAGGGAACTCCTTTTTAAGTATTGGAGAGCAAAAGCAAATGTATCTTAGGAGGAAAAAAGGTTATGGATGCCATGCATGTGCACAACTGAATGCCAGCTCCACCAGCCTCCTGCATCACCATAATAGACCAAGGCATCTGCTCCAGAAGTTTTTCCACAAGACCAAATTTCAAAATGACATTCAAGGCAAGAGGTCACACAATGCTGATAACAACAAAGCCACACACTGAATAGTTTGCTCACCAAGTAAGCTCCATTCAGCCTCAGCACTGACAAAATTGAGGTGGAAATTGTCTCTGATAAGGTCTCTTGAGAGGTTTATGATGTGTTTTAGCAGCACTGCTCAAACCCAGCCCAGGTTGCTACTTGGATCTGTGCAAAGCAGCACTGCATGTCCTCTGAGAAATGAGCACAGTGGAGAGCCATGGAAGTGGTTGCATCATCTGAGAATCCTATAAAACCTGCACCTCCTGGCCTAGCCTGACCCCTTAAAGGGATCCCATAGTTGTTAAGTGGAATAACACAGAATTATTGCTATTGTCTACCATGGTTTGTAAGCACAGGCAAGCAGTATTGAACATCCAGCTCGAGCTCTCAGAAATCAGCTAGAGTCAGTCAGAGGAGCTACTGCAGAACTGGGGAAAAGCTAGAAAATTGTGAGTCATCTCTTAACCATAACATAGACAGTATATAACCACAGCAGATTTGAATGGCTAAATCAGCATGTATTAGCTATTATAACTCACTAATTGCTGTTAGGAAGAAAGTTCTTGTCCTTATTTCCCCTTTACCTATAATTTACCTGTAATTTTGCTGTTCCCTGTGCAAAAGCTTTGCCATTCCCAGCAGCAAGCTAGTTCAGAGAAGGGGATCAGGACAATGTGTGTCAGTTGGGGTGAGATTTGTCAGGGTGCTCCTCTGCCCAGCCACATTGAGGGCACTGGAGCAGCAGAGCCAGCCCAAGGAAAGGGGCAGGAGCAGGGCAGCAGAGCAGCCTCAGCTCAGCTCTGACACCACACATATTCACAGCAGAGTTCCTCAGGACTGGCCTTCTATCAAAAAGTAATGTGATAGCACCAGAGAGCAGATCAGAAGCATTCTCTTTCTTTGGGAAGAAAACAGGCAGCTCTTTCAAACACCTACCAGTGACTTTAGCATTGAAATATTTTCCTTACAAAATCCAGCATGTAATTCCTTAGATGGTGGCAGAGATAGAAGCAATAACAAACCAACAGCAGTAACTAATGGGAATATTTAATGAAAGCACCATTTTCATTAACTGAGAGTCAGTCTGTGCTCTTTGTAGCTTAGTTTTCACTGGCAAGTGTCTCTAAAATAAGGCACATTCTAAATTCTCTCATAACTCAATACAAAGATTCCAGACCAGGAACTTCTCCATATAGCCTCTATATATTTTTTCTTAAATCGCACTCAAGCTCTAAAATAAATCTTTGTTGTGCACAAGCTTCACATTGGCTCTTTGAACAGGACTAGACTTAACTCCTAGCTAATGGTGTCATTGCCATCATGAGAGGCAGGACAGAATCTCTCCCTTTTATGCTTCCAGTTTTTGGCAAAGCTAACAGGAAAAACTATAGGAAAAAGATATATAATAGCTGAATCCCTAGTGGAAAATAAACTGCCATAAATAATTTTACAATATGAAAGCTAATTTAAATTTGGCCATATTTCTGGCAGAACAGTGTTCTGTTTGCACAACTCAGAGTGCTCTACACTCTACTGTGAATGCTCATTTAAATTTATCTGAAAGAGGAAGGTGAATCCAATTCAACTTATTTTCTTGATGTGTTAGTTAGCTTTCATTCACTCAAGAAGCACAGACAACAGCATATACCTTCCCTGGCACACTATGAATTGCAAATTATTTATATTTTTCATCAGTGGCACAAAGCAACAGCAAATAAAACAGAGACTTACTTGCAAGCAGATGGCAAGTTCTGTATCTTCTGTAAAACACACCATGTATGCCAAGGTACGGGGGAAAGGACAAGAGGGGAAAAAGTTCTCCCCAGTTTCACACAGTGAACCAGGTCATAAAACAATTGAAATATTCTAATTCTCACTGAACTGACTGAAATTAATTCCATTATTTCAGGGTAATAAAAATAAATCTGCAAGCATCTTCAAAAAATCCAATGAAGACTTATATCATCTAGTCAAAGTCAATGAACAATAAAAAGGGTCAAAATATTTGAGAAAAATTGGTTGAAATAATTCTGTGCTTTAAGTAAATGTTTTAAAGTTACCAAATCCTGAGTATTTCCAATATCTCAGTTTCAATGCACTTACAATGTAGTATTTTTGAAAGAAGCAAAAAACAAAGCCTTGTACTATTTTTTAAATTTTTTTGTATACTTAGAATGAACCAAATTATCTCATTGAAACCCTAATAATTTCTTTCCTGCTGCTACACCAGACATGTCAGGATGAGACAGTATGCCAGCAGAACCAGATTCAGAATTGGTACTTCTCATGTAAAACTGATGAATCTGTATCTTTTTATTCACAGTACCAAGACCCCTGTATGAGGGGGTTTAGTCTATATACATGAAATTATGGGTATCGGGTGGTTAACAGATGATTTAACAAGAGTGTTGTTGTAAAAAGAATGCTAAAAAATAAAAATCAGCTACTTCTACTGATGTTAGTTACCTAAAGCAATAGTCAGCTTTTGCCATATTCTTTAAGATATATTAAAGTATCAGAAATTCCTATTTCAGCAACCCAAGTGCACTCAGTTCCCCAAAATATATCCAAAGTATTCTATCTGTCAGCAAATGTATATCCCATTACATAATTTAGGATGATGGACAAACTCTCCTGGATGGAAAAGTAATGTGACGAAAACATTCACTAGTGAATTTCTTTAGAGCAATTAAACCTGCTCACATTTAAGCTTTCATTGGAGGCTCACCAGGATATTGGACATTGACTTCATGAGAGGAGAAAACATTGTTACAGCATCAAACAATGATGTTTCCATAGAAAGGAAAATATTTTTAATAAAGTCGCCCACAACATCTCAATTACCAGTCCAGAGCCAAGATAAAGTGTAAGTACAATAAATCAATATTTTCAAATGTAACATAAAACCCCTAAGTGTTATGAAAAGACTGCTGCCACCTCTTTAATTCGGTTGAAAGTCAAAACTAGAGAAACACACCTACAAAACTGATCCTGGTGCAAGTCTGTCCAGTGAAAACAAACATATTGAGCTGCTTCTCAATTAGAGAAAATAATTGCTCCGTACCATTGTTCATAATCAGCTGGAAAGACATTAACAAAACAACAAAAACTGCAAAGGAGAAACACTGCCTCTAATGATAAAACAGCACTTCAAACTGCAGTTATATTTGTGTTTCAGTAACTTCAGTAACTCTGATTTGGAAGCCTCATACACACAGGAACAGAGTCAATCAAATTGAATGAGGACATTTAGGGAACATGAACCCAAAGAAAGATCAAGTTACATGAATTCAGGATTTGGGTCACCTGTACAAACTGGAAACAGCAGCAAATGTCATCAATAACCAAAAAATTGTCAGGCAAGCAATGAAACTAAGAAAGGACAACCTTAAAGCAGCTTTCAAAGAAATTTCTTGTAACCAGATTGTAAAGATGAAAAGGTTTTTTCCTGCAGTTAACTTGAACTGAGAGAGATGAAGGGGAATGACTGGAACTGAGAAAAAAAAAAAAAAAAGAAAGAAAAAATAGAGGGACAGAGTTCAGAGAGAGTCTCAGCTGGATACCAGTAACACTGGAATAAGAAACAGACATTCCAAATGAATGGAAAATTAGACTTAGAAACAAAAATATTTGTATTTGTATTGCAAGTATTTCTAAAAAGAAAGAAGCAAGATAAGGAAGAAACACAAGGAAAATTGACATTTTCACTATGCTTTCTCCAAAACTAAGTCTCTTTTTTATTTTGAGAAATTAAAATTTCAGTAAACATCCATTAGAACCTTCTAGCAAAGTTGTCCAGAAATAATGTGTTCCTTAGTGACCAACTCAATATATCTAAATGGTCCCTGATATTTCACTATGTCTTCTGTACTCTAAGTAAACACCTAGTTTTTGTATTTTTACTCATATACAGGCCACTCTACAGTCTCCAGGAGTGGTGTTTGTTTTTCCAGACTAAAAATCCAATTGTTAAACAATTCTCCATGTATTAATAAGAGATAAGAAATACAACTTTGCTATGCTTATTTGAAGAATGAGTGAACTCAGTGACCTTGCCTTTGGAAATAATAAGGCAGATACATCATGTAATTTATAATATCTCCCATCCACAAAACAAAGTCTAGGTCCTCCCAAACACGGATAGAGTGAGGGAGCAGTGACTTACAGCAGTCTGTAATTGTGGCTCAGTGGCTGCAGTGGATACTCAGCACTGCCCAACAAACTCCACCACCTACGTTGTAAATGCCCAAGACTGGGGCATTTCCCATCCTGTTTCAGCCACAGTTCACTAGAAAATGTAATATTTTTACCTATCATGAGAGGAGACAGAACCTTCCGGTAATTTAAAGAAAAAGTAATACAACACTTAAAAATCTTTAGATTATCAAAATGTCTAATATGATTTTACAAAGAAAGTATTTATAGAGCAGGAATGAAAGAAACCTGAAAAGAGTCTGGCACTGTGATCTCACATTGCAGGGCATGGGTTGTACCTTCCCTTCACTTTTGAATATCCACAGAAAAAGAACTATTGAGTCCAAGTAGCAGAAGATTAAAAAGTCATCTTGAAAGAAGACTTTTGACACTATCTCAAAATAAAGAAATAAAATGCAGTTTCTTAACATGCTCTCTGGTTTAATATTTCGCTTCTGCAATGCTCTGCTTCACTGTTACTGAGTGACAGAAGAGCAAATGACAAAAAGTCTTTTTGGTGCCCATATCTTCATTTTTTTCTGTATATTGTAAGAAGAAATGACAGAGCTGATCATTAAAAATGTTACAATTAAGTCCTGCAGTCACCAGATGTACAGCTGAGAAGTGGAATCAATCCTGAAAATTACATCATGGGGAAAGAGAAAGAAAAAGAGATGAATAAACAGAGGAAACCATTAGAAACCTCTTCTGCTAGACTGGAGGGTGAGGAGGGGGGAAAGATGCAGTATTTTGGTTTTTGAATCATTTTTGTTATGCCCTTTTTTATGAAGATGTAACTGCAGCTTTAATGCAGGCTGGAATATAACTCATTGCACATAATTTATTTGCAATTAATCCTGCTTCTGATTAAAAAATAGTGGGAAATGTGTAGAATCAGAATCAATGATCCTGACCTGGGCACTCACATGTTTGACAGCAGCCACTTTATGCAAGCCAATATGGGAAGTGCTTCCTGCTCAGGGGTACACGAAACCTCCCAGACAAACAAGGGGAGATGAGTGGAGACATCAGGGGTCAAATGGTTTGGGGTTTTCTTGGTTTGTTACTGAGCAATTAAATAACATTTTAATACCTTCTACTGAGTGGTTACCACACAGTCATTGAGCAGCTGCAAATGCATCTACAGCTGGAGAGCACTGGCCTCTCCCCTCTCATGTGGAAATGGGAATGAGACCTTCCCCAGCCTAGCACACCTCTCCTCTTATTTATTTTATTTCTCCATGTACATTGAATTTTAGGTTGTTGTTTTGGAGTTTTGGAGTTATTGTTCTAAATCCCAGACTCCAAAAAACACAGATGAATTTATATTTTTTGTTATCTTCCTATACTTAAAGACATATTGTCATTGATATTTTTTCTCAGATATTTATATCATCTATTTTATTGATAAATTATGAAAAATTCCTATTTGATGGGTAGAAATAGACAATTTTAACCAACTGAAAGGACAGTAAGATTTTAGAATAACAGCCGTGGTAAGGATACAAACCAAAATCAAAACCCTCAGTGATTCAGTCCTGTAAATATTTGGAATTTTGATTTGAAAAATAGATCAACATAAAATAAAATCATTTAAACGTTTGAAACTTTAAAAAAAGTCTTCATGGTCTTGTTGTCACTATTTGGTATCCCACCCTCCCCCACTGGGCAAACACTAATTCTGGCTGCAGTGTATTCCGGGGAGCTGGTACAGAAGCCTGAGCCTTTCGAGGGTGCATCACAGCCCAGAAGAGGGATACCTGTGCCAAGGCACCGTGAGTCACACTCAGCGGGAGAGGAAGAGCTTCACACGCAGAGTCCCAAACACTCCCTGTGACATCAGCGCCCCCTCCCACCTTTGGGTTAACCCCACACTGCGGAAAGCAGAGGAGCCCCAAAGGTTGGGAAGGTCCCCTGCAGATCTGCAGAGCTCTGAAAGCATTCCTCGTTGAGCAGGGCGGGACAGAGGGGCAGGGCAGGGCGGGGCCCATCAAAACATGAGGGATTTTGGAACCTTTCTTTAAATAACAGCTAAACAGTAGAGCAGAGGAGAATACAACACACAACCATTCAAGGATGGGAAACCGTAGCCATTTTGCCAGCAATAAATTTTCAGCAGGAAGAAGTTATTTTGGCTAAACATAGATTTTTCAAAATTATTAGAGAAATTATAAGCAAAACAGGCTTGCTTTGCTTCTTGTTTTAAAGAAAGGTAAGGAGAGGACACCAAACCTGGGGTCACATTTTCTTTAGCAAAGACCTCTTTTGTCATTTATCTTGTTCTGAACTCACTGAAGAGGTGTAGAGGCTGCTATGAACGACAGCCAAGCAGATCAGAGGGAGCAAAGGGAGGTCTGTGAGCGGCCGAACAGATGGAGCGATAACTACACTGGGGGAATCCAGTCAAAGCAGCCGAGAATAACGAGCAGGGAGCACGGCTTGCAAGGGCCTTCAGCAGGAAACTTGGCCATTTTGGACTTTGTTCTGCTTTTCTAAGTTGGCATTTTATCGTAGGTTCTTTCTGCTGCCTCTCAATTATTTCAAATCCTCACCTTACTACTGCAAATCTGGGAAAACTGCTTATTTCTGTGCTACGAGAAAATGGAAAATCCTCTAAGTTTCTGGGCAAGGATTCAAAATTGCATTAAATATTTTAATAGTGAGCCCTAAAACTTCAGGTTGTTCCCATGTTGCTGTCAGTCAAGACCCTGATTTGTCTGACTGTCTGCTTATTTTCCTGGTCTTACTGCCATACATTTATCAAAAAAAAGCCTTGGTCTTTTGAGGCACTGTCTGCAGCTCCTGCTAATATCAGTCTAGATTTATGGAGATTATGTGTTTTGGACATCAGAAAGAAATATGCCCTGAAATTGATAACTGAGCAAACATGAAGATTCACAAATACAGAATTTCATACATGTGTTATGGCAATTTTAAAAAATAATGCTGAAACTGGTAAATATGCAATTACCTGGAGTGGACTCAAATGTAGGTCAATATTTTCCAAACAAGAAGAAAAATATACAAAGATGTAAAAATTTCCCTAATACAAAGATTCAGCTTCTGGAATGCTAAAAGTTTAGCCAGATTTTAAAACCATGAGAAACTTCTTCAGAACAGTATTTCATAGCACTACTTGTGTTGTGCAATTTTTCAGCAGACAATGTGAACAAAATTTTGAAGTCATGCAAGAATCCATCAAAACAGATGCTGCACAGGGAAGAAGAATGCTTGGATTCTCTTTCTGGGGCTAGATCAGACCTCAGATAAATCCTTAATCTCTTTTCTTTCATGCTCATCATCTCTTTTGCCTGCTACAATTGCAGTCATCATATTCCTGCAATGACAACAGATCCTCAAACTGGCCAGAGTCCATATTTTCTAGTCTGACATTAACTGCAGCAGTAAACCAGGTATCAAGTGCTGATGCAAAGGCAAAAATCTGTAGCTGCCGGGCCACCAAAAAACAATCTGAGGGTGAGCAATGCTTTTTACTTACTCTGTTGCAAGACTTGGTGAGATAATTGTGTGCACATACACAATATGCAACACAGAATAATCTTCCATCTTATGCATTTACAGGCTCCTTAATTCAAAAAGTTCCAAGTTTTCCAACTCCTTTTTTGCTCTGTCAGTTTTACTGTGTGAAAAGATGGAAATTACAGTCTTACATAGAAAAGAGGCCTACTGAAGAGATAAATTATGGTTTATAAAAATAATCAGACTCATATGAGTTTGTCTATTATTTTCTAATGAGATGCCAAAGCAATAACTGTAAAAACCATCTCAAGATACATCTGAGATGAGGAAGCTGAAATGGTGAGAGCAGACAATGGTTCACCAGGTAAAGGTTTTGTCAGCATTTCATTCTCCTTTGATCAGATATTGAAACAAAGCAATCCAGCAATTTATCAAGAGGGGAAATAGTGTCCAAATAAATAAACTCCTGTGTTAGCAGGTTATATGTGAGAAACTATGTCACATGCAAAAACGTCACATACAAGGAATAGTGAACCTTGCATTAAAAAATAAAAAAGAGATTATACTTTGTAATTTGCACAAGAACCCTCCAAATAATGGTGTAGATGGCAGTGTGTGCTATGTTGGCAGATACTGTAAGGATCTCTTTATGCTGCATGGAAGATTTGCTGTTCTCCTGCCTGGGAAGAACCAATCAGAATAACTCACAGAGCCTTTCATAAAGTTTTGGTGTTTGCCATGAACTCTTCTGAGGTTCCTCAGACCCAAGTGCTTGTTTTCCAGAAAGCAGATGCTTGTGACCCATTGTGGAGTGTATTTCTAAGTGCCTATAAGGTTATATAACAAATATGCATGTATTTGTCATCACATGAGGGAAAGCAAACCTGTTGGTTCAATAAGAGAAGCATTATCAGCTTGCATGGTGATAGAGATAAGACTTGAAGTTGTGCAGGGCAAGAGCTGGACATCCTGGTGTACCCCCAGTACAGTGCTAGTCAGGTGAACTCACTCAGATCCCACCAAGGGACAGAACTGAGTTTTCTGTGGATTTAGAGTCACAAAAGGGTACTACAATAAAAGGCAATGTTGAAGATAGTTGTGAAGAGCAGGGGCTAGTTACAGCCTGCCTTCTTGAATATGCATCCCTCCTACTACAAGCTGGCAAGTGAATTTTTTTCTCACAATATGGTGCACCACATGCATGTTTTTCACTGCTGTAGTTTCCTGGAATATCTCAGTATACAGTAAGATATGGGGCATTGGCAAAGGAAGAGAGGAAAGAGGTCACATTCACAGGAATCCCAAAGTATCTTCACTTCTGTTTAAAATGCTTCAATCTATATTCCTGGAACTGGTCCTGCTAATTTGAAAAGAAAATGTAGCATAATATCCACTTCTTATTCTTTGAACAAACCTTCTTTACAGTGGCATAAATTATTGCTCTTTAATACAGCAGACAGTACAAGGATTTGGTCCTTTTATGTTATTTATCGGGGAGACATAAATTTAAGGAATTGATATAATCTCCTAATGTAAATTTTCCCCACCATTTGGCCTGATTTCCTAATACATAAGGCATTGTGTAACAATCAATCTGACACGACAGTGGTAGTATATATTAGGAAAAACTACTTACTGTCTTTTTTCTGAAAATGTTTTATTTTTTTTCAGTTAAAATAAAAATATATTAGCATGAATGAAAGAATAATTTAATCTCAGCAATTTAGATCTAAATATGCAATACTTTATTAAGTATTAATAACTGTTATGGCTATTGACAATTCAGGCATTATATCAACTTGAACTTTTGTTTCTCATATGATCATCATTTCTGCAGAGGAAACTGCAGAGATAGAAGGTGGCTCCCTGGGGGATTTCCTCATTTCTACAAAGAGATGATTTCTTTCTTTGAGAATAATATGAATACCACACAAAATTCATTTGAAAGAAACTTTGAAATTAAGTTGACACCAGCACCTGGGAAATTGATGTCTTACACTGTACAAAACACACCAAGGAAGTTCCAGCAGTGTAAAATGCCAAATTCATTTCAAGGCTACTTTCTTTTTTAAGCCTATATTCTTGTTACATTTATTTTATAGCTCCTGGTTAAGATTTTGAAGATGCTGAAGCATCCCAGTACATGGCAAATGTGCTGCAAACCAGTAAAACTAACAATGGCTGCCAGAGCTAAGGTAGGACTGACAGGTTATGTGGGGAATTGTACCTTTAAAACATTCCTGTAAGGAGCCAGAACATGACAGCGAGTGAAGCAGGTGCTTCCATTTTTAGCTCAGATTGGTTTAAGAGGAACCTTTTGAGGCAGTTGTTTGGCTAAAACTTGAAAATTTCAAGTTCCTCAAAGTTCCCTGCTGAAGGAGAAGCAGAGCACAGACACTAAACAGGAAGAGGGAACAAAACTGACAAAGAGGCTTGGCAGAACACTGCAGGAGAAAAAGACTTGGGGCTTTGAAGGATCACTAAAGAAGAAGCAGCAGGATGATCAGAAATGTGATCAGAGGTGATGATCAGAAAAGTCCCTCTGGCACAGTCTGATCAGTGTCCACCTGAAAACTGTACTTCAACAGCTGCCTCAATTGAAGCCTTCCCTTCCATGCTGTGCTTCATCACACCAGTGCAATTAATGTATCCCCGTTCCAACATTCAAAATACATTGAAAGTATTCACAATAAAATTCAGTTAATAGGAAGGTTATTAAAAAATAAAAAAGTTTGCTTGTTCTAAAATAAGCTGTCAAGCACAAATACAAACTTTGAATTCTAATAGAAGCTATAAAGGATTTGGAAAATGGATCAGTTTGCAGCAAGCAAAATTTCTCAGGTAAATTATATAAGAAATGGAACAATAAATACTTAAGCACCCACATAGACACGCCTTAGAATGCACACACTAAGAACAAATATAGCCAGCAAAGAAAACAACTGGTGATGTTCAGTCTTGTTTTATTTTTGCCAATAGCAGAATAACATGAAGATGATGACAGCCTACAAAAGGGACATCTCTTAGAAACTGTAACAGAAAGAACAGGCCCAAACAGATGAAAAAGGAAAAGGTAAACACCCTGAACCGTGATTTTTGAGGAATGTTTTCTGTCATTTACCTACAGAGCAATTTTCCACACATGCCCATGATAATATTCCCTAAATACATAATGATGCAATTCTATAGGTAAATAACTTTGAGGCATTTAGGAGAAAGAATAGTTTGAGCCATCTTGTATAAATTCAGTGGAAGAATCCTTAGTATCAGTTCCCTTCAGTAAAGTTCCAAGCTAAAAACAACAGAAAATGGTACCTACATTGTAACAACTATAAAATTGAGTACTTGAAAGATTTGATTAAATCACATAGAACACTTTTCCTGATATATTATTCTCCTGGCTTTCCCTCCTATTTAATAAGCCAAACATTAGCACATTGCAGCAACACAAGATTTGGTTGGGTGGAGGTTGTTGCTGAGGGGGTTCCTTTCAGGGTTTGTGCATTACTTTTCCCAAATGTATTACAAATATAAGCATTTTTTGAATTTCCAAATGATTTCCATTCTAACTTTACCAGAATACTGATGAAAGGAATTTTCAAACAAAACCACATTACAGTTAATCCCGAAGTACAAACACACGTTTATCTCAGCAAATCCCTGTTTTGTTCTACCCAATTTTAATGCAGCTTCTACAGTAGAATGTTTCATACAAAACTGTATGCTAATGCAGAAGGGTTGAAAATCCTGTTTATTTGCTTACCTGTTCCATCAGCTTCTATTCTGATAATCTGCAGAGACCCAAGTAATAAATCACTGTAAGGAATTGGTAAGTTTATAAACAACAGATCACACACTCCTGTAAAGAGAGGAAGCTAAAATCAATCAAGGTGTTTAGGAGATGAGCTTTCAAAACCAAGGGATATCTGGATTTGAAAGTATAAATTTTACCATTCACTCAGCTGAAACAAAAGAGCTATACCAAAACCAACTCTGCCAGATAAACATTTGATGACAAAGAATTTGAAGAAAATTTAGGAAACCTGGTGTAATGGTAACAGAAATTGCACACAGAAGCAGTGTTTGAGTGAGCTCAAGGGTTTGCATTATCAGTTGCTGGTTAAAGTGTTTTCCACATTATTCTTTGACGACTGAACTATCAATAATTAAAAGACACCAAGAGCCAAATCAATCTGAATGCTGTTCTTTCCCCTTCTCCACACACGGAGGAGCTGCTGCTGCTGCCCAGGCACCCCCCCCTCCCTGCAGGGCCAGCTGGAACATCTCCAGTTCACCCGGGGTCACTTGCAGCTCTACCCCAGCACCGTAAGAGAAAGGCTGCAGAATTTGGAACATACCACAAGAGATTTAACTTTAGGATTCATGAATGTTTCTGATTTTCTCCTTTCCCAACCCCTAATTTCTTACCAGGAAAAGACAACAATAGTGACCATCACTGCGGCTTCTCTATATGCATGAGGAAAATTTTCTTTTTAGCAGAAATAGATAATAGAGAGAAATAATAATTTTATCTATAAAATCATAAACTTCATGCATCTCCTTTATGAATTTTCATCCTATTTAAAGAATTGAAAGTCACAGCAAAATGTGAATGACTGAATCAGAAAAAAATTAGATTATTTGTTATGTGATGTAATAAGAAGCATTGCCTATGCTTATGGGTAGCTGTAAATATTTTTACTCATAGTATTTATAAAGTGGACAAAAGCAGAGCTTCTAGAGCTATCACCAAAAAAAGAGAAAAAAGCTTCCAACTTCAGAAAGGAAGAAACAAGCAACTATTCCCTTTTCTGAAATACTGGGAATATCAAACCAGTATAATACCTGGTGGTTTTACTTCTTCGTGTCAGAATTTAGAACCATGTAGGAAACAATTTCATGTTTATTGACTTATAATAATTGAGATTTCTTTCTTCTGGAATCTGTGAAACAGGCTCTATTTATCTGCTTTGTTCCTGATCCCCATTTTTGGGTGGCACAATTTAAATAGTGCATCTTTCACTGACAGGTTCCTTCATACTGACAAGGAAGAAAGTTTCAGTTTTCCTTTTTATTTTTCAGGTCTCCTTATGCTTATTTAATGAAGCATAAATATGGATGGCACCTTTTTCTTTACAGCAGCTGAAAACATACAAAAATACATTCAGTTGCAAAAGCACCTCTTTTTTATCCAGTCTTTAAATAGTTCCCTTGGTTTCCATTATTTTTACAGAGTTTTTTACTTCCTTCACACATGTGAGCCCCACCATCTCCAAAATAACTGCCCACAAAACTCATCACACTGATGTTAGGAAAAGAAAGAAACACATAAAACATTCAGAACAAGAAAATCCTGTTACACAGAGATCCATATTAACTTCATTTTCACTTCTTATGAGCCAAGTGCTCAATACAAAAGTCTGTATGTCAGTCTTTCCTCTTTAACTGTAATTAACCTTACAAAGGAGTATTTTAAAGTACTTATTACTTAAAATATTGATCTGGGGTAAGTTCTTATCAAAATATACCTAGAAGTACCAGAATTCCATGCATGTGCTATTTACTAATTCTGGATTAAAATCATCAGGTTTTGTCAGAAATATCTTGTCAAGTGTTCCCTGTGCCAATGCCATAGTTCAAAAACTGAGGCCATCCCTAAAAAGTCTGGGAAGATTTTATCAAAATATACAGCTGAAATGTCTGCAAGAGGTCTGCAGGAGACAGCCTGTGCATGTCTTTTTTTTTTTTCCTTAGGTTTTATAGACCTCTATCTCTTGTTTGGTAAACACATTATCTGAATAAAGTATTTCTTATTCTCCTTTTTCCTCATATTCTCCCTCCTGTTCTGTACCTCGTGCTCATCATTTGTCTACATGCAAGGAGATTTTTCAGCTGGATCTCTGGGGCTCAGATTTTCATTTCTACAGAGAGGAGGATAAAATACAGAAAGGAAGAAGATAAAGCTCCAATTAATTCATGTTGAGTGAACAGGCAAACAGGTGCAGCTGAGCAGGGATCACCCCTCAAAAAAAGTAATACATTCTTTTGGTGACATTTAATTATACTTTTCAAAATAGCTCTAAAAAACAGGCATTTCATTTCAAAGAAAGGAGAACATAACAACATTCTCTGTATAAGAGATGTGAAAGCACATCTATGAATCATAGCAGAAAGCCAGCTAACCCTGCAGCAGATTCTTCTGCCAACCAAATCTAGGAAGGACAGAGTTTGAAGGATTTTTGCATTTACTCAAACTAAAACATTCATGAGCCTGCAATATTAACACAACCCCACACTGATTCCCAGAGACAGAGCCCTGGTCCTCAGCCAGGACACTCCATTCCAAGCTGACACATTTCATTATGGCTTCATTGTATTTCCAGACCCTTTGGGGGCACACCAAGGGCTCAACTACAAAGCTGATCAAGTATCCACTGTACAGAACTGTGTATTTTACAGCTGGGCTTTGTGGAAGATGACAGATTTTGTACACTACATGGATTCTAAAGAGTTCCTGTAAAGTGTGAAAGAAGAGTAAATTCTGGAACCAGAGGAACAGGCTGCAGGACAGAGCTGTCCTCCAAGTCCAGCCAGCAGAAAAGGAACGCAGAGTTCACAGTGGTAAAAAGAAAAATAGGGAGGAGAGATCCTAAGAAGTTATTTCATCCATTAAGCTGCAAATTCCAACATTCCTGTGGGACTATAAGAAATAATTAGTCCTGAGAAAATATTCCTCCTACAGGACAACAGAAAAATTATGGGCTCTAGAATACATGTAACAATTAAAAATGTGTCACTTTATTCTTTCTCAATGCTTCCTTCTCCCTTTCGTATTTACCCCAACCCAGACATTTTTATTACAGCTAATGTTAAGAATAGTTATCTGACCTCAATGCCCACTGGGCAGGATGTTGTAAATCTAGTACATTGCTTCTCAAAAAAACCCAAAAAAACAAAAAACCAAAAAACCCAACAACCAACAAAACAAAAGAGGAATAAAATAACCAGACTTCAGGCAAAAGCTCCCTAACAGTCCTGGAAGAAGACTTAGAAGATCACTGACTCTTTTCTGTGTCACAACATTTACTCTAATGCTACTTTTGGAGTAAAAGAGTTGAGAGATATTTCTCTCCTCAAACGAAGGGTGTGTTACATCCCTGGGGAGCCTACAAAGAGCACCCCAGGCACTACTCAGTTATGTTTTACTGCAGGTAGAACCCAACTGCAGAAAAAAAGTTGCTCCACAGCACATCAGTCTTGCTTTAAATTAATTGGAATACATTTCATCTTGTCTAGGATAGGGAGTTATTACAGATAGTTACATTCAGACAAGGAGTTCTTTGCCTCTTCATTTCTACAGAATTTCAGGAACAATCCACATGTGAACAAGTTGAAATGGGCCAGGGAGACAGAAACAAGAATCTATCATCAGATCTCAAAGTTATGGGACCCAAAATGAACTTTCATTTACAAGTGAATAGGCAAACTTCTTCATTCTACTTAGATAAAGCATTACATTCTAATACATCATTTTTAAGCCCTTTGTGTATTTTCCATTATACAGTCTGATTACTGCTGAGTAACCTGCAAGGCACCTACATGAATATTTTATTTAGGTGGATTATCACAGTTGATGTTTCCTCCCATGAACTTTGACTTCCCCCTACCCAAAATGCAAGTGTCAGTTTGAAGTGAGCCCACAGATAACATGTTTGGGTGCCACAGTGCAAGGCAACACAGCAGGTCTATTTTGGTGTGTTTGCTGCACATATAAATACAAGCAGTAAGTACAAGCACCTTTCCATCCTCCTCACAAAACCACCTTTCACACTTTATTATCTCTTACTAAAGCCTACTGTTGGCTTGATTGAAGTGTGTAGGTTGCACTATACTTACCTGCAAATAAAGCACCTTCATTTGGTTCTTAAGTTACTTCAGCAGCTCTCCCTGTTATTACATGCCTCCTTTTCAAATTATGAATTTCACACACTTCACTGCTTTTGTGTTTCATTTAAAGCCTTGTTTATTGGTGGCACAAAAGTAAAGCTTGACTAGTAATGTCTGCCTTTTTTTTTTTCATGTTCTCCCTCATGGGATGCAATTGAACTCACATTATGGATGTGAATTATTCATTTCTGAAAATCTTTCAAGTATGTCTGAAATAAGCAGGTTCCTATTTTTTCAACCCTTAGAAAGAGGGAAGAATCATATTAAAGAGTTTCCATCCTTTCACATACATGATTTAATGACAGAAAATACAAAATCATCTTTCTCAACAGATACTGCTGAAGATAAAATCTATACCTAGATGGACTAATCTGCCCAGTCAAAATCAGTTTTTCTGTGACAGGATCACAGGATTATTTCTTTTGACTTCTTCAAATGTCAAGTTGTTTTTACAGACTGCTACACCTCAAAAGGCTTAAGAAAACCACGTAAAAAAGTAAAGTAGGTAAACTAAATTACTCTGTGGTTTATTTTATTTAATATAAATGAAAAAATTCACGGATTTGGTGCATATGTTTTATTACTACTTAAACTATTTTATATTATTTAAAAAAATAAATCACTCACTTTACCTGCTTTCAGAAATGTATAATTAAAGAAGAGCCAATTCTACTAAGTTGCTTAAAACCTAACTCTGCAACAGAGTTTTTATCCACAGACTCCAAACTCAGTAACTATATGATCCCCCTTGTTCATGTAATGTTCAGAGAAGCAATATTTTCCTTTAGTCCTAGTTTCAAAGTTAGATAGGTCTGCTCACTGCATTAGAGAGCATAATTAGATCTTCAGATTATGTGAAAACATAGTTGTTAACTGCTATCAGCTATTTCCCTCAGCTTTTGTCTTTTGGTAAAATGTTTGCCACAGGCAAAAAATGGGTAGAAAATCAGCACTGCTGGGACAAGAGGTGGGTTTGGGTTTGGGGTTTTTTTGAAAATTGGCTTGAGTTAGCTAAACGAACTGAAAAACTGATAGATGATCTAGTTTTATCCTCAGGTACTCCAGGAGTGAATGTGGTCTAATATTAGTTTATATATATATCCATAGGCACACAAACCCAAAATAATGAGGACTCTCAACACTGTGACTCGAACACTAAGTTGTGCTCATCAACTTAGTCGTGTGAATTTCTGTAGGTTCAGTTAAATGAAGGTTACTGAATTCTGACTACCTATATTGAAAATTACAAAATTTTGCTTTCCATGCTAGTTTTGCAAGGAAATAAATTACACAGATGCACTGCCAGCTTGTCAGTTCTCATCCCCTCCCTCATAATTTTTGAATGAATTGGCTAATTTTGATCAAATTTGACAAGAGGACCTGGTCTAAAAGATATGAAGTTCCAACAAGTTTCCATGAGAACTGACAGTTGAGTAGGAGATAAAGACTGACATGAGGAAAATATTGCTGTGTAAGCTCAGCAATTATCTATTATGCTTGACATACCCACCAGTTGGTGATTGTGTACATATCAGCCACACAATCCCCTTGTGTGGAATTTGGAAGCAATCACAGATCTCCCATTTCTCTGCCAGGCACAGGCTGGGAAACAGAGGAGTGGTTAGCAGTATATTTTTGAGGTTTTAGCAATGAAAAATGAATTAAGAAGGGAAGTGTAATTTGATTGGACATAACCTCATTTGAAACCAAGCTTCAGCACGTACACTGTAATCAGACAAATTTGTTAAAGTTTCCGAAGTGTTTATAATAATGAACCCCCTAAAATCCAAACAATACACCCAGGAACAGGTTGGAAACCATCCCTGTGACTCTCACTGTGATTTAACAAGCTGCTGTTTGCATTCTCCAGTGTTGGTTCAAGGAGTACTTCAGGGGGCCAGCACTTGCTCCAGGAGGCCACAGGCAACCACAGACTGCTGTGGCTGGGCCCACAGGAGCCCTGCTGGCAATCGGCCACTTGGCACTGGGGACACATCCTGTGCTAACACCTGAGTAACTTACACCTTTTAGAATTCTTGACACATTGTGATGGACTCTTGTACCTCTCCAGGCCTTTGTCTGGATGATCCTTGGCCCACATCTAACTGAGACATTCCCAGTGATGCTGGCTCCTTGCCTCTGCCCAGCTCTGCTGATGGCAGCCCCTGGTTCTGAAGGTTATGTTGTGCTTCTTGCCTGTCTCCTCAGCCAGTCTCACCAATGCCACATAATAAGGAAAAACAAATTCCCTAAGAAACAGGTCTTCAGCCCTGTTTAGTTTCCCTGCTTATTCAGGAACAGGATTACATTACCTTTGTATGCACAGGGATCACACCAGGACCTCGTGTTCTGCTATTTTTCTACTACTATGAATCCTTGATTTTTTCCAGTCATTGCTTCCTAAGACAGTATTGCATTCTGCTGATGAAGTACTTCACTTACATCTGCTCAGACCTAATAAACACTCCAGAACTGGAGGTCCATCAGTGTTACTCAAAATACTTGTTTGAATTATCATTTAGGCAGTTATATCCCTCCCTCATTCAGATGTTGCAGAGCATAAATGATAAGAAACCATTCCAAAGAAATCTGCATTGCAGTCATCATCAAAGTGAGTAAATAAAGAAAAGCTGACAGGCCCTCACACACTAGGCAAATTGCTGTGATCTTCACAGAGAAAGGTAATGGTTTTCTTTTTCTTCTTTTTAATACAGCTTTTCTTCTAGATTCAGGGACCTTCATGTTAAATTCAATATTTTTAGCACCCACACGACCATCTAGAATTAAATTGCAGCAGTTCCTTAGCATCTGAGAAAGAAAGTAATGATAGATCACTGTGATTCTCCTGTCCTTGTACAGAATCAAAGAATCATTTACTAATAGACTGAATTACTTCCAAAAGCAGAAATCACACAGCTCCATCTTGTGGAAGATGAGATTCCTTGTGAAATGTCAGCTCAGTTCAACTTCTGCCTCTGGTAATGATTTAGCCTTAGATGTTTTCACATAGAAGTTTTATTTACTGCAGGTATGTTCTCTCGTGTGTATTTTATGCAACTTCACCAAGATCAGGAGCAATCTGCCCAGTGTTTTTATTTATACTCTCCTGTTTTATTTTATTTACCCATAGCATTCTCCCAAACTGGTCTGTACTTCAACAGTTCACATTTGTACCAAGTGGTGCAGAATCAGCTATTTCGTTTTCTTTCTATCCTCTTTGTCCTGTAAGAGCTTGAACACCTTGCAGAAGTGTCCTTTGTGAAGATACCATAGCAGTAAATATACTTGATTTTCAGCCTAGTGGTACTTCTAAACAGGAAGCATTGTCAGTACAGTTTAGACAACAAAAAAATGCAGAACAGAGGAATTTGTCTCATCCATGGAACACAGAACTAGGATCTGTAATGCTTCCACAACCTAATGCTATTAGGTAAACCAAGTCAGAACTGCTTTTAGGTCAGATGAACCAGGTGACTTTTCACAACATTACAAAAAATGTCTTCCTGGGTTCTGAAGACAACTGTGGGATTGGTCCTTATTTCCTTGTTGCAGAATCTTTGTCCTTTTGAGAGCTCTGGAATGGATTGGACATCAAAAACCAGCACATCACCACATGCACTCTACATAAAACTCTGTGCCATGCTACCAAGAAAAATTTAATGTTTATGTTTTTAACTATACATTTTAGTTTGGGAGAGCATATTAAATCATGTGTATCAACACAAGTCTAAAAAGTGAAATCCACCGAGACAAAAGTTCCTTGGGCTTCAGCATGGAACTCGTTGTAAAAGCTTCACAACATATTTGGATCCAACAATCCTTGGTGTTTAAAGAAGGTATTTCTCATAAGCTGCAGACAAATGTAAAATTTCTCTATCAGATTAAAACTGAAGTTTTTGGGAAAAGCAGCAATAATGTGACTCATGGGACTACTCACAGATGACTCTGGGAACTCACTTCCCATTAAATTTCAACTGAAATGCATGAGTGGTCAAAAATGACCACAAACCTTCCCTCAAGTCTTTTAATTTAATTAAAAATATAAATGATCCTAAGTATTTTCATCTTTTTAATTAGTTTTAAATTAATTTTCAGTGTGAAAGCCAGAAGTCCTTAAAGAAAAAAGTAAGGAATCGCTCATAGAAACTTCTGTCCAAATCTGCATAATGGATGTCACCCCAATAACCAAAACCAGCTGCTTATTAAGATACTGGTTTGGACTACAACAGTCTGAGGCTGTCTGAATTAATACATATAGGCAAAACCCAAAAAATTAAGTAGAGAAAAATCTTCTTAAAATCATCCAAAATATGTATTTTTAACTAGCATTCTGGGACCTGAGGGGAAAAAAAACAGAGTAGCATCTTGGTTGTTTCCCTACAAAGGATATTCCATTGCCCTATTGAGATGATTCACCCCCACTCCACTCCCCTGAATTCATCTTCCATGCTGAGAAACATCATGGCATTCCTCCCTCCTGAAAGAAGTCAAAATAGCAACTTCCCGGGTATGACTGACAAGAAAAGTACCTAATCTCTTCTGCTAACCCTTTTTCTTGTATGAAATTTTAGGAACAGTATCAACTAGATTTCTTTTCATTAAGTCTTGAAGTGATTTTTGTTTTACTCAGAAGTATCAGTATTACTTTGAAACACTAAAAACCAAAATCCAAAGAAAGGATGAAGGAAAAAGACCAAAGGAGAAGACCTTCCAAGGTTCCTACTCCACCCCACTAACAGCTGGCAATCCTGACAAGAAACAGCTACCTCTGAACAGGGATGGATGCAAGAGTTCATCTTTCTCCAATCACTCTTTGGGCCATATTTCAGAATCTGCCAAGAAGGTTGGCAATTAGTGCCCATCATGACAAGTTTTCCTGTGCTCTGGACACCTATTCAAGAGATATTGGACTTACACTATCAAACTACTTTGCATCTGTATCTAAAGACCCTCTGCATGACTTTGCAACCTTCAGTTACTACCAAGATTAGCCATGTAGATATTGAAAACCTATTCCTCCATCACAAAAAGACTGCATTGTGCAGTTTATAGCTGGAAGTTCCCTTAGGCTTTTTGAGAAAGTGCCAAGAGACTACTACTAGAAAGACCAAGTAATTTGTCCTATAAGGCTACAATTATTTAATTCCCCAAAAGCAGAGGATTAAAATTATGTTAATTAGGATAAATATTGAGAAAGTATTAAAGCATTATTACAAGACAAACCAAACAACAAGAGTTGCTGACTATTACAACTGCTACAATTAATACTTTATAGTGATACACTGTGTTGCATACGTTGCTTAGAAACCACATAATTACAGACATTTAATCAGCCTTAACCTATGTATTTTCATTACTTTGATGCATACCATTAAAATTCAAATGTTATCAAAACATGGCATTAAAAATAATTTAGTATTTCCTATTTCATATTGAAGAAAAATACATTATTAAATGCTATCTATGAGGCAGGTTATTCTAGTTAAAAAAAAGGACAAAGGACAGTACAAACACCTGAATCTGCTTGTTTCCCAGTCATCTATTTATCTATTTCTTTTCTAATCCATGTGCATTTTGAATAAGGCATTGGAAGTGTAATCCCAGTTTCCCTGATAGTAACCAGTTTAATGTAAAGGCCCTTGTTTTATTATGCATGAATAGGAATATGATTCTTTGGATTATAAAGTACTTTAATCAATGTTCAAGGGTTTTTAAGAACATCATTATGCATATCTTTTACAGGATTATGAATATTTGCAAATTGGGTCAGGTAGTAAAGCTTCAAAGGCTAAAAAGTTAGATCAAGATATATTTTCTAAAACTCTTCAATATATTTCAAAATCAGAAGAGCTGCCCAATATATATTGCCACATTCAAAGCATCAGCCTTCTCTTTGAATTTCAGCAACATGTATTTTTCATTTTTACTTTTCTTCTTCTTCACTGATTTCCTGTGGTGATGGTTATGTCTGCACCATTTTATCCAAAAGTAAGTAGTAAGGCTTTAATTCAAATAAAATAAAAATAAAGGTACAAAATTAAAGCTCTGTATACTAAAGACTGACTTGATTAATTTAACTTAATTTACTAAGCAAAAGCGTGCAAGGATTAATAAATAAACTTAGATAATAGTTGAGAACCTCTGTGGCAGTTTTGTAACTATTCTGAGGAGTTTCCTGCTCCTTAGAGGAACAAAAAACCACAGAATTAAATAATAAGTAGGATAGGTCTGCAAAGGCAGAATGGGATTTGAGCAACAACACTGCTTGAAAAAAAGAGTGTAAAGGGACTCAGGACAGAGATTTTTTCCCTCCTCAGCTCTCTGTCTAGAAGTGACAGTACTGGGGGCTCTCTAGGAAGGCAAGAACCAGCACTTGGTCTGACAGCAGAGGAGGGGCACATTGTAACATACTGCAGCCCAAAAAACCTCTATAAAGGGGGTACAGTGAAATCCAGGAAAAAATTAGTTCAAACTTCCCTGGAGATATTTTTGAATTGTATCCATCTATTAGGGGTGTCAGTCCCACCACCTCTTACCTGTCTCAGCCATGCAGCCCCTGGAGAATGACTGGCCTCTGTCTCTCACCCCACAGGCATCAGATCCTGAGAGGAGCCCTGCCAGGCACTGTTTTCATGGGTTTTGTCCAGGGTGGAGGGGATTGAGTTCTGTGAAAAATCTCCAGAGTGGAGACAGTGGTTGATAAGAGCTCAAAGAAAGAACAGGAGGCTGATTTGGTATACCAAGAGTGTGCCAAAGGAGGCATAGCAGAAGAAATCATACCCATAATGAGTTATTAATGGTACCAAAATTGTACCATTCATTTGTTAGAATGAATATGCTTGATGGTAGATTTTCTTGTCAGTCTATATATTTTGATTTTATGCACCACACAGCTCAGCAGCAAATTACTGCAATTAACTTCGATTCCTTAGGATCCACAGCAGTAGCATTTCCACATCTCGTGACTGAGTCTAGAATTCAATTCTAAATTCTTGTCTAAAGTGCTTGTACAAAGTAAGAAGTTACTTTGAAAAGTACTGACAAACTTCAGCAGAAATTCTACACAGATCTATTTCTCATAAGAAAGAAATTTCTAAAAAAATCCAAAGAAGATTTAGTTTATCCATCACAGTAAAGTTTGAAAAAGAGCTGAACAGCTTGAGTTAATTCTTTAACAAACACCTTATGCATTCAGTCACCATTTTTGGATTCCAAAGACAGACACTTCAATGAGAATCTTCGCTTACAGATAAGATGTTTTTCATGCTGTTCCTTTTAAATTTTAGTAGCACATCCACTGTGAAAGTAGCACCATTCCATCTGTGCAACTCTAGAGAGTCAGACACTTTATCTCATAACAAATCTGCGTAGCTCGCTGGTTTTTGGTTGTATGAGTACAAAAGAACTTGACACAAAACAAACTGCAAATAATCAGATGCAATGTGTAACTCTCTAGAAGAAAGTTAAACCCTTCCTTTGGTCAGGAGAATCCACAAATCAAGTGCCAGTAGAGGCTGGGCAAGGGAAGAGAGACAAAATATTAGAACTAGGGGGACTAAGAGATAACACAGTAAAAGATCTGCCACAAAATAGCAAGTAATAGAACCCATCCTCTGAGTCAAATTTGACAAATTGTGAGAAGACTCAAGCCAGACATTTGTTTCTGATGAAAAACTCTGGTAGTTTCCATGTATGACACATGCTCTTCTGGTTTTGTTTCTATAACTTCCCAGTGAGCTACTGGGCAATTCCCAGTGCTGAATTAATTTAACTTCCAAAAGAAGTGAGCTTCTTTGATTTGTAAAAGTCACTGTGTGGAACAATTAATTGCTGCTGTATCACTGGAGCATAATTCAGAACATGATACATGGATAGTTGACATAATGGAGAATTTTGTCATAACTTGGAAATCCCATCAAGGGATCATGATCAAAAGCACAAAAGGCAGCACAGAACTGCACCAAATCTACTTGTCAGTACCTGCTTTTTGTAACCCAGCAGACTTCAGAGACTACAAAAAGAATTTTACAAGCTATGACACCGCTTGTTCCACTCTGAAGAAGAGACAGGAAAATTAAGCATGTCCACACAACTCAACCACTTCCAGTTCAAACTCTGATCTGTCTGCATGAAGCCAATGCCCTGTGAGGTGTGAGGCTGTGGCACTCTCACATATTCCATTAGGCTACAAAGGGGGGGAGAGAATAAAGGTATTTTCTTAATTGCCAAATTAGTCACTATGTTTGTTGACAAGTACCATGGCTCAGATAGCTGCTCCCTTTCCCAAAAGCACTCAACAAATCCCCCTTGCAGCTCTCTAATAAAGTTACCTTGCACTATTCATCTGGTAAATAGAAATCCTTGGAAAAATGGAAACAATGGGAAGGCAGTTCCATGCATATTCAGATGGTTGTAATTGCTATGGAAACCATCTCCAGTAATAGTCTTTTGCTTCAGAGCATCAGAGGCAAATCATACCAAACTGACAGGAAAACAAAGTGTAATACTGCCTAAGACTGCAAAGTTCAAAATTCAAGAGAAAATTAAACAACTGCATAGGAAAAGCTTTCATGTTCTCCCATCTCCCAGGTTCCTTTTGCAGCACATCTCTGTGAATGAGCACTTTGGTTCTCATTTCTGCCTGGGCTTCCCCAATGGCTGCTTAAGTAGCCCTTAGGGCTGCCAGAATGGCTCCAGTTGTTACAAAAACAAAAGGGTACTGTTTGTTTAGCCTAGGGATAATCCTAATTTTATTGATAGAAATTTTGGGAAACCTGAAAACATGTAACTCCATTCAAGCAAGGATCAAAGAGGGTAATGGGGTCATGGATTCAGAGATCATCAATGAGAGCAATTAGCTTTAATGTAAATTAAGGTGGGTAAAATAAGAAGCTACTAATTTTAGACTTTAAAAAATCCAATTATTTTAGAATATTGTATGCCTTGTTTTCATTTCTGTATATGAAATATTCTCAATTTATTTGATTGTATTTGTACTACATGAATGTTTTAATGGGTAGTTCAGAACATTTTCAACATTTCATCTCCTTTCTTTGCAGCAGCCTACCTACTGATCCACCAGAGGTTATCTCCTTACTCTTCCTAATCAACTCCAACACCTACTTCTGAGTTTTATCATACCAATTTTCAAATTTGTTTGCTGAACAAAATTAGAAAATGCAATATGTATCCATCTACTACTCCAAATTATGTCCAAAAGTCATCACTGCTGATGTGCCAGCCTTGATTCTCTCTAGGTACATAATTCCCAGAAAGAATGCCAGCCCAAATATAATTGCAGAAGTGCATTGCACTTCAAACACGAAACACTCCTTTTTCTTTCTTCAGGTACATCCCATCCCATTAAAACCATAAAAAACAAAATTCCACAAACAGTTTCATTTATAAAAGGCTTACAGTAATAAGGCATTATTGGAGTTGTTTATAAGAAACAAATCCTGCTTTTTAAAAAGTTACTTTCTTTGAAAATCCCACACAGTTGCCTGTAAATGATATTTGTGTAATTAGGGGTTTGGTTTATGATCATCTAAACCTTGCCTTTCCCACTTTTTTTTTCTTTTACTTAAGGTCTTCTAAGCCATAGAAACCAACCAATTTCCCACAAAACCCAAATTCTAGGAAAAAACCCATTTTCTATGTTACAATCAGTCAGAAGGGAGGGAGCAAACAACCCCATTTTGTCAAGTGAAGCATGGGATGCAAATCTCGTGCTAACATTAATCTGATAATCAGAAGGAAAACAATAACTGTTCTCACCTAACGCCATTTGTTCCAATATTAATGCACTAACATTTTTTCACAGAAATGTGACCAGGCAGGATGAGAACCTTACAAACAATTCTGTCCACAGCCTTTTCCTGAGAGCTGTTGTCAGTCATAAAGGTGGATTTATCCTACCACCAAAACACACCCTGGGCTTTCAGAATAAAAAGTAACCAAAATATACTGCAAAGTACATGCACAATTAAACATTCTTGTTCACAAGTCAAAATAATGTTTGGTTCTAAAATTAGTTAAATAAAAAACCTTTTTGTTTATAAAACATAAAACAATGTAACACCAATATAGCAAGGACATTAATTTGGCTTCTCTAAAATCTTCCACTGGGTTATCATCAGTTATCAAAATAATGTATAAAAAAATGGCAAGAAAAATCACACTTCTAATAGCACTCAGAACATTATGTTGTTATCAATATTTTTTTTCATTTAGGGTCAGAAAACACAAAATCTTCAACTAAAATTGAAAAAGCAGATTTGTATTGCCACTACCAATCAACAATTCTACACTGGTCACAACGGGGCAAACGTTCCCCTTTGCACCATCAACTGCTTCTGCTTTTGTTAATAACAAAGTAGGTTATTTGTAAAATTACTTCTATTAAATGAGCAGCTAAACTCCACTGAGGGAATATGCTCATGGCCCTCAGAAATGTGTGAGAGACTTGGACATAAGTAAGGTATTAAAATGCTTCATCTATCTGTCATTTGTATATATTGCTAAAATAAAGAAACCTCATTGCATTTCATGACTTTCTCATCAGAAATTATTAAGTTGGATAGTCTACACAGTCACTACATATATCATTTACATAAAACACAGAAATAGAGGGGGAAACAATCAAAATTAAGGTTGTTCAGGATACTGAAGTACAAACTTCATGTATGTATCCTTAAAGTTTCAAACCCAGCCTTTCAATTGTGGAGAAAAAAAATACCCCATGGAAATCATTAACAGCTGCTTAAGCCTAATTCAGAGTTTACTTAGGACAGATTACACTGAGCACACTTGCTGGGACTGCTATGGCAATGAAGGGCCAAACACAGGGGAGCAGTTGGGAGCTCCAGGGTCTGTGCAGGATGAAAACTCACCTTTCCCTTCCTAAGGCTCCCTCTCCAGCAGACCACAGCCCAAATCAGCTCTTTTATTGCAGTTCATTTCTAACCCAGCAAAAACATGTCATACTTAATTTTTACAATAGCCTCATTGAAAAAGAAAAATTAGGTTTTCTTTTATAGGGGTAATATCTTTTAACTTAAAAAGAATGTTCTGTATGTAGGCTGATGGAGAAAAACCTATTTCAGCCAATTACAGATCACAGAAAGTGCCCCCCTCAAAACTACATATCCTAAGAATATGAATAAATGTTTCTATTAAACTTGATTATGGAACACAACTTTTTCAATTTCCAATGTATATTTAAACATACAGGCAAACATAAATATTTCTAAATCCAAACAACAAACCAAATAAAAGACACAATAAAAAAACCCAGAGTTGCCAATCTCACCACATTTTCACAGCTCAAAATATGGAATTTTACTTAAATACAAAAGTTTTATGTAAGTTATTTAAATGTTGTTTTTCTTCCCAGGGGAGGTCACTTCAGTGCTTTACATGTAATGAAAGTTTATGACTATGACACAAAAGAACTCTGACTGTCTTCAGACAAGACTGTTGTCATTACCCAAATGGGAAGATTAATGACTTAGTCAGGATTTTGGCATTTTTCTCATCCATAGTAGTGAGCAATAACTTGTAAAATTTAAAATTTAAAAACAAACTAGTTGTCAAAAGTGTATCATACAGACTAATATCAACATTGCTGATCCAAATAAAAAGGAGTGAGCCAAATACTAATTCCCCCTCCAGGGATTTGTTCTATTGCACCACCAGGCAATTAACCTTTCATTTAGTGTTAATATGCTGAAATAAATAGACCTGTTAATGCATTTTTGAAACACACAAGTAAATGTCTTGGGAGGTTAATAATGGGCTGTACCAACCATCTCACATCATTTATCAGTTTGAAAGTAATTTATAATTTGTGTGTGTTTACTATTTTATATGGAATGAAACTCCTAAAGTTACTCCAAATGTTTAATACACACATATATATAAAATATAAGTTTTAATATGTTTAAAATTAAAAGCAAACTTTGATTGTTGGATACAGAATGTATTCATGCACTCCCCTGAATAACATTCTCCTAGCCTAATATTCCCAACTTAAAAATTATATAGCTAATTCTTAGCCAAATTGTATTTATCCTGTTCCTATTCAAGTTATTTCTTGTGTTTTTATGAATTTTTTAAATATTAATCTAGTGTTTTGCAAAGAAAAATTGCACAAAAATAAATTGCAAGATTTAGGCCTAAATTCTGGTCTTCTAAGGTAAGAAATGACAGCCCTCTGCTGGCTGATATATGTGTACCCACGAGAAGGACTACACACAACAGTTTTACAGTAATACTACAATTAGCCAAAGTAAAAAAATATTAAATTATATGGAGTATAAAATAAAATTATAATCCAGGGATGCCTGAAATATTTTATCTGGACCACTAGGAAACACTGTTTCTACTTCCTGTAGGAAAGAGTAGGGCAAGGAAATACCTGGTTCCTAAATTATATGGACACTTCTATAGAATACTGAAATTCCTCAAAGAAGTAACTATATTGGGCTTCAGTTTTCCATACAGTATTCAAAACTAGTAATAAATGTTAATGGTAATCATTGTGTAACTGTGTGAGGCTTTGTTTTGTTCAATCCAATGACCTGCAGTCCACAAAAATGAAAAGTTGTGCAAAAAAAATACTGATTTTTATGGTCTAAAATAAGTTTTAAATGCAAACATCACAGAGCTTCTTAGCAGCCAAATAAAAATGAGAACCAGAGCACAGTATTTGGTACAAGAGCTATCAATATGATCCAACCTGCAAAGAAAAAATTGTTTAGGTACCAGCATAAAATTTCATAAATATGTGTATGAGAAAAATCAAGAATAGTCTGCATGTTTTACTAATTTTTGCCTGTTTTTAGAGACTTGGTTTCTACTTTGCCCTGAGGACCTGTACTGCATTTTAAAATACAAATACATATATTTTAAATAATTTGCATTTTTCCTACATTAATTTAAAATTTCCCATAGCATAATCCCGACCGTGTGGCAAATTTGCAAAGAATGCTCTCTAAAGTGCCTCTCCATTAGCAGTGCCGACCGGAACAAGTGTGCATTGAGGAACACGTCGGCAGCCGTACACACCATATTTTCCCTCACTTAGAAAAACACCAAAGCCCAAAGGAACCCCAATTGCAGCTGCCCACATGCGAAAGTGTGAAACAAAGAACTGAAAGTGTTTATTTGAATATATTTGGCCGTTGATTCAATGCCCTGATAACGGCGTTTTACCCAAAGACAATATTGACGGAGATAATCAGCACGTAGCGTAAATAGAAGTGATGGGAAGGTTTTGCAGAGGTTCCCAGAATGGACGAGGCAGGCTGCCCGTCTGCCCAACAGCCCAGCACTCAAAGCTGGCAGCTCCTGCTTCACTTCCCAGAGGGGGTTTGACCCAGCAGGACCGGGACCACCCCGGGGGCTCCGAGCGACCCGGGCTAGAGAGGGGGGTCCCTGCCACGGCAGGGCGTTACACTGGAAGATATGAAGGTCCTTTCTATCCCAAACCTTTTTGCGATTCCACGATGCTCGACTGAATTCCAAGGAAGCCTGAGGAGTGTCCTGCATTTCCCGCTGTTTCTGAAAGCAGGTCTGAGGAGTGCCTCACCCCTCTGGGCACAGCCTCCTCTGCACGGACCGGGGCGGGCACCGGGGAAACAGCGAGGTGCTGATGCCTCGTGTGAGGAGTGCTCCGCAGAGCTTGGGTTTGGTGCTTAAGAAATGTGGGTATCCAGTAAAAAATAACCGAATCACAGAATACTCTGAGTAGCAAGGGCCCATAAGAATCATCCATCCAGCTCCTGGCCCTGCACAGGACACCCCAACAATCCCACCCTGTGCCTGAGGGCGGTGTCCAAGCGCTCCTGGAGGTCTGCCAGCCTTGGGGCCGCGACCACTGCCCTGGGGAGCCTGTTCAGAGCCGACCCTATAGATAAAGAACCTTTTCCTAATATCTAACCCAAACCTCCCCTGAGAGAACGTCAGGCCATTCCTTCGGCTCATAATAAACACAAAATTAGTGGAAAAGACCGGCTACTTGGCATTACCACACGGCACACACGCGCCCCGCACGGGGAGAAGCGGAGGTTCAGCTGGCCGCAGCAGGAGCCCCTCTGTGGGGTCCGATCCCCGCCCGCTGCGCTCTTCTACGGACGGACATTGCCCTGAGGGACGCTCCTGTCCTCGCGCGCGGGGCGGGAAACTGCCCGGCATGGAGGACCGCGAGCGCGGGCCCGGCAGGGGGCGCTGTCCGGGCTCGCGCGCGTGCGCGGGAGCGGTGCCGTGATGGCGGCGCTGCTGGAGCACGAGAGCCAGATCTTCCTGGAGCTGTTCCACCGCGACGGGCTCGCCGTGTGCGCCCGCGGGCTCGGCATCGACCGCCTGCTGCTGCGCTTCCTGCGCCTCTACTGCGAGCCCGCCAGCCTCGTGCTCGTGCTCAACACCAGCCCTGCCGAGGAGGTGAGGGGCAACTGCCAGCGCCCGCCCCTTCCCCTCCCGCCTGCGGCGAGCGCGTCCCGGGGGCGGCCGGCGGCTCTGTCGCTGCCCCGGCAGGCGGAGCGGCTCCCCGGGCTGGCGGGAGGGTGTGCGGGCTCCGGTGAGGGCAGCGCGGGGGGCGGGCCGGGCTCTGTGCACAGGCCCCGGCACAGAACCACAGAATGGGTCAGCTTGGTAGGGACCGCAGTGGCTCAGCTGCTCCCACGTCCCTGCTCTGGCAGGGCCGTCCCAGAGCACACGGCACAGGACTGTGGCCAGATGGCTCTGAAATAGTTCCAGTGAGGGAGACTCCACGGCCTCCCTGGACAATCTGCCCCAGTGCTCGGTCACTCACAGTGAAGAAGTTCTTCCTCGTGTTCAGGTGGCACTTCCTGGGCATCAGTTCCTGCCCGTTGCCTCCTGTCCCATTGCTGGGCCCCAGGAGCAGAGCCTGGGCCCTGCTCTGAGCCCTCCCTGCTCACACTGACAGACACTGGTCAGGTTCCCTCTCAGCCATCTCTTCTCGAGGCTGAACAGCTGCAGCTCCCTCAGCCTTTCCTCACAAGAGAGAGGCTCCAGTCCCCTCACCCTCTTTGTCACCCTCTGCTCCAGGAGCTCCATGTCCCTTTTGTCCTGAGGAGCCCAGAACTGGACCCAGCACTCCAGAAGTGTCTCAGCAGGGCTGAGCAGAGGGGCAGGGTCACCTCCCTGTCCTGCTGGCACTGCTCTTCCTAATGCACCCCAGGATCCCCTTGGCCTTCTTGGCCACAAGGGCACTGCTGGCACAGGGACAGCTTGTTGTCCACCCCCAGGTCCTGGGGAAGCTGTAAAACCATGCACATTTGGGGTCATGGCAGCTGAATTTCTACTCCTACAGCACGATGAAGTCCTAATAACACTAATGACCCAAAACAAGTATATGACTTATAAGTAACTGGTGAGAAGAAACGGGTGAAACATGCTGACAGGTTTGTCCCTGCTAGTACAAAAAAAATTCTTTTTTTCTCTGGAACCAGACAAATTTCCCACCATCAGGAAGGGGAGGTCTTTTTATAGCAACCATAGGTGAATAAAGATCACAGCTGTAGTTTATAAGAGTAAGCTTGTTGTATATGATCTACCTGCTGTAGTCATCTCATGACAGGTGAGGGCACTAAAAATTATTTTTTCCCAATTCTGTGTCCTTTAGGCAGTATTAAAATTGCATTTTCTCTGAAAACGAGCTGTTGAAATATAAGAAAATGTAAGCTCCTTGAAGTGTCAGTTGCTTATTTTTATGTAAGTACTGTCTAGCTACTCCTGACTATGTAAATTTTTTAATCACTCAGATGAGTGTGAAACTGAAGAAAGTATATCAAAGAAAAAAAAATCATAATAATTCTGACCTCTTCTAGTATGTTATACTATCATGTCTTTATTTGTTTTGGACAGCTCCCCTCCTCAAAATCACCAGAGTATGTGTAATAAAGGTGCTTTTTGCATCCCTTTCCCTAGATACCACGGTCATGTCTTGTGTTTTTATTGTATTTGGTTTAGGAGTATTTTATTGATCAGCTGAGGTCAGATGGAGTTGTTCATCTCCCTCGGCGCGTTACCAATGAAATTGCAAATAATACTCGATATGAATTTTACACACAAGGAGGAGTCATCTTTGCAACAAGTCGGATCCTTGTGGTAGATTTCCTTACTGACAGAATTCCTGCCAATCTCATTACCGGTAAGAGCTTAATGAAATAAGAGTGTTCTGTTTGAAAATACACAAAGCTGAATTCTATATGAAGAGTTCTACTAACAGGTATTGAGGTGTAAGAATTACTCCTTTTTTTTGCCCCCACCAAGACTGAGATAAAAGGAGCAAATATGTAGTTCTTTCATATTTTTAATTGGGTTTTTTTCTCTAAACGTGTTTGCCTTATTTAATCATGTAGTTTAAAAAGGCTTTCAAAGAAGAATAATTGATTGCACTTGGTAAAATAGTGTCCTGTGGTGTATTGGACACTGGCCTCTGATTAAAACTGATTGTAGATGTTATGCTTTATCAGCCATGCGCACTACCTATTTTTTTGCATTAACAAATTACTCCTGATGACTTCTCATCAGAAAATACCTCACTAATCTTTGTATTGACACACTTGGACACTATGCACACAGCGGTATTAGGAAGCAAAGCTGTTACTGTTTAAAGATTTTAGGAATAGCTTGCAACCTTTCTTTGTTGTTATATGGAAGCTACACATGGAAGATGTGAGAGTTACCCTTTCCTTCTCATGTTCTGTTCCCCTTCTCCCCCAGCCACTCCTCTTTTTATGTTTCTGTCTTAGCTGGAAACCCTGTTACAGCCTGGAGAGCTGAAAAAAGAGAGATCTAAGAGCCAGAGATATAAGAATATTTTACTCTTATCTAAGTGTTAACATCTTAGTGGTTAAACATAGCTGAATATTGTATGCTTAGAAGAATGTGAGTTTCTGCTTCAGAAGCTGTACCTCCTTCCTTTTAGTCCAGCTATGGCAAGTTCCACTCTAAAACATTTTGAACAGTTTTATGCTGGAGTCAACACCAGATTTGTCAGTTTTGGAATTTCTAAGTTCAAAAGAAGTGAATAGGTTTTCTGGGCAACCTGTGATAATTTCTCTTCTTTTCCTGACTCCTCCCTCTCTACCTTTCTACTCTACCAAAGAAGAAAATTAAAAAAAAAAAAAAGATGAAGAGAAGAAATACACTAGTAGTGCCACAGAGCCGTGGCAGGTTTTGCATTGCCACCAGAGGTCAGTGTCAGAGCAGCTGCAGTCAACTGATGGCTTCATTCCCACCCTCTCAACACCTGGGTCTGTGTGCCTTGTCTGTGTGTGAGATTGTACAACAAAACCAGCAAAATCTTGTAGTAGTGTTTCATGAGAAGATAACAGCAAAAGCCTTTCTAGGTGGTAAAAATGTCTTTTGTAAAAAGTGTGAATTAACATCTGATGAACTCATAAATCCAGCTAAATGAAGATAAGAAATTCTGCCGTAAAGCAGAATTATTCCTGGTGGTTTTAGTGGAGTAGAAATTATGTACTTGACAGCACAGTGAAACTGTTGCAAGTTGGTGTAATGAGAAGTGGCAAGTTGTTTCTACCAAGGCTTGCAGAGCAGGTATGAACTCACTTCATAAGCAGATATATATTGACTAAAAGCAGGAAAGTATTACAATAAACAGTCTTACTGACCTCTTACAAACTGTGTTTCCTGTCATGTCCATCTGGAGTCACATCTTGATAAACTGGAAGTTGTTTAGAAATGACTGATCGTTATTGAGTACTGAAAAATTTTCTTCATAGGACAGGTCTAACAATATCTAGATAGAAAAGTACCTTATAGTGGATTATTTCATGACTTAATCATGAATGGCAAGCAGTTATATGGAAGTCTTTTTTTCTGAATGCTTTTTCATTTAGCAAGCAAAGGCATGTTAAAATCAATGGCTGGGTGCTGAGTTGAGGCTTATTACAGAAATGAAATGCTTTGTAAGTTTGTCAGCTTATGTAGGCACAAGGTAACATAAGGGTGTTTGATGTCCTTTGCTTCCATTTTAAAAAGGCATTTGTCATTCCTCTGGAAGGAGTCAACAGATACCACATAGGCCTCACTTCAGTAGGAAGAGAGGGAAAATAATGCAATGTGCTGTTTAACATGATTAAGCATGAGGAAAAAACAAGCCTTGGTTTAGCCGGTCTAGACTGAGTGAACTGTGAACTCCAGAAGTGTTTTTTTCAAACACGTAATTAAATTAAACTGTTGAATTTCTCTTTATTAATATGTGCTTGATAGATCTTTTATTCCTACTCCACCTGTAGCCATGAAGAAAACTGCTTGTGTACTCATACATTTGATAATACTTGCTGTCCTTAAGTGTGAATGACTGTCAGATGGGAGAGAAAAGCAAAATAAATGTTTTCAGAAGTTTTTTGATTATGTAAACACTGGAACTGTTACCAATGAAAGTTACTTGACAAGTCTGTAATTCCAGAATTTCTCTTAACAAAAGAATTCAACTATCACAGCCTCAAACATGTCAAACTTTCTTTGTTGTAACAGTGTGTTATGTCATGCATTTGCTTTTCCTGCTTTTAAAAGGCTCAAGTTCAAGTTATGCCTCAGGAATAAAGAATTTTATGAGCTGTTAAGTCCTGCCACTCATGCACAAGTCTTTTTTTTTTTTTTTTTTTTTTAATTGTTAAAGGTGCATTATTAGCCCAGTTTTGTTATTTGGCAATTCCATGGTACTGAAACTGAGGAAGCACTCGTTTCAACCCCAGACAGTTTGTTTAACCCTCATTTTAGAAGACTTAAATTCCTGTAATTAAAAGAACAGTATAAGAATAAGACAGTTGTGAGGAAAAATCTGAACAAACCTGGACATTTCTGTAGTTTTTTTTAACTTGACTCTTTTTCTTTTGCCAGGCATTTTGGTGTACAAAGCACACAGAATCATTGAGTCCTGTCAGGAAGCGTTTATCTTGCGACTTTATCGACAGAAGAACAAGCAAGGCTTCATTAAAGCTTTTACAGATAATGCAGTTGCATTTAACACTGGCTTTTGTCATGTGGAAAGAGTGATGAAAAATCTTTTTGTTGGGAAGCTTTATCTGTGGCCAAGGTGAGGCACTTCTTTACTTCACTGGAGAGTTAAACTTAGAGGGAAGATGAAGGATTTTACAGCAGGTTGCTAAGAAAACGAGGTCTGTGCAGTCACACTGCTAATCTGTGTTCCCTCTTGTATTCCCAAACAAATGTTTTTCAGTTTTTGACAGCAGTGGTCTTGAAGATACTGAATTTCTGAGACTATGTCTGAAAACAGACTCAAATTAACTCTATTAAGGAGATGATTATGGTAGAGCTGTCCTTTTAGTCAACAGAAATTGCAGCAAAAAGTGACATTCTTAATAGTTTAAGAAAAGTTTCTCTTACTAAACAAGAGTATTTAAGCCATGAATTGACAGGAAAACAGTCTCTCAGTTCTGCCATTCATGGAGGTGTTTGTTTCCAACTGTGATGAAACTCCCCACATCTCTTTCTACATGTTGTATTTTTTTAATCTTCTAATACACATATGTTGTGTATGAAGAATATTTCTTGATGACTGTTAAAAAACAAATTGCCAAGATGTGGCATGCACTTAGTCTTTAGGAGCAGATCCACAAATGGAACTGGACACTCTTTGCTGACCCAGTCAGTGCTCTTGCACTGAGCAGGAGCTCTGCCCATTTGTTCCATTAGTCCAGGCTGGAATATGTTTAACTCCATCTTAATGAACTGTTCCTCTGCACTGGAAATTCCTTAACAGTCTGTCTTTCAGTATCCCAAGGGAATAGAAGTGAACATACCTAGGGTAGGAAAGGTTGAGTGGAAGCTCTCTAGATTTCCTTCCTTGACTTCCATGAAAAGACCTGGGGCTGCAGCATGCAGTAAGGGAAATATCCATGGAATTCCAGAGGTCAGCAGCCATCGGGTTGCCTGAGCCTCATCCTGTCAGGAACAATCAGCTGGCATCTCTGGACCTGTGCAGCCAGAGCTCCAAGGACAGGGTTCCAAAAAGGACCTGTTGGTTATCGTTGCAAGCTGGGGACATCACAGGATCTGCTGGTGCCACCATGTGATTTCAGAGAATTCATGAACCCCTTCCAGTTTCTCCCTTACAAGATTTTTTGGGCTTATTTTAATATTTGCTGTATGTGATGATGATGCAGAATCCAGTGCAGTAATTTTCCATGGATCATTCACCAGCACTATAGGCTCACATGACTGGAATGACTACAGTCATAATTGTGGAACAGATGGTTTTCCAAGGCTGTTCGTAAGATTGCAGTCTTCACATCAGTAGAAACTTATTTTGGAAATAACTTACTTGCTAACATTTAAAACAATTGTAAATGCAGTTTACACAAATTTTTGATTAATTCTAAGTCAATTAAAACTATCCAAGTAAATCTTAAGAAGCTGTTTTTCTCTTAGATTTCATATAGCTGTGCACTCCTTTTTGGAGAAGCATAAACCTGAAGTGGTGGAAATACACGTGGCAATGACCCCTGCAATGCTTGCTATCCAGACTGCAATCCTGGATATCCTGAACGCATGTCTGAGGGAACTCAAACGTTATAATCCTGCTCTTGAAGTAGAAGATCTTTCATTAGAGAATGCTATTGCTAAACCTTTTGACAAGGTAACGATTTTGATTGTTCTGCAGTGTCTAACTAACAGGATGTAGATCTCTAAAGTGCCTGCCATGCAAACAGAAATGTTATTTGCAAAATAAATAACCAGCAGCAGCTGAGTGGTCTCCCATGACATGTTTATTACTGGTACAAGGTGATGTAATGGTGATGTGACAGTTGCCAGTAGGGTTTTTGATGTATTGGTACTGTTTTTCTTCCTTCCTTTCCAAAGTCCCAACAGTAAAAATATCCCAATTCATGGTTATAATAATAATTGTTGCTGCTGTTATTAAAAAAACAGCTGCAACTTCAGCTCAGAGTACTCTGGAGATACGTATCAGTTATTGCCACACACATATTCCCCTTTTCCTTTTGAATTTCTTGCTTGTGTTGTTTTCTCTAGTAGGAGAAGCACTGTATATAATGGACAATATGCACATGCATGCATCTGCTGTATCTTATTATATATGTCAGTAACTGTGTGGTCTTTGTTATTTTTGGCAGATCTGCAGTGTTTGGCACACATGCTTTCTTTAGGGTGAAATCAATTGTCACAGTGCAACACAGTTACTGGCTAACTGCGACTTAATCTGGATGGGAGGCATTCTGTACTTTAAATATTTGAAGATTTATTCTTGAGCTCTCTAAATTGTGCATCTTCACGGTATCCATCTTATTTTGGAAACTAAATGACTTTATAATGGTTTTTGCTGTACCTAAGTAAAGGACACTGGATACTAAATACAACAGGCCAGTACCAGTAAAATAAGGGTGGTTTTTAAATTTTACCAGTATTTTATTATAAGATGGAAAGGAAAAAATTTCCTGAAAGCACTAAACTATATACATCTTGAAATGTTTTTCATAAAGACATCTATATTATGTTAGCTTTGCTAAAATATGGCAACTTACATCCAAACAAGTAAATCACCAGCACATCTTTATTTTGGTATCTGTGATAACTTTGGGAAACCAGTAGCATCCCCTGTAAAGTAAGAGAAAACGTGCATTCTCAGCTTGGGTAGAAGCTGTAATATAATACCTTATGTTTGACACTCCGAACTTTCCAATTTATATTTCCAGACAATACGCCACTATTTAGATCCTCTCTGGCATCAGCTTGGAGCTAAGACAAAGTCTTTGGTCCAGGATTTGAAGATCCTCCGTACTTTGTTATTGTATCTAACCCAGTATGATTGTGTCACTTTCCTTAATCTCCTGGAGTCACTGAAAGCAAGTGAAAAAGCTTTTGGTGAGAATTCAGGTAAACACAAAATAACTGCACAAGTTAATGCGTGAAACAGTGCAATGTTGATGTTTTTAATTAACATTCCCAAACATATGAAGGTATCTAATTAGGTTTTACATAACCAGCCATAAGGACGTAGGTTTTTATTGACAGATAATTCTTTCATCTTCCCACTTAACTGCTGTTACTTAACTGTGTGAGATTTGCATCACATTTCTGTCTTTTATTAAGCTGGTAATTACACAGCAAGCAGGTAGGGCAGGTATTCCAGCTTAGAGATCTGGGGCTTTTACTGCAAAGGGTTGAAACACATACACATTGCAGATGTCAAACTGCTGCTCTTTCCTTCTCATTTCCTCTCCAGGCTGGTTGTTCCTTGACTCCAGTACTTCAATGTTTGTGAATGCTCGAGCTCGAGTTTATCGCATTGCAGATGAGAAACTGAATCAGAAAGGCAAATGCTCTGAAAAACGTGATACAAAAAAGGAAAATGGTACTGATCATTCCTAATTTTAAGTTTGAGAGTGTCACACAATTCCAAGTGCTTTGCATATTATTACTTGTGCTCTGGTTCCCTGTACGAACTTCCCACAGCTCGGGATCTCGGTCTGTTAGCTGGGATAAATTGAGACATAATCTTAGTTCCAAAAGCATATAATAAACAACATGAAAGAGTCACGAAGAAGTAGGGGATTCTCCTAAGCTTGCTCAGCTGATCACTGGGAGAGCTTTTGTGGAATTTTTCTTGCATTACATTGGTGTTTAGCTTCATCTTTATTATCTTATGTAAAAGAGTAGGAGGCTGTGGTTGCTTTTATTAAAAAATATATTCAGGAGTTTCAGAATTGAAGAATGAGTGAATATTTCATCTTTTTGCCTCACAAAAGCACTTACTCCATTTTTAAATTTAAGAGTGTTCTCCATCTCATTAGCATAACAAGTTGCATATGTAGGCTGTTGAATATCATATTTGCCAACAAGCATCACACTATTGACATCTAACCACTGCTTTAAAGTCTGAAGGATATTTTGGCTGCAAGAGCTGCTATGTTCAATCTTACTTTGTTTCAGAACTGAAAAGGGAATTGGTTCTAGAAAGTAACCCAAAATGGGAAGCTTTGAGAGAAGTACTGAAAGAGATTGAAAATGAGAATAAGAACAGTGACAACCTTGGTGGTCCAGGTAAGAGAATACTAAATGATGTAAGTTTTCACAGTACTTCTAATGGTTTGTACTTCTACTTCACCTTGGAGAGAAGAAACCAATTCTTTTCTGTAGTTTTATCAAAGAGCTAGTTTAAATTTAGTAATTTGTGGCCTTAAGATGAGAGACTTAAGTACATTAGGTACGTAAACTATGTAAAATATAAACTTTTATTAACTCTTACTCTAAAAGAGAAATGCTGTTCGTTCCTGCAATGCAATACTTTTTAAGAAAGAACCTGCATTATTCTGAAAAAAATGTTTTAAGTTACATTTTAGTATTGGACTGATACCTTAGTTCCAAGCCAAATACAACAGATGTAGAAATTTATAATAATCAAGGTAGCAGTCATTAATTTCATAAGTTTGGGTTCAAAACAAAAATAGGGGTTCTGTCTTACACCCTTTCAAACTTGAACATTTTTCTCATGCACCTGAAAATTTGCTTCTCATGAGTTGCATATAAATGAGGTAGAGATTAGGAGACAGGGAAGCGAGTCTTAACTGCTTTGCTGCCTTTCCTATTTTAGGGCTTTTCATTCCCTTAAAATTTAGCAGGTTTTATTTTAGGAAATAGTAAGGGTAAAAAAATGCTCTTTTCTCCCACCCACAGTGTTCTGACTCTGGTTAAGAACTGGCTTTCTCACCTAGTGTTGTAGGAGTTTATCTGAGTCAGCTTGTGGAGAATTGTTATTCACAAATGTCAATAATACTGTGTGAAACATGTTTTGTAGACTCTCTAACTCTCTCCTGACTGCAGGGCAAGTGCTCATTTGTGCCAGCGATGACCGAGCCTGTGCACAGCTCAGGGAGTACATCATTGCTGGAGCAGAAGCTTTTTTAACAAGACTGTATAACAAAACCTTCGGAAAGGATGAGAAGGCTGCAGAAGTGTGGATTAAGGACAGAAAAGCCATCAAGTCCAAAGGAAATGCCAAACCAGACACAGGGCCTCAAGCCAAGAAAGGCAAAGTCACAGCTTCTTCAAAACAAAATAAACACAAGAAGCAGCAAGACCGGACTATAATTGAAATGATAGGGAAAACTGAGGAGGAAAAGAGAGAGGAGGTTGAGGTGGAAGACAACCAAGAATTAAGCAGTAGCCAAGAAGGCAACACTGAAGAGACCATTCCTGAAGATTTCGATGTGAACTTGCCCTCAGATTGTTACTATGGGATTTTCAAGGACCCTCTGACAATTATCCACCCGCTGCAGGGCTGTGGGGACCCCTACGCGCTCACGCGGGTGCTGCACGAAGTAGAACCCAGATATGTGGTGTTATACGATGCAGAACTCACTTTCGTTCGGCAGCTGGAAATCTACAAGGCAAGCAGGCCTGGGAAGCCTTTGAGGCAAGTTAATTGGCCAGGGTAATTCTAGTCTGAAAAACAAAAATTAAAAGTGCACTGCCAGCAGTCAATGCAGAATGTGCTGCTGGTCATTTTCATCAACTACCTTTTAGGTCCTGATTAGCCCTTAAGTTTAAACAAAAGCATAATATCTGGTGTAGCCAAGAGATAATTTTTCCTTTCCAGCAGATATTCAGTCCCTTAACAGCAGAAGTATATCTGTTAAAAAAAAAAAAAACAAAACCAAAAAACAAACAAGACCTCTACTTGGATGATTTTAGTGGCAGTAAATCATTCTGAGGTAGTGTATTAAACCATCTCTGAAGATAGGATTTTTAAACAAAAGTATTCATTTTGGGTTTAATTCATTTTCACATTCCTGATGTTCATCATGCTGAAGACCAGTAATTCAGAAACTGTAACAGAAAAAAAAGTAAAGGAAAACACAATAAAGAAAACAAGTATTTGCAGTTATAGCATTTGCTGACAGAAAGATCACCACATTGGGTATATGTATTTGATATGCTTGGAAATTGCAAAACTCAGTCTTATGAATAAATGTCACATATTAATTAAAAATACAGAGAACTTAAACTTTAATATACTATTAACTAACTTGTCAGGCACATGCTTATCTTAATTGCGTTGACTGTGGATTTTTTAACTTAACACAGAGTTTAGTGACCTCTTTTTTGTTTTCCTCTTTTATACCTACAGAGTTTATTTCCTCATATATGGGGGCTCTACGGAAGAGCAGCGCTACCTCACAGCTCTGAGGAAAGAGAAAGAGGCCTTTGAGAAACTTATTCGGTAACACAATTAGTTTAACTGCCTTTATAGTTAGTGTTTCATGTAATTCCTCAATACGTTTACATTTTAAATAGAGTAAAGTTCTTAACTGTGTGAAGGCTTTAAATAAACTTTTAATTCATCTCTTTTTCAGCTATAAAGAGTACTTTCCTTTTGAGAATCACCAGAAAGTCACAAACTTCCTTTTCAAAGCACCTGATGTTTTGTTTAATAATTATAGCAGGATTTAATATTAACTTAAAGGCTAAACAGCAATACTTGGATTTTTTCTTAATTGTCTATGAAGTTCAGTTGTGTAATTGTTTTTTTGCAGGTAACATTTCTTGTAAAATAATTTCTGAAGCTTTTATAACTACTAAGCCAATTGGGGAAACAAAACAATTTTTATTTCCTTAGACTGTATAAATATTTTTACTGACAGTGCCTTCTCAGTGGGTTACAGTGCTATTACTAGTCATTAGTTCCTTCCTAAAAGGAAAAACCTAGTAAAACCCAGTAAATTGCATTTCTGTTAGGATTTGCATTTAGTATTAAACTATATATAATTTTACATGTGGATGGATACTGAAGTATCTCAGTCTCCCTTACTCCTCCATTTGCAGTTTTTAGTGTGTGTTTGTTTGTGGTTCCTTAGGGAGAAGGCCAGCATGGTTGTTCCTGAAGAAAGAGAAGGACGAGATGAAACAAACATAGACCTCCTCAGAGACGCCAGACCTGCCTCTGTCTCTGCTGACACACGCAAAGCAGGTGAGCAGGTCCTAGGTCAGGCTGCCAGCCCAGAGCTTTCCAAAAGTCCCAGAACTATTGCACTTTAAATCCCCCTCAAAGCACCTGGGGCAGAGACTTGTCGTACATTGGCTCTGCAGTCTTCATGCTAAAGAAACATTATTTCCCAGTGACGACGAACTGTGGTTTCCTTTGAAATACAGCTTACTGAAGTATTTGACCATTAAGACAGATACCATCTGGATTGTTTCTAGGCAGATTGTTGGTTATGAGACTGTCTAGTGCTGCTTGTAGGAAGAGAAATTAAAACACAGTAACTGAAGTCTACAGATGGTCAAAGGCAGTGTTGTCCTTGGGCTAGTAAATGTTGGGGACTTCTTTTCATCTTGGCAAAACATGCTCCCTGGGTAAACAACTGCACATTGTGGGTTTGATCACTTTCTTTGCCATAAAGCATCCTTTTTCTTTTGTTGCAATTCTAATCACATTTTTGTTCTTTTCCTCTGACATGTATACTGTGCCTCTGCCTTCTTTGCTGTCATTTCTGTAATCCTGCTCTCCTTAGCCATATGCTCTCTAATCTTTACTATTCCATCTTTTGTGGCTTCAGTGCTGCAGTCTCTTTATGTGTCCTGCAGATCTGTAGAAGCCAACACATAATTCCTTCAATAAAGTGTTGTATTTCTGTGGGAAACAGCTGCAAATAAAAAGTATCAGCTTCATTATCTTGTTTTGCAGGCAACCTTTTAAAAATTTCTCTGATTCATTTAAATAATTTTCATCTACAGCTTAATGTATTTCATTGTCACCTATACAAAGCTTACAGCAAGTAGCATGGTAGTTTTATTAAGTTGCAGAGCATGCCCCATAAACTACAATATATAACTGGGCAATATATAATATATAATATAGGCAAGTCATTTTTCTCTATAACAGTTAAAAATTAAATGAAGTCTGGATTGATTGTACTGCTGAATTTGAGGTATAACTTAAGATGAGAAGTCCATCCATTGCAGAAGCCTTGGCAGCACACAGGAAAACAACTGGAGCAGGAGGTGCCAAGTATGGGGATAATTGTGTTTATTTTGCTCTTTAGGTGGACAGGAACAGAAGGGTGTTCAGCAAACCATAATCGTGGATATGCGGGAATTCCGTAGTGAGCTTCCATCACTGATCCATCGCCGTGGGATCGACATTGAGCCCGTGACTTTGGAAGTTGGGGATTACATTCTAACCCCTGACATCTGTGTGGAGCGCAAGAGTGTCAGCGATCTGATTGGCTCCCTGAACAACGGCAGGCTGTATGCACAGTGCGTTTCCATGTGCCGCTACTACAAGCGGCCAGTTCTCCTCATTGAATTTGATCCTAACAAATCCTTCTCCTTGATCCCACGAGGCTCTTTACAGCCAGAAATTTCCAGCAATGATGTTACTTCTAAACTAACCCTTCTCACACTGCACTTCCCAAAGTTACGAATCCTGTGGTGTCCCTCTCCCCATGCTACTGCTGAACTGTTTGAAGAGTTGAAACAAAACTATCCCCAACCTGACGCAGAAACAGCGATGGCTGTCACCGCAGATTCTGAAATTCTCCCTGAATCAGACAAGTACAACCCTGGGCCCCAGGACTTCCTGTTAAAAATGCCAGGGGTTAATGCAAAAAACTGCCGTGCCTTAATGACCCACGTTAAAAGCATTGCAGAGTTGGTGACACTGTCTAAGGATGAGCTCTGCAAGATTTTGGGTAATGCTGCCAATGCTACACAACTCTTTGACTTTATTCACCTGACCTATGCAGAAGCACTAGCAAAAGGACAAAGCAAAAGATGACTCATGAGATTGTTCAATACAGAGCACAGATAAGCTTTTCTGGTGCAGTACTTTGGCAAATACATGAAATATTTTAATAAATGCCCCCTCTAAGATAACAAGCTGTTTCTTGCTAACGCTGTTCCATCAGTTTTAACATGTGAGTTAGTTATTACTGAAGGCAATTTTCAAGAGGAAAAATTATTTTTAATAGAGAAATGTGAATTATTTTTATTCTTTTTAAAGCACTTTAACCAATTCTATACCACTGAATTAACTAAATGATGTTTTTCATCAAGATCATAACAATTAAGTGCTAAGATTAACTGATAAGGTGTTTTCTTGTGAAAGTTACGATGTCTTGTTCAAGCTAAAAATGTGCTGTGTTTTGATGAGTCTGTGTGACCTACTGCATGATACAATGCTGCTTTTGCCATTTTTAACATCTCACGCTCTGGCAACTGCCAATTTTCAATTGACAGTGATGGAACTATTTGAAACACATCGTGGTCTTTCCTCAGGAGTTTGTTTACAATATACTTGGACTAAATGCTGAGTTTTAGAACATGACCATAAGCCTTTGTCACAGTAAAATACATTCTTAATGCTATGCTCTACATTATGCGTGCTTACCTTACTACCCATTGTACTTTTTGCCATTCCAAAGCCAGTACAGCTTGGTGTTGCTAGATTTTGCAAAGTGCTTTCCTTTGGTCTGACTGGATAGAGATTCTGTGGTGCCACAGTGCAACTTAATTTTGAGTGTGCCTTACTTATACTTTTATGAGGCTTTTTTTTTTACTCAGTTTTGATAGCTCTTTCACATCTTTCACTGGAAAGTGAAAAATCTGCGTATACCATTGACACTGTTCCTTTATACCAAAGAATATTTGCTCTTGTAAAATGCAGTAGTTTTCTAAGCAAGGTTTCCCAAAAGTGTTGAAAGTTGTTCCAGTATTGGCTTCTTTTGTGTCCTATTGCACTTGCATTTTTATGTCTCAAATCGACTGTCTGTCAATAAACTCAGTAAAGCCATTGTCACATAGAAGATAATATTTGTAGCATTTTGTGTAGCATAAAAGAGGGAAAAGTTTGTGAATGTGTGTATTGTTAAATTATATATTCTACACTGAACTTTGATACAACTGTGTAACAAACAGCCATTGCCAAAAGAGTTGGTCCAGTGTCATTCCATGCTAATGTATTTACATTTGCTATTTACAAAACTTTTATCTGTGACTTGCACATGTATTTGTACAATTCTGATGGGAACAACAGATCAAAAGTATCTCCTTCATGAAAGAAAATATTTCTTGTGTCAAGGTTTGGTAAAAACTGTACTGTGCACTTTCAGGTATAATGTTTATCATGCATTTTAAGTGTGACTGATGAATTGTTAACTTTATTCTGTGGCAGAGCTGTGACAAATTTCCAAGGGAACATTTTTCTGCAGATGCAAATTTTAGTATTAAATACACCCATAATGAAATTAGAATTTGTTATTTATCTTGTTTTTCATTTGGCTGTATTGATATAAGAACATTTTTCTTTTTAGTGTGTGGTTTACAATCCAGATCATAGGGTTTCTATTGCCCTAGATTCTAGTTTTTCCATGAGACTTCTTCTTATTCAAACTAATGTTAGCAGATATGCTCAGGGCTGAGAATGGCTGTGAAGTGGTGCTAAGAGAACTGAAAATCTCAGAGTTAGGATCATAACTGTCCTGAGTGTGTGGCCTGTAGAGCGTGATTCAGAGAAGGGGAGCTGAGCAGCCTTTGAGAACAAACATTGGCTGTGCAGCTGCATCATTTGGGTGCTTCATGAACTGTGGGTCTGCAGTTTTTCACAGATGCTGCCTCAGCTCTGTGAGGTCTGGTGTGTTTGCATTGATGTGTATGGGGTGAAAATGAAGGTTATAGTAAGAGGTGATAAAATTGTAACTTTATATTGTGTGCTTGGTCAAAGTTACATAATGCAATTAAATAATTATTTGCTAAATATTTTTATGAAATTGCCTTTTGCTTATATGTGTAATATTTTTGTAAAGCATTTCCTTTTCCTTTCTCTATGCAGGATTTGCCTTTTTCTCTAAAACAGCCACAAGTAACACTGTTGCATGTTATTATTGCTCCTGTACTTTGGCATTTCATTGTATTCAGTTCGATTGCCACTTGGAGCTGTGTCCTCCTGGGACAGCAGGTATGGATTGTGCTCCGAGGTGGAAGAGGTCCTGTGTCCTGAAACCACTTTTCCCTGAAATAACTGAACCAGGGTCTTCCAGAACACACTCACAAGATTGGGTGAACAATGAAAATCCTGGCTTTGGGGTGTTCTTTAGCTCTCTTTCATCAACAGTCATGGAATTCGTACATCATATCATTGCTGATGTTTTAAATTCATGCTTTTTTATTTAAAAAAGTAAACACAAACACCCCCTGCCTTCACTTTGGTAGAGTCTCAGCTTCTTCTGTATCCCCAAATCAAGACTTCATGTTCCCAGGTCCCTCAACAGGGGAAGTCACTGTGTGGGATTCACAGGCTATAGAGAAATTGCAAGTTGCTCCTTTCTGCAGCTTCTCCTGGGCTTTGATCACATGAGAGTTCTTCAAGAATAACCACATAACCTCTTAGGAGTAAATGCAGCTTATATTAGCAAATATATTTAGCACAGGATAGATGAAGCTGTAGTCCCTGTGTTTAAGTTTCCTGGGTACTGTTCCTGCTTGTGGGGACAGTTGCAGTTCCAAGCTACAGCTGCAAAAGGAGGCTTTGCTGGCAGTATTGTCACTGTGCAGTCCCTAACCAAAGCAAACTTTACCTGCAAAATTACTTCTGCATGAGCATGTAAAGTATGGTTTTTCTGGTAGCAGTTAGATTAACTGCTTTCAAAACTTAAATGTAAGCTAATTAAACAGAAATCCACAGAGTTTATAAAATATGTAGCTATGCTGTTAAAAACAGTGACTCTTGGGAATGGGAAAAGTTTAAGTGTGAGGATTGTTGTGACTGTGATTTCTCATTGGCAGAGTGATAGTACAACCACAAATTACTTCATTTTTAAGAATTAAAATATTTGTCTCTAAAGCTTTCCTTAGTCAGGATTCCAATTCCAACCGCAGAACAGAATCCAAAAACAAACATCTGCCAAAAAGTAATTATTAAATGGATACATTACTTATATGCCAAACAGCATTAAGAAACGTGAGGGTCATTAAATAAACTTGTCCTGTTTCCAGTGTTTCAGGCACCATGAGCTGGGTTTACAATCCCTTCATAAGGACCAGTTTAGGATAAAGTTCTCCTTAGCTCTTACTCAAAGGTAACCTAAATTAAATTAATATTCAGTTCATCTCTTTTGTCAAATACGTGACTTTAAGAAATGCAAGTACAGTCAGAAACCAAAAAGTTCAGAAACCATTGCTCCAGCATTTTGTAATATTTTGTCATTATAACATAATGAACTTCATATGTTCATTCTTCATGTAAGAGCAAGAATTTTGGATATTTGCAGAATTAAACTAAGAATAAACCCTGTTATGTGCTTCATATGAAGTCTTTAATATCTTGTTAACTGTTAGGTACCTTCTTGCATTGAAAATACACTTATCAGTAGTATTTGCACTTTCTTAATTTGCATGTTTTGATAAGGTTGTACAAGGAAACATTCAAGTGTTTTAAAGTTTCGGTGCCATTTTTTGAGAACAAAATGTTAGGAGCTTATCTCCCAGACTTTTGAATACAATTAGGCTGGCCATTTTTTCACTTGAGTTTTGATCTGTATTTTGAAATCTTCTCCTCAATAAATTAAAAGGAAAAATATCCTCAGTCACAGTCTTGAAAACAGGGAAGAACTGTTCAGTAGCTTAGCTAGCCAATACAGCTAAGAGGTGAATTCTTACTTAGTGAGAGTAGCCAGGGCTGCTACGCTGCCACGTTGATTTGTTGTCTAAACAGAAGATGTTGCTGCAATATATCAAAATAGGCCTGTGTATGTACTAATTTTAGTGTCTTTTTTTAAAAAAAAACATGGCAAAATTACCTTAATCCACAACTGCTATAAAGCAGTCTTCCTAGGAATATTAAATCAGGGCTAAACAGGCATCATTTTCTCAGCTTGCATTTTACCCCAGTTCTGTCTGTGAGAGCTTCCCTCTATAAATAAAAGCATGGTTTTCATTTCTAGGGTCCTCTGTTCCTCAGTGTTGCTTCTTATTTCTTTCATCTTGATCATCTCTTATCAAAGAGTAGGAGCCCAGAGTTATTAAACAGCTGGCATTGTGTCCAAGCTGGCATTATTAGTCAGCAGGGCAATCTTGTTCTGTTCAGCTTCTTCCTCAGCTCTCAGAATGGCACTTAGAAGATTCTCATTTTTATTCTTTTTTGTTTGTGAAAACACAACAGCTACATGGCAAAAGTTTTTGGAACTGACTTGCCTTTTTTACTGTAACCTTTCTCAGCTAAGTTCAGATCACAATAGTCAAACTAAAACCATACATAAGTCTTCCTATTTATGAGACGCTAAGGTTTACCATGAGCTAGGTCCAAGGAAACTAAATACAGTTTCAGAAACTATTAAGGTGACTACTGATTAAAGGATTTTAGCCAGAAGCCAGAAAGTAAGTTTACAATTTTGAGGGTAGAATTTTCAGAATCACAACTAAATCGACCACATATGTACAATAAATTTATTAAGCATTTTATTTTAAAATCACCATCCATATCTTTAGCTTCACTTTGATAAATAGTTCAATGAATTCAAATTTCATCCACCTGAACTCAGAAAAGTTGGAACTTTACGTAATTGAATTAGCAAGGAGAGAAACAAATTCCCACCTGTAAATCTAGTGCAACAGCTCTGGTTTCTCTCTCCTTAGTGGCTATAACCTGTTGTCCACAGAAATATGATAACCTTCAAATTTCATGCACATACAAAACCATTTCTGAAGTGATTCAAAGCTCAGGAGTTTTCCCAGTGAATCTGGCACACGAAGCCTAAACTTAACAAGGCTGCATTTCAGCTCCCCTAAAAATAGGCAGCATAGTTCTAATTTGAGCTCTTTGCATAGATCCCTGCAGTTCCAGGAGGAAACACAGCGGGACACGTGCATTATCCCTCCTCTGAACATCCTCTTGGGTGAATGGAATGTCCCAGCAATGTCCCAGCTGTTCGGCTCTGTAGTGGAGATCTGTGTGTCCTACACTCACAGCATCATTTAGCACTGAATTAAGTAACATCTTACAGCTTCTTCACCACTTTTTTCTTGTGAAAATGTAAATTCTTGTGAATTTACATTATTCTCAGATTCTCTATTCATCTTTTATTTTTCTTCTATTTTTCCTCTGGAATTTTCTGATTTTTTTTTTCCACATCTCTTATCCTAATCATGACTGACTGTATTCTTGTCCTTTTGTTTCCCTTCAAGAATGCTGCTTAAATATTGTTGCAATTTGTGATGTCTGTTGAGCAAAAATAACACTGAATTCTTTGTAAGACTGGCTGCACTGGAGCCTTGTCCAGTACTTAATATCCAGGAACTTACATAAAAAAGTATTGTACTTACTTTTCATTTTGGTCCCAGACTTGAGGCGTGGCACACTTGGAAAGCTGACACTCAGAGAAAAGAGAGCAGCAGGTTGGCAGTTCTTGCAACATTTAATTCTCAGTTTTGTCTTAGATTTCTTTTTAAACAGATTAAAAGCAGTCCAAATAAGAGACATAATAAAATCATAATCAGCTGGTATTATAAAATTTTCCCACCCTGGAAAATGTTCAAAGTATTTTTATGTGTCACAAAATTCTTGGAATCTTATGCATAGATAGCAGAAGTTGCAAACTTTCTTGTGGCATTTATATCTCATGACCATTTTTACATATTGAGTACTGTAACTGGCAAGTTCTCAGATCCTGCAAAAACTCTTATTCCATGCTTAAGCATTTACATTATGACATGGGAGATCTGCAGCAGCAAAAATACTAACTCTGTATCTCCTACTTTTGTCTAATTCTTCTTTATTGAAATCTTCCTCTCTAACTCTTCCCATTGTCAAAATACACTTTGTTTCTGCTTCATCCTAAATCTCTGTAAGTTAAGTGCTGGGAAGAATTATGGTCTTTAAAATCAACGTATACTTGTGTTAAACTATCACGATTCTAACTGCTGAAGTCTCTGTAATCCTCCTTTCATTTGTCACAGATGCATTTGGAAGTGCATCAATCCACACTTCCTCTACAGCTTACAAAATGTCTTTGCAACACTTGCATTGTGACAGTAAGGGGAGCAGACACCCCTAACAAAAGCTGGCCAGGATGCAAATGTTCAGATCACCTGCAGCTATAGAACAACAGCAAAAGTCTAGAGATCCTTCAAGAAAAGTCCTGCCCATACCAAATATAAAAAATACCTAAAATCTTCAAGACGTGTCCTGTGCCAATCTTGGTGGATGAGGTACTATCTATACAGACAGTCTTTCAGACAGTGAAGATGTCTCAGCCAAGCCTTGAACTTCAGCAATAAATCTGCTACACTAAAGTTTATACAGCTATTATAGTAAGTTTGTGTTTTCTTAAATATTTGTACTATACTGCACATCACTAGCTGACAGAAGTTAAAATCAAGTTCTTTTCCACAAAGTGCTATTGGTATTAAAATGCAGTGGTTTGGGGTTTTTTGGTCAGCCCCACCAGCTCCTTAGGGATCCCTGACATATTTCTAGTGGCTTAAACAACTCCTGTTATTACCCAAACAGAGGAATTTCAACTGGTGTCCACCAAGAATGTCTGACTTCCCTTGGGCCATTATCAGCTTCAGCCTGTGCTGTCCCACACCAGCACCTGCACGTGCACACACACACAGAGAATACCTTCAGGGTGGGTGACACAAGCCTGCACATCTTCAGTGGCTCTGTCTCCAGAATGACCCTAAAAAAGCCAGCTAAGCCCATCCCTGGTTCTATATTTAAAACTGTTTGTTTAATTGGTGGAGTACACCAAGAGTAAATAATGAGCTAATTCTGAAGATCATTCCCAGAACACCCAGCTTGTATTGTTTCTGCAAGTCAGAACTCTCTCCTCTCCTTTCTTTGGGTTTTCTGGATTTTGGTGTTTTTAACAGTTTCATTATCTGAAGGTGAACAGCTTTATCTAAATGCAATTGTAGGAACAGTACAACATTTCAAGCATGAAGCACTCTGCACGAGTGAGATTTTGCAGTGTTTGTTTACTGAATACAGAAATAGTTAAAAGTTCAAATTCTAAAATTGGATCGAGGATTCTAATCAGACTGTAAATGAAGTTTCTTCAAGGAAGGCAGGCAGGCAGGCAGGCAGGCAGGCAGGCAGGCAGGAAGGAAGAAAGAAAGAAAGAAAGAAAGAAAGAAAGAGCAACAAACCAAAAGTTCTCCTGTACTCCCAGTCAGTTAGGGAATACTACCACCAGAGTTTTTCCAATATATTGTACGGATTTTATTTACCTTGCTTAATAACAGTTAAAAAAAAGGAAATTAACTACAAATCTTATCTCAGAAAAGAAGAATTTTAAAAAGACTTAAACAAATACAGTAATTTCTTTTTCAAATTTTTCCTTAACTTTTTAGCTGTAATAGGTTATAAAGGTTTGATAATAATTTAAAAGAAAAAAAGTACCTTCTCTTTTATTTTCCTTTGCTCTAATGTACCAGCAGTGTCCACAGGTCTCTGTCTCGGTGAGTGGACTAGCAAAGAGATGAGGTAAAAAACAACATACAAAGCTCAGAGCGCAGTGAAATGACTGTCCAGTAACAGAGTAAGCTTGCTCCTGGACTTGAAGATTTCTATACTAATACAGAAACTGTCCTTTTTTATGACTATGGACATAAGTAGAATTCATTTAACTTGACCTACTGTGGTTGAAAGAATACAAGCTCCAGACAAATACCAACCAGACCCTGTGAGAAGAGTACTGTGTCTCTTTGCTAGGTTATAAAATTAAGAACTTACTTAGTCATGCACTTGGTGATGTATTCCTTTCATCTCACAAATAGAGAGCCAGAAAAACTAAAGGCAAAGGGTTATACCCAAGCTGATAAAGCAAGTCCATGATGAAATTGAAACTCACCACTGACTCATAGGTCAGTTTAAACTTTAAAATCTTATCTTTCATATATTTCCATACGCCTTTTCAGCTCACATACAATGTTGCTTATTACCAGTTTAAGATGAAAGTCTTTATTTCAGCAAGAGTCTAGTGATACTCTGAGCAGCTCACACTGAGGTTTCTCTTGATTGCAAGCAGTGATGCACCAATTCATCCTAAGTCACAGGCAAAAACATTCTGCCACCTCCAGTGTAGCTTTGGAACCAAATATGACACCCATGGCACAAACTCACCAAAAAGCCTGTCTAGAAGCCAGTTTAATCCTACCTTCCAGAGTGTCTCTCACTACCCTCTAAGACAGGAAAGCTGGGGATTAAGTGATAGCATGGAGTCAAGCACCAAGAAGTTACTGTTTGCTGATAGACTTTCTCAGTTCAAATCCTTTTTCTAGGAGTGAGTTTTAAATACTACCAAGAAATTCGGACTGGCAGGCAGGACCCAGTTCAGACCCGGAAAATCTGGATTTCTGAGCAACTGCAATTAGCTTGACTCTTACTTTTAGGGTCATGCTGCTTAGACTAGCAGATACCAAAATAGGCTGAGGGCCAAATCAGTTCTGATCTGGTTTTATTTATCTAAAAGTCTCATATGCACCTAATTTGCCTTTCTGTGTTAAGAAATAATGAGTAAGTAGAAAGGATTATGAACACATGTTTGGCATAGAGAGGAAGAGAGAAGGCAGCCATAACTTCAATTTTGGAATGTCTTACTTCATCATAAGCTTAAGTTTCAAAGCTGACACGGGGATTTTGGTACATAATGCCCCATTTTCAACTAATTGCATCTTAACTGAACATTGAAACCTTCAATTTGGAAGCTCAAATTAGCAGCTATAAGATGGTAGATTTTTCCCCAGTTCTGTGTAGATGCCAGCTAGAGGATCTAGGCATATGATCAAGTCTTTAAATGTGGTTTTATTAAGTAATAAGCATAATAAATATATGGTGACATTTTTTACAAAAAAAACCTTCTTATAGTCTGCTGGTTTATCCCTAAGCAATATCTTGAATAATTCACCCCAAAGTTTTCTCAATGCTCTATGTAGAGAAAACCAGTATCTTTCCTTGAAGGTGCCTTGCTTTGGGGCTAGTAAGAAACAAAAAAGATGTAACTGTTCTGGGTAATTCCCATGCTATGTTGTGTCATAACTGCATTTGAAAAGTTGAAGTTCCCCCAGGGAAAAGTAAAAACATCCCTGGTGGCATATACCAGTTAAATATCAATGCAAATCACTGCTTTCTTAACTATTTATGCAAATGAATCTATCAGTTGGGTATGAGATGTTTATACTTTAAGCCTACGAAGTTGATTAATGACTTGGTCAACATAAGCCTTGGCTTACAGGGAAGGCATCTGCAGATAAATAAATCAAACACTACTTGCCAATTTATAATATTGTATTTATGCTTCTACTCTGTGCATGCTGAATGATGGTAGTGGCACATGAATCAAATGGGGACTTTACAGCTTCCCAAATGGCACAATCTGCCAATTTCATTAGCAATACCATAAAATAAAATTTTTAATCTGGAATCTGGGTCATTTCCTAAGGAAATCAAACTTAGGAAAGAAAAGCCACCCTGTGCTTTTTGAAAGTATGAAAAAGATATAAGAAGTCAAACTGTTGGAGAACAAGGTGTGAGAAGTTGCAGAGGAGGAGTTGCACCAAGGGCTGGTGGTGAATGCTGCTAATAGAGACAGACTTGTGTGCTTAGTGCCACAGTCATCCCCAGAAGCTGCACAGTCTGGGGTGCCAGTCCTTCCCTCCTTCCCAGACAGCTCTGGGAACAGGACCCCAGGGATCGACAGGCACTGTGTGTAGCATAGTGGGACAGAGAACTGGAGCAGCCACTGCTGCATCAGCATGAGAATGGGGGTAACAAAACTGGGTTATGTGGCTGAGCCATTTCACAGTCCTCATCCCGAGGAACAAGCAGAACAGGAGCATGAAAAGGATGGGACTTAAAAGCAGAATGAATATGAATAATTAATTTTCAGGGACTGCAAGATGATGTGATCACCTTCAGATTTTCCCCATCTGTTGCTAAGCAGCATTCTTAAGTCTCAAGCTTTGCCTTACAAAATGAACAGCAGTCTCCGCACATTTTGCTATTTTTCCATTTTATACTGTTCTTTTGCCAAGCTTGCATTATAACTGTATTTCAAAATGCTCTAAAACAAAATAAGATCAGCACTAAGATAGCCACAATCTTTGGGAAAAGGTTTCAGTTACCACCTGAGACAAGCAGCCCATGGACTCTCCAGTCCCTGAAAAAGAATTAGAAAAGCCTCCATCTCACACGTACTAAAGGAATTGCTTTCTGTCTCTCAGCCCTCAGCTTTACATGAGAAATTTAACTTGCATCATAGAAAAGGCAAGAGTATCGTACATTTGAGTTTGCATATTCATTATCAGTCTCAATCTATATAAACAAAATCTTAGAATTTTTCCTGTGATGGTAGTAAATTAATTGTATTAATTCTTTCGATCTGTGCTAAGGATGTTGTTCCAATGATCAGACACCCATTCAATGTTCTGGGCATTCTGACAAAAAATAAAATTAAATCAAGGAGCTCTCTCTGTTAGAAAATCTCTCTCTCATTAATTAGAAGTAAAGGGCTGGCTGCCAGTGTTCCAAAACTAATACCAAACATCACCACTGCAAACACCCTCTCCACAAAAGCTTTGATTCACTACCAGAAATTTCCGAAATCCTCATTCTTGAAGACCAAGATAAGCAAGTGACAAAGAGTTTAGGATCTTTCACCAACTGTGGGCAGTTAATTCCTCACACTTAGATCCCACATGTTTGCAGTTTACCTACTCTACCCTGGTAGCTCAGTTAAACAAAATGAGCGATCATTTTAAAGTGCAAAATGACCACTGGCTCCTTATTCAATATCCATGAAAGCTGAATAACATTGTTCATCCTGGAGAGTATGTGGCCTGAAGCAGAAGATGCCTTCCTTCCAATGAGAGAAAAGACATATTTGATACTACAGCAGGTCTTTTCCTACATTTCTACACAAAACACAGAAGGTTCTTCCTAAACCACCACGAAGGTGATAAATTCTACCTTTTCTTGCTGGTCTCTCTACAGGACAGCACTAAATAAAACTATAGTTACCATCATTCAGGCTTCTTGTTTGTTAAGGTTTTTTCAACATTAGCAAGAGACTGATCAGAGATTCCAAAGTCCTCTGCCAAACCAAAGCATGTACACTCAGCTCTCTAGAAAAACAGTTCCCGAGAGGGAGAATTGGGTCCATCCTTTCACTGCAGAGCACTGCATTGCTCTGGCAGCCTCAGCTGTTGTACCACTGCTTCTTATCCTAATTATGTTGTAAAAAAGGGAATACAGAGTCCTTTGTCACCCTCAGATGCAAACGCCCAGGGCTCCTGTTGAACTATTCTGCAAGAAGAAGGAAGCGTTGTACATGTCCATGCCCAAGACAGGAAAGGTGGTGCTCAAAAGGCAAGAACAATTGTGTGGAGCTGGACAATTTCCATAGAGAGATTTTATGGAAGGAACTGTTTTTAAGTAGTTATTTGCTGCTTTAAATGTGTCTTTTTCATTGACTCCTATCACCACGTTGTTTCATAAAACACAAATGCCTTCAAGAAATGAGCACTATCCGTGTTAAATGCCAAACCCCTAACACACCTTTGTCTCGGACATCTTTTTCCCAGGCTTTTCATGTTCTATAGTATTTTTCACCAAGGAATACTCCATATGTTCTGCAATATGAACCATGTCTGTACCCTTCTAATCAATTAATAGGCATTAATGCAGCCATTGGAATAATTAGAATGATCTAGACTGCACTGTAACATTAAAGAGATTCACACCTCTTGCACAATGCTCTTGTTCATGCTTGTTACTTCACATTTCATACACTCTCCACAGAGGTTATCTGCATTTCTGTAACAACTGTGTAGTTTCAATTCTTACATAGAGAGAGAGAAACATGATTTATATGTCGCCATCACCTAAAATCACAGCTAATCTTTTTATGTTTCTGGTCTTTAAATGCCTTAGCTAACTTAAAGGAAAAAAAGGTGAAGACGCAGACCGAACTTCGTCAACAGACTCTCTTGCTAGCAAAGAGATATCTTGTGCTTTTAGGAAAGTTGAAAATAAAGAATTCTTTGCAAATATAAACTGTTCAAAGAAAGAGTCATACAGCAACTATCCTTTTTATCTCATGCATTGGAGAAAATTTAAAAAATCCTAACATAATTTCTTTGGCATAATTATCTGACATCTCATCTTCAGCAGCATTCACACTCCAAATGCTCTGCTAGTATTTATACTGTAAGTCTGTTTTTTCCCTAATTACTTTTGGATTTGTGTGCACTATTGAATTTGTAGGTGAGGCTTTTGTGTTGCTGTTCAATTATTAGTTTTCCTAGAACTCTCTAGACTGATGTTTTACTCCCGAAATATTAAAGAATTAGAGTATTTCATAGAAAAGGGCAGCACCAAACATTCAGTAATTTTGAAGGACAATATACATGTTCTAGGCACGGCTATTGGGATGAAGCCTCCTTGACTTGTTCAAGACTAAATGTGAAAAACAGATGTAGCAAAGTTTGGTTAAAAACCAACTACTGTTGAGTAAGAATTTGTTTATAAATACCTTCATTCTCTACAAATTCCTGACCATCTTAAATGCACTTGTCCATGCTAAAAGGCATCAAACCAAAGGCATTCCAATAGTTGTTCCACTGCAGTTCTTTTTAACTGTATGAGTCTCACCTACTTCCCAGTTACACACATCTCTGTCACCTTTTCCTGCTGTTAGCACCAATAACTGCTTGGTCTTAGGTAATAATCTGCAAACAGACATCCACTGAATTCATATCCTTTAGCCACTTTAGTTTCCAAAGTTTTCGGACCTTGTTCAAATAATGTAATAGCACAGGAGGACACCTGAACTGCTTTGTAATCCTAATTTGATTTATTAGATGCTACACAGTAGATGGAGAACTTCTTTCCAGTTGTTAGCATTCTGGTTTTAAAGGCAGACTACATCTGAATGAACTATTTCATTTGAAGAGGGACTGAAGTAAATCTGGACCAAATTACTGGTTTTGAGATCTTTACATAGATCATCGCTAAGTTTCCAGGTCATTGCTGGTTTCAGTTTGCTTCTGGAATTGGATAAAATCTGATTAGATAACTGTCATCAAGAGAAACATAAGATAAATTTACTCTATTTTACAAAGCCTAACAAAAAAATAAACTTCCTATCCATCTTCAACAAATTGAACAAGTAATTTTTTAAATGTCAAAGCATTAATTTATACTGAAGCATATTGGAATACCGTCGTAAAATTATAAGGAAATAAAAACTCGTCTCCTTTTTTGTGCCTGTGGTATCACTGCTGAACAAGAGCTCTGAAAAACTCTTGGAGCAGGGAACCATATTTTGCTTGGTCAGCACGTAGTGTAAGCTTGATGCAGTCTCTTAGCAAACTCCTGGACATCAGCAATTTGCAAATAATAAAAAACCTGTATTAGACCATTGCACCAAGTGGCAGCTTAGTCCTTAATCTGTGAGCTAAAAAAAGTACAACCCAAACCAGGGTTGCATAATACTGGGCCTGATGCAGTATGTACTTACAGAACAGGACTGGCTCGGTATTAGTAAAAGTCTATTTGTTAGGTATTCGCTGTGAGCAGTGTTGCACAATATGTGCAATAAATTATTGTGTGCATGCATGATCATATTCTGCTCACAGAATAAATGCCTGTGTTCTCTATTGCACATTCTCAAGCATAAATCATCGGGTTTCCAAAACTTCTTTGAAGAATTTTTTTTCCTCGTGATCAGTGTGATGTTGAATCAAGTTCAGTTACCTCAGACGCTGACAGCTAAGCCTGAAGGTGAAATACACGAGGTATGAGTCCCATCTTGTTTGTGACTGTTTGACGGCCAACATTTGAAGCCATGCCCTGAGTTTTACTTCGAATTTCAAATCCAAGCGACTGCAGCACCCGGAGGAGAGCGTGGAGGGACCAAGCTCTGCTCACCAGTCACAGCCTCCGCCCGCCCCAGGACAAAGCCCCGGGCACGGGTCGATCCGGCTCTCCCGCCGCTGCCCGGTGCCCCCAGGAGCCGCGGCCGAGGCACGGCTGTGAAGGACGGGACGGTTTGCTTGGGCCTGGGGGTTGACCCCAGAGAACTTTCAAAAATGCCTGCACCAGGAATAGTGTGGCCAGCAGGACAGGGGAAATGACTGTCCTGTACTCGGCACTGGTGAGAGCACACCTCGAGAGTTGCGTCCAGTTCCTGGACCCTTCAGTTCAGGAAGGACATTGAGAGGCTGGAGTGTGTCCAAAGAAAGGCAACGAAGCTGGGGAAGGGTCTGAAGCACAACTCCTATGAGGAGCAGCTGAGGGGGCTCAGCCTGGAGAAAGGTAGGCTCGGGGGGGGCCTTACTGCTCTACGAGTACCTGAAAGGAGGTTGCAGCAGTAGGGGTCGATCTCTTCTTCCAGGCAACCAGCGACAGAAAGAGAGGACACAGTTTTAAGCTCCGCCAGTGGAGGCTTAGGTTGGATACAGAAGGAATTTCTTCCCAGAAAGGGTGACTAGACATTGGAATGGGCTACCCAGGGAGGTGGTGGAGTCACCGTCCCTTGAGGTGTTAAAGGACAGGCTGGACGTGGCCCTTAATGCCAGGTCTGGTTGACACGGTGGTGCTCGGTCATAGGTTGGACTCGATGATCTCAGAGCTCTTTTCCAGCCTCAATGGTTCAGTGACTTCGTTCCGGGGGCAGCCGGTAACAACTGACCCCATCCCCGCTCTCTGAGGGCGCGAATGCCCGGATGTGCCGCTCCGCCTCCCGCACGTGCGCGACGCCAGCGCGCGCGGCTCCCCCGCCCCCGCCCGCGGGCCAACCGCCGGGGCGCGCGCCCGGGGAGGGCGGTCCCGGGCGCAGAGCTCGCGAGAGGAACAT
>JACBWW010000025.1:3798787-3875239 GCA_020086605.1 Lanius collurio | reverse complement strand
CCGGGCCGGGCCGCGCCGCTGAGCGGGAGCGGTACCGCCGGCAGCCGCCGCCGCCCGGCCCCGGGGTGGGCTGCGCGCCGCCCCGCCCGCAGAGCCTCCTGAAGGAGATCGAGGCGGGCAGGAGTGCCGAGAGTGGCGGCCGTCCCCTCCCTGCCGGGGGCGGGCAGGGTTCCCGCCGGGCGGCAACAGGGGACACGGGGTGGGGCGGCCCCCCAGCTGCGCCGGGCCGCTCTGGGCCCCGAGCAGGTGGAGGTGCCGGTGCCCGCACCCTGGGACGCGGCTTGCACTGGCATGGCCCCTGCCGTGCGGCCGCTGGTTGATGTGTCCCGTGTTGTTATTTGTTAGGAAGGAGCACTCCCTCCCGGGGGAGGCGCAGGGCTGTGAGCAGCAGGGAGGCACTGCGGGCCCGGCCCGAGCCCTGCGCCTCGCCCGGAGCCGCGGAGGGGAGACGAGCCCTCCGTGACCCCAGTGGTGCAGCTGCAGCGGTCACTGGGCTGTGAGAAGAGCAGCGACCCTTAGAGCAGGGGCTGTTAACGAGTTCGGCTTGTTTTCTGCGACATTGCGTGGATTTTAGATGGCACTTGGTTAATCCGTTTTAGGGTGGTCAGGCACTGGAGTAAGTTGCCCAAGAAGGTGGGGGAGTCACCATCCGTAAGGCGTTTAAGGGACTGGATGTGGCGCTGGATGATTTAGTTTAAAGGTTTCGGTGGTAGTGCTGATTTGACGGTTGGACTGGACGGTATTAAAAGTCTCTTTCAAGCTCGATGATTCCACGATTCTAGAATCAGCCTTGTAAACAAGTGTATGCACAGCACCTGCATGCACAGCCTTCCATGCCGGGTGCAGGTCGCTTGGCTGACGCTTGCGGCAGTGACATTCTTTGGGACGCGGGGAGCCAGGTGGAGAGAGCTGTGCTGCCGTGCCGTGCATTTCTGCTTGCAAATACATTTGCCTTTGTTCCATTTATGCGGGTCTTGTATTGGTGTGCAAGTGTGCAGTGCAGAAAACTGCTGTTAGTCAGTCTCAGTGCAGTCCAGGGATAATACCAGGACTTCTAGCTGCAGCAGGCAATTAGCTGAAATAAAGACTACAGGATTTGAAGTGAATAACTTGTCTAGTTATGAAGTAACTATCAGAAAAAACTATATTTTCATGAATGTTTCAAAAACACTACTGTGAAATCTGGTATGCCATTATATCTAAAATACTGAAAACTTAAACATCGCTCACCTTTTAAGAAAAAAAGCCAAGCTTACACTTTCCTGTGGGTGCAGCATGTTCTGAAGTTCTTGTTTATGAGGAGTTGTTCACACTTCTTCCTCACACTGCATCTTTTCCTTTATGATAAAAAGTGCCCAGGTTTTGAATTAAGGTTTTAAAGCTCTCTAAAAAGGCACAGCTGGCATTTAATAAAATTATTCTCTTAATGTGGGACATTTTATCTTGTTCCTTTCTGAAGTTTCATTTCCTGTGTAATTTCTTAGGGCAGATGTGACTTTGTGGTATAACTTGCATTTAAAACTTGACAAGATTGCTCTCTGGTAATGGCACCAGTTACTAAGCAAATAAAAACATCTGGAAGCTGAAGATCCTTATCACATTATTGGAAGTGCAGATAAGCAAATAAAAGCATCTGGAAGCTGAAGATCCGTATCACATTATTGGAAGTGCAGAACATCTTTCAGGATTTGGCAGTATTTGGAGAAGTGTAGAAAACTGCACTTAATGATGCAAGAAGCAGTCATACAATAACATGAAAATCACCTTAATATTTACCTTTTCTATTTGTCAGATTCTGTTGAATGAAGTATTATAAAAAAGCTTTAATAGTGAGGGTTAATACAAAAGTATTCAGACAAGTTTAGTGGTTTATATGCTTAAAATACTTTAAAAATTGGAACTTTTGCTTGTTATCCTAGCAGTGAAATTAGATAATTGATGACATGATGGATGAATATAACATTGGATAGGGAATATACTTAGTTGTGGTTTGGGGTTTTTTAAACAGTGTTTAGATTACTGAAGAAATGATTATTGGAAGGAAGAGGGAATATATTTTATCATAGGCCATTTATTTTTGTGGGCCTTTTTGGCATTTCCGTCTTGTAACCTCTTTGTCTTGTGTGTTTTGGTCTAGTTTTTTACATGTTCAGCTTTTACCCTCTGTTACTGATAGGTACAGAAACATAACACCAGCTTCAGCCTTTAAAAGAATTTAAAATAATCTGTTAGGATTCCTCTCTGGGATCAAAAGTAAAATTGTGTGGCTGAGCAACGTATGAGATGTTTTAAGTCTGATATCTGAGTTCAAAGCCAAAACTGGAAAACCTCATTAGTGTTACTGTATGAAACAGCATTTGATAAATGCCAGACTTAAAAATAACTGACTTTTTAAACTTTTCTAAATATAGTGTGCAGTAGATTTCTATTGACTTAATCATATGTGTCTGTATATGTACGTATGTACACACACACTCTAAAATATTTTAATAAATGAAGTGTTGGAACAAATCCATTTGACCTGGTGACATAGCAAAAAGACAAAATGTGGGTGTGAACAAGTTTTCTTTTTTTTTGTAAAGGTTCTGTTGTATTGGAATCTATAGAAAACTAAAATATATTTCTGTTGTATAATTGGCACTTCCAGTTGTGAAGTAAGAACTAGAGCTGGATTTTGTGTTGTAGTTGAGTTCAAAGGAGCAGGTGATGCACCTCTGGTACTGCTGTTCTTGCCAGAGGTAACTGAAAGACAAACATCATCTTGGTGTTTGAGTAGGAATATGAAAGGTGCTAAAAGGTGCTAAAAGATGCACAAAGAATATATTGAAATCATTTTACTCTCAGGATTTCAACCCAGTAACACACTTTAACATCCTAGAACTGCAGGAACTGAGAAAGCTGAACTAGTATTCTTAAGGCTTTAATTTCTCAGGTAGAAAAAAATATGTAACTTTTAAAATAAAGAATCGTTGAGACATCTTTGTGATTTTTGTTTTTCCTTTTTACTTTCCAACCAACCAGGAATGTGCTGAAGCAGACAGTTTAAAAGGGTGCTAGAGATACAAGGTAAGTGCTGTATCTTAAAAATTTTTAAACTTTCTAAATACATTTTTTTATAAAGCTGCTGTGCTATTTTTTTAGTGAGCAGTGTATCCCCTTAAATTTATGCTGGTTTTATAATCCTGTTAAAATGGAAGGTTTTCCAAGAGATTTGTTCCTATACAAACAGAAATTTGGTTATATGTAATACTTGTATTACATAAACTTAAGAGCAAGTTACTGTGATTTTATGCTTTTGCCTTTGATATGAGTGGTTTTTAATCATCTTTTAAGATTATGACTTAAATACTCATATACTGATAAACAATATTTTTTTAAAGGATGGTCATGCTTGCAAGCCTTCACAGATGTTAGACTTTTTCCAAATGGGAATAGTTTTGGTATTAATACTTTGGCCTGTAGAGCATTTTGTTTATTTTTATCAGTTTTTCTGTAGTGACTCAGGCTTGTACTAGCACAGCATTTCCAGAGGGCCTCCAGACCCCATGTGGTTTGGTTAAATCAATCCAGTTGGTAGATGAGAAAACTTCTGTCTCAAAGGGAGTAACTAAGGATGTTTAATGGATGCTGATAGTGCTGTTTCAGGAGGTGTTGGGAAGTCAGTAAAATGAGGAATTTGGGTTATATTGACTAACACATTCTCAGTTCTGGAACTGTGTGCTTCTGGTGTTTAGCTGGTCCCTAAATGGTGAAAATTCTGATCCTGCCCCTCCCTCCTTTTGTATGGGAAAAAGGGAGGTGGGACAGGTTGCCTGATTATCAGGATAACCCAGACAGACCATCAGACTTAGAGCCTCTTGATAGCTTCCCCTGAGGCCTCCTCGATGAGCCACAAGGTTGGTTCCAGCTCTACAGAATAAGCAGACACTGCCCACGACTTTGATGGCCGAGAGTTGCTCCAGAGACCGAGAGAACAACACGTACAGAACTGGATATACCCAGGATGGATCTGTGGCATTGATGTATTCCAACAAACCCCAAAACTCGGTTAGGCAAAAAATCCCACCTGGAAACACTTAAAGGTAGGGGAGCTTCCCCTAACCTGGGGGCAAGGTGTGTTTTAGGGTTGTGTGCAGGCTTTGATTAGACTTGGCAAACCAGTTCACTTTGTGTCTTCCTTTAGTAAATCTGCAACCTTTGATTATTACTGTGAATAAATCTGCTGCTTTTTTACTGTGTGTCAAAAAAAAAAAAAAAAGAACAACTGAAACTATTTGAGCTTGACAGCCATGAATGTTTCATGTTTGCTTCTTCAAATGAAATTATTCTGTGCTGTGCTGAGGACAGGGAACCAGTATTCCTGGCATTGTTTTTAAACCTTTCTAGCACCTGAAGTTCAAGACCCAAAATTGCACAGTGTTAGTTACGGAATACAACTTTTTTCAAACTTTCCTTCTGTGGCAAAGATTGATGTCTACCACAAAAATCTTCCATATCCTGAAACTCCAAAGCAAATGCACATTACAGAATTTATTGAAGTGTTCAGGTTACTGTTATTAAATCCAGATGTTCATGTAACAGTTTTGCACTTGTGCAATGAACTGGATGTCTGCGATTGTTGACTCAGTAGAGAGTATTTTAAGATTTCATATTTGGTACTTAGCTTAAGCCATTAATTAAATGTTTGAAGAGGGGCTTTTATCTGGGCATGGTGCCAAAAGCAACAAAGTGAGAGAGAAGTTGTAGTTACACTAATTTTTGATCTTCACACCAACTAATGAAACACAAATGAACAAAACAAAAAATAAAGACAAAAAGGAAAAGCACTGTTTTTCTACCCTTCTAATTGGATTTATGACATAATTAGTCCTAGTTACATACCTGAGAAGGACATGCAGTTGTGTTCTTATTTGCACATTTTGTGTCTAATGCTAGAAGCCTGCTGAAACAGTTGATGAAAACTTGTTTACAAATTCTAGAGACGTTTAAATCAGTTTGCTAGTCATTCTTTAAATGCAAAAGAGGTGTCTCGTAAAAATTCAGCAGAGAAACTCATTAAAATTAGTTTAAATTGTTAGTGTATTCAGTAAAGTTCAGTTAATACCCAAAAATGGTTCTTAGATCTCATGTAGTGGCAAATTTCTTAGTATTTCCTACACAAGAAAGGTAGATGAGACATAGAATTCCAGCTACTGGAATTCTGTCTAATACATTGCTGCAATGCTAAATTTTGTTCCCTGTATTTTTAACATTGAAAATGTATAGCTTGGTAAAGCTGCAATCCAGCAAAGCTTTCAGCATGCATTTCTGACACTAAATGGGTTGCACAGAGTTGAACACAGCACTTAAAGCTTTTGAGGATTTAGAACCACGTGTTAGTAAAGCTTTAGGAAAGTAATGTTGTGACCCAGGGCCAGCAGTGTGCATGTGCTGGCTGTGTCCTCCTCACAGTGCCACAGGGGCAGTTCTGTGTACAGGCACATTGTACCTGTGTACATTGGCAGAGGTTCAGTGTAAGATGGGAATTGGGGGTTGGTGTTTGTAGCTGGGTGTTGGGAGAACACCTGATGTCACCCTTAATCTCAGTTGTGGTTCAAAATGCTGCACAAGGTGTTACCAGTCTTTTTGTACATGGTCAATTTGCCATCTTGGCACATTCCCTTGTACGTGAGGGACTGGAAGTGGGAATGCAAAGAAGTGGTTTGTACTTTTATAATTTTCCTTGGTGCTCAGGCAGGTGAGGGTCTCAGGATTGGTGTATTCTGAAAATGGAGCTTGCTGAATATACTGAGATGGCTATACAGAAACTAATGGGATATCTGTATTCATTATGGTTGATCTGAATTGTACCATTTGTGTTTTATTTTTGGAGTTTTTGAATGGATGAATAAATCTCTCTGAACTATTTTTGAGTGTGTTTTTTCATTACATATCAGTTGGTATGCTATTTTTTTTAGGATTTTCTCTTTAAAAAATAAAATTTTAAACATATTTTTCCATGGACAGTACAACTAAGACAGGTGCCCAAAAAGAAATGCCTTAATGTTGTGCTAATGTTTTTCAGTATGTAACTTGTACTCTTTGTACAGCTATACTCTTTATAAGTATACTTAGTGTATTTATAAGGTTTTTGTTAAGGACTTGTAACCTGTGTGAATTAGGAATTTATAGAAACAACTGGAAACATCACCATTTTCAACTTAATGTTTTCAACACTAATTTCACTTGGAGTATCTGTACAGCAGAAGGTTTTTAATACCCAGTTTATGAGAGTAGAGCTCACTTACAGTGTTTCTAGTAAATACTTGATTCAAGAGAAGTTACTGCTTTATTTTGCAGTCTTTATTATTTCTGAATTTGTATGGGTTAATTATAGTAATGCTTCCTTATGTTAATGTCAAATAATACAGCAGCACTCAAATACAAAGTACTGAGCAAATGCTGTCAGTTCTGGCAAAATATAAGCCATCTTTATGGTTATGGGGATTGTAAGTCTTCAAGTGTGAATCAAGCCCTAAATAATTCTCTCTACATCTGCGGACAGTTTTAACCAATTTTCTTTACTTCTATGAATAACAGAGTGTAATTTGTGATTTCTTCTGGAATCAGATCCTCCTTCCTCTGCCAGATGTTCCACCCTTCCTCTGTTCTGCCAGTTAAACCATTTGATGGCTCATTTACCAGATCCTGCATCATAAGCCTGATTTTAAGAACTTGTCCTGCAGAATTGGGAAAAGAGAAAAGTAGAGTCTTGGAAAGGATGAAATGCAGGTGGTAAGAGCCTGCTCTGGCCCACAGTTCATCTTTGCTGCCCTGGGAAGGCTGTGGGCAGGAGCACAGGTGGGGAGTGTGGAGCCAGCCCAGCCCTCAGACCTGGGGGCTGGATAAAGCACTGCCACGTGCTTCTCTTGCTGCAGAGTAAACCACGCTCCCAGGAGACCCCAGCCACAGACACAGTGCTGCATCTGCTGCTCCTCAGATACCTGGGGCAGCTGGGCCTGAAGGTGGTGCAGAAGATAGAATTCCACAGCATCTCCCATCTGCCTGTGGGTTCTTGCCATCTGCAGCAGACTTTGGAAAGCCTCAGCCAAGCCTTGTGCTGGCTGCCTGAGGAACGTGGTGAAGGCTATCAAGGAAGGATGGTATACAGAGCATTTTTGAGGAGTAAAGCTGAGTTGAGGTGATTTAGTGAAACGGGGAGGATAGAAAAAATTAAAAATGCAGGAATAGAAATCAGGAAAGTGGGTACAGAAGTGATCTGGGGAAAAAATAACTATTGTCTGATGCTAGAAAAAAATCAATGAAAATAAACAAAGAGAAAAAACCCCTTGGCTACATCTTGACGAGACGATATTTAATGAGTATCTTCTTTTCATCAGATAATCAGTATTTTCCAACAGAGTTTCTAATAAAGCTTTGTAGTATCTTTTTAAAATATTTTGAGTGCTGTTCAAACTACAAGAACTACAGAAAGTAGATGTGTGACAGCTGCTAAGTGCAGAAATTTGTAATCTACTGTAAACAATTTTATGCTACCATCTCTTTCTTATTTATTTTTAAACAAGCAGCTTTGTATGGAATGAAACATTGGAACACAATAGTTGAACAGATAAGACTTCTTTGAAACTGGCCTTCAACATAAATTCTCCTGACCCAGAGTTTCTGCCCTATTAGTCTTTAGCTAATTTCAGTAGGGAAAATGGAATTCAAGTTCATTTTAGCTTTGGAGATCGTGAGAAATTGGTTCTTAAAGCACTGAGGGCATGGACTATGAATTATAGCATTAAACTGTTTAGAACATCAGAGTTTTCAGGGACCATACTAATAACATATTTTTATGATTATTTTAGAATATGGAGGTTGACCTGGAGATTAAGGTATATCACTCATAATCTTCAATCTGTATTTATAAAGAAGCAGTAAGTGATATTCCTTCCTGTGGTCTTACCCTGTTCACAGAGAGGATTTTCCTTATTAGAATAAATGTGTTTGATTTAAAAAGTAAAAATTTGGCTTTTGTTTAATGAAGAGCGTAATTTTGTCTTTAACAAATTTATTTATTTTTCTGTTAGTGATAATACTACATCTTTGGTATCTCTTCATGCTTAATTACCAGGGTTTAGGAATTTCAGGGCTGGGATTTTGTGGTTTGTTGTGGGATTTTTCTTCCTGGAAGTCTGCTTAACTGCATGGAATTTAGCATTATTTCAGTCTGCATCCTTGTTGTTTCTGTTAAAAAAAACCCACTTTAATTCTTGGGAAGATGCTGTAAGGTAAATCTATTACAAGTGATACTATTGCATTCACATTGTGAGCTTTTGTCACTGCTGTATGTATACAAACTGTGGCCACTTAACATGATGTGGGATCTGAGCAGGTGATCAGTGCAGTGTGACACTGTTCTGCTTCCAGGTAAGGTGTAACAACTTCTTTATCCCTGCTTTATCAGCAGGTCTAACTTGGAGAAAGCTGAAACTTGGGAGGAAGGCAGTCATCCTCCTGGAGCTGTGAATCTAAGTGATAGCTGGTAGAAGAGATGAAACAACTGCTCTTTCCCTTCAAAGTGCTTTTTAGACTATGTAATAGTAATACTTTTAAGACAAGCAAATAAACATATTTGCCCTGTTCCAGAGGCAGCTTTGGCTGTAAGGATGGACCTCATTGTGACTCCAGAACAATGAAAAATACAGGAGAGAATAATTTATACATATTGAGTAAAAGAGCTGGCAATAGCACAAAGTGATAATGTGGGATTGCCAAAATGTTGTGTCTCTACCTCTGTTTAGTTGAGGAAGATGAGCATTCATACCTACCCAGCAAGTGTGGGAGGAACACGTGTGTTTAATGTGTGTAGCTAATTGTGAGATACCTTTGGGAACTCCAGGAGGCCCTTTAGAATCTAAGCTCACCAAAAACACTTTTGTCTAAACAGGACAGCAGCACTGCAAGAAATCATCTTAATACTTTCACCACCACCTTTAATTAGCCCTTAATTGTGCTTTTGTTGCTGTTCAAATTTTGTCACTGAATGTCAGCTAAATTGCTGAAGAGATTGTCCCATGAACTTGTAAACCAGACACATCAATTGTGTGGTACCAGGTCTCTGTTTTCTTTCTAGTTAAAGGAAATAGCATAGAGGAGAAGATTAAATACATCTAATAACTTTAAAGTAAAAACAGTCATTTGAGACAGTGGATACATGTGCTAAGGCTCTGCCATGGTTTTGTATGGTGGCTACATGATCAGAAGTAAGAAACTGGAAAGAATATTATAGATGAACTCTAAGCACTTGGTGCAGATCAGGTAAAGAATGCACAGTAAATAGCTGCTGCTTAGATGTACTGCAAGTTGATTTTTATCTTTTTTTAATTAAACATTAATTAATCTGTCATCTTCTAAATTTTTCTTTTGTCCATTAGCAGATTAAGTACTAAAAGTTTTATTTTCAGAAGTTGGGAGCAACAAGTTGACTGGTTTCCATGGGAGCTAATTCAAGTTGTAGTTTGCATTGTTAATACCTTACAGCAGCTGTGTTGGTCCAAGTCAATGTGGGGCAAAAGGTTTGTGAAAGAGAGGTTTTCTTAGTTGTTGTAAGGTTGTGAGTAGGTACTGCTTAACTGAGGACCTTCTGCACATGTTACTGAATTGCAGCTCAGGCATAACCATTCTGATTTTTGCAAGGTCCTCTAAACTGTCGTTGCTCGTAATCTCTAATTCTGCTTACATTATTTTGAAATGTCTAATTAGCACTCAGTTTATTGCTGAATTTGAATAGTATGTTAAATTCTGTCCAATAGGAGTTGATTGTATTTTTTAAGAGAATACCAAATATTACATTAATAAAACTTTGCTAATCTCTGTAACGGTGCGTAGATATAAAAAGCAAAGTACAGATTTTTCAAGAAATTTCATCTTGCAGAAATGATTGTGCAATGTTCAGTCACACTTACGATGGGAGGTAGAAAGCAGCATGTTCAATGGGAAGCAGTCCTGTAGTTCCTTCCTCTTTGACTTGAATCCTTGTGCTTTCCTTGCTTTGTTCAGTTCAAGGGCTTGGTTTACAGGCAGTAAAATAAACAGAATAGCACCTGCAGCTTAGTCATAAATGAGAACATCTCACAGTATCCAAGCAAACAAATGAAATCATCTAACCTTTCCTGAAATGCCTTAAGAGCTCTACCATCATTCATTGTTAAGATAAATCACTATTTTGGCTATCAAAGGTATCTGAACACACAGAGGAATTGTGAAAGATTATGAGCCAATTAATTGATAAAAGTTACTAATTATTGTCTGAGCTATCAAATGCATTTATAATATCAAAACAAACACGTGGGTTTTGATTTTTTCATATGTTGGCAACTTCAATTACATAAATAGATTCTTCTGGCTACACCTTATGTTTGCTGGCCACAGAAAATCATGGAGCACTTGGGATCTTACTATTTCCTTTCACAAAGTTCTGTTATAAACCAGAAGAACTGAACTTGCTTTTGGGCAGGTTAATCTGAGTTGATCTCATTCAAACACTACTGCACAGCACTTTGTATTAAAACTGAAATTAAGAACTTTGGAATTTTTGTTAATGGAAACTCAAGTTGCTTCTGAAATCATATGTCACAATGTTTCATTGTAAAAAATTAATCTACTTTCAATATCTAGACATTTATGAGGGTGAGAAACTAGAAGCGTTATTTGTTTGCACACCACACTAATGCAGATAGCTTTTTTTGTTGTTGTTTGGTTTGTTTGCTTCTTTGCCTTGCTAAATTTAGGTGTAAAACTGATCTAGTGTTGCTTTGTTAACTGAGTCTAAAAGTATTTCTTGCCAGTATTAATATCAGCTTTCTAAAAACAAATGTTGAGTATTGACAACATCATCTTCACAGACTAAAAAATAGGAATGTCATGTTTAGATTTTTCTGAGCATTTGCACACAACATATTTCCATATATAGTGTGTGTAACATCTAAACAAGATACATGTTTTGCCTATCTAGTTTGAAGTATTTTTATGAAGCTCTTTATTTTAATAGAACTAGTGAGGATATGTGCTATGACAGCTTTGTATTTATTTAATCAAGTTAATCCAGCTGAACCAATTAATGTTGCCTTAATAGGAGCATTGTTTATTATTAATATCCACAGAAAAGATGAGATTAAATCAAATTATGTCGGCTCATAAGGTGATTAAAAGTAAAAAGTTGTTGAGGACTGTCTGAAGTCCCTCACTTACAACAAGCCATGGGACAATGTGTTTTACACTTCCAGGTATTGTGGCCAGAATTCTGGTTGATGCTGAGTGCTCAGGCAGCAGCTCTTAGGAAAGTTGTACTCAGCTGTAGATGAAATAATTCATTGTCCTCTCATGATTCAGAGTTTTCAGCACAAATCTTTGTGAACTCTGCTACAAACACAGAAAGTTAGCACAACATAGCTTCTGCTTAGTAAGTATTGTGCTGGTAAAAGGTAAATTAAAATTCTCCTGTGTTAGCTGGATGGGTTAATGGATGTTTGCTTCCATGCTTGGTCTTAAACAGCTGCCTAGGTGAGCATCTCTCTCTCACAGGATGAAATAGCAGAGCAGTTCAGACTTCTCCTTGAAGATGGAAGCTGTTGGCTGTGTATTACCTTTGAGAGACACCTAATTTTAGACTTTACTTTTTGTTTGGTCTCTCAGACCGATTTATTGATTTTGGTGCACACTGCAGAGTTTCACAACTGTTTCTTAAAGGAAGATGGCATATTTGAATAGTTTTATATAATCAGTAAACAATTTAAACATCACTTTCATCTGAAGGTATGAGTTTTGTTTCAGTGATTAGTATTGTGCATATTGAACCTTTGCTTGCTTTATTTGAAATATTTGTAAGTTTAGCATTTTGAATAAATTCTCTTATTATTTTAAAGCCCTTGAAATGTGAATACAGAAGATAGTTGTAATATGTACAACTGCTTAAAACATTTGTATAAGACCTTGAGGTATTTAAACACTAAGCTTCTCCACATTGCTGTGAGGTAGATTCCTTCCAGTGAAGGTTTATGTGTAGCCTAGAAGATTTCACCAGTTCTTGTTTGAACAGGTTAGTTTGAGAAGGCAGTAATGTGAGAAAAGAATAGATAAATCATCTCTATGGCCCTACACAGTGACAGGGTAGGCTTTAGTTTCCCCACGCTTTAATGGAGCTGTGGGAGGCTGCCTTTATACCTCCCAGCCCCACACTGTTGGGTAATTCATTTGCACTTAGCAGGGCACAGCTCCCGTTACCAATTACTGTGATCTTTTTTTTTTCCTCCCTGGAGGCAGCACTGGAAGGACTGCATCATCAAGGATTCCCCTGAGTCATCCCCAGCCTCTGTCCAGATACAAGTAATTTTCTACACATTACCTAGTGTGCAATGTCCATTTGCCAGTAGCTTATATATTTTTCATTTTTTGATCAGTCCAAAGATTTAAAGATTTCATTTGAAGAACTAGTAAAGAGAATCTCAATGTAGCATTGTCATCAAAATATGCAGAAGTGTAAATGAGTTTCTGGAGGTCTTGTGGTGTCTGTTCAGTGGTATTAATTTTGCTAGAGCAGACAGTTACAAAAATTTAATCTCAGTCAGTTATTGAATAGAAGTGGACATTTTTCTGCAGTATTGACCAGCCCAGTCCAGGAGGACTCTGTGCTCCTGGAAGAAACATGTTATTCCAGGTACTGGTATGGGGAGAAGCGTGACAGGACCTCAGTTTTGTCAGATACTTCTGCACACTGTTTTTTAAAGAAATGAATAGTAATAGTGAGTTTTTTGTAATGCATAATCCAAGATGATTACTCATGGTTAGTCAGCTGCTTCTATTTCTCATCTTTTTCTGCTTTTGTATAATTACCTTCATAAAAATAGCTGTATGATTTAAATACTTGTTGCCCTGTATTTGACCACAAAACTTAATTATTAAGTTTATCGACGCTGTAGGACTGCAGTTTCTCTTTCAATATAATAATTTAATGTCAATTTTCATGTCACAGTTCACCTGCTGCACCGAGATGGTGTCTGCACGATGGGTGTCAGCACAGCACAGGCGAAGCTGTGCCCGTCCATGGGGCTCGTGCCCGCGCAGCCCTCGCTGGGAGCTCAGGGCAGCCGCCTGGCTGGGCTGAGGAGCAGTACTGGAGGTGATGCTCCAGGAACAGATGGACATGGAGACTGCAGCCACGCCCATGATTTGTTTCTTTATTTTCTCTTTACCCCTTGCTGATAGGCAGCATGCCAGGAGGAGCCATCCTGTAAAAATGTGCGTCTCCATCTCCTTGGAGTGGGTGTTTCATCCCCAGCCTTGTCTCCGGGAAGTGACTCCTGTGGCTTCCAGTTCCCGGATTGTTCAGTGAGCTGAATGTTCCCAACGACTTTTTTATGTTCAAGTCCAATGTGTGCTGATCCTTGGAAGAAAGGAGATACTCAGCATTCCAAGGGTCTGGACTGGAACTGGACTAATTTGCAGCCTAGGAAAGAGGTTTGCTGTGGAAGCTTGTGTAGGCACTGGTAGGGTCTGCTGCATTCTGAGAGCACAGTCCTTGCCCTTCTTCATGAGAGGGGATGGGGAATTGCCAGGTCAGTCTCAGATTGGGACTTCTCACATTCTCTCAGGTACAAACATTAATGTCCGCTGCTCAAATGGAAGGAATATTTGAAATTATAACAGCCCTCAAAGTGCTAATTGGCCTCAGTGTCAGAAATCACTGTTCTCACTGCACAGATCTCCAAGTCTTTCCAGGCACTGACAGGGAGACTAAAGAGCTTAATGCAATGGCCTTCCTTGGCAGCTGTTAGTTAACCTGCTGGATCTCACAATTTTTTAAGGATCTTTTTTAGTGTTTTCTGATACATTGAAGAAAAAAGTAAGAAAAAAACAAACCCAACATTTTAAATTCTAGTATCCTCCCCACTGAAGATTCTGGTGTATTACAAACTGCTAGAGTTTTAAATTTTACTGAGTTTTATAAATGCAGAAGCTGAGTGCTCATGTTTATACCATGATTCTGTAAATCCTGGAGCTGGTATTGCTAGTATCTTGTCACTATTAATTCAATTCAATATTGCAATGTATATAGTGACCCGGGTTCCTTGAAGGTATGAGTGGATAAGCAGTATTAATGTCAGCCAGTTGACTTGGCTAGAGCTTGAATGCACTATGATTCTTGAACTGTTATTTTCTAGCAGATTGCTAAAATAAAAGCTGATTTACTACCGAAGTGTCATACAGATTTCACAGTTTGTGCCAAATAAAATTCCAGTTTTGGTGTCTCAAGTAGCAGGGAAGTATGTATTTTCCCCCCCTTATATGATTTTTCCAAGGAAATACATTTTGTCTTTTGAAGATAAAATGTTTAAAAATAAAAAGAGCATTTGTCTTCAGCAGTTAAGAAGATAGCAACCACCTACAATCTGTGAGAACACTTACATAAGGCTCATACATTGTACAGGAGTTCTGGTTTGCTAGTACTGGAACACTGTTCCTATGTACTTGTCAGGGAAATGTGAACTGAAGCCTTCCCAGCAGTGTTGGTGCAGACTGTATTTTGATAATGTATTCTAAAGGCTAAGTAGGAAAATTTTTTTTTTCTAGTTTTCACTTTACTACTCTTAAACATTTTGCCGAATTCTATGTTAAAATGAAAAACAAAAAACCAACCATCTGAATTCGTTTAGGACTGTTGGAGCAATTGAGTAAATTTATTTTTAGTTGCCAGAAATAAATTGGTATTAAGCTTTCCAACAGTTCATAAGGAGAAATGGTTTTCATACCTAGCAGAGTGATGGCTCACACAACTTTAGGTTTCTTAGTTTCAAGGAAGGGAGCAGAAACCCCTGAAGTGACAACTGATTTCTGTAAGATCAGCCTGGTATAAAAGGTGCTTTCTTGGATTATGCGAAGTAGGATGCTGAAACTTTGATTAGTATGGGGTTTTTTTAATTCTATTTTTCCTGCACTTTTTTTGCTGTTGAGTTTCAGTTATGTTATTAATATACTTTGTGTATAGGTCTGCTTCAAGTCAAGGGTTACACAGATAATGGTTACCATCTGTAAATGCAGATGGCAAACACGAAATAATTCTTCAAGATTGAGGAGGCTTCAAAGAGATGAGAAAGAGGAGGCAAATTGTTATCTAATAAAATATTGGAGTATCATGTGCTTTACATTCTAAATCAGAGGTTTCTCAGTTTTGCATATGGTTGCTGGATAAAGTGTTCCTACAGGGTTTGATTTTAAACAAGGTGAACTAATGTTTTCTACTACTCATTTTTTTTATTTGAATTGTTAATGTACAAACAACTAGTTATATTAGAAACATGAGAATGAAATGGGCTTTTGAAGTCTGAAAATAGATGGGAGACATTCTGCATATCTTTAGTTGAGTTTCATGTGAAGTAAATGCTGCTGGCTGTAGCCTACACCTGATGCTAAAGCAGTTGTATTCATCTGGAGCAGTTCAAATTAGTGTGCTAGAAAATGGTAATGGTTTATTATCTCATACATGCAGCAGTGTAAAAAGTTGTTTACAGAGAAATGTCTGTTTTCCTCATTTATTTCTTTTTTGTTTATTTGTTTGGAAAGGTATTTATGAAAGTTATTTTTCAGTTTCTGAATTAGTTTGTCAATTGATAAGGAAAACCTTATGCCAAGAACAAACTAGTAATTTCATGGATGCCAAGTTTAGGAGTGGTCTTCAGAAAGCTGAATAGCTGAATTCTTCTTTAGATTCTAGTAGAACAAAAGATATGAATCAAAATAATTGTTTATATATTTTTATTGCAAGTCTTCAATTTGTCATCTTTATAATATTTTCTAGAAGTTCTGTTCATTGATTCATTAAGAAGCTGTAAGATCCTTAATGAATCAAGCTCTATGTTGATGATGTAGGTCACTGACTTTTTTCTCCCCTACAAAAAACACCTATAAATGTTGGATGGGGATGTGTGTTTTCTTTTTGGGGAAGGTTAAGGGAATTTGTTGTTTTTAGCTCAGAAATATTTCTGCAGTCTGATACAGCAGCAGTTCATAAGTAATAATGAAAAGAAATTAGAGCAAAATGTGATTTGAGATATGAGTAAAGAATTTGAGGAATTTAACTTCCTGGGAATTCTAGAGTGTCTTTTGTTCAAACATTATGTAGCAACCTAGCAATAGGGCTGTTCTAGTGTTAAAGGATCATTTGAGAAAATACCTGGGTTTTTAGCAGCCTGACTAAAAGATTTAGGAGAAAGGAAATGCAATGCCTGAGACTTTACTGTGAATTGGAAAGTTTAAAGTTAGGGTTAGATTCCTGCACTGGAGAACTGTGGATTTAGGTTTCCTAATTATGAAATTCATGTACTGTATGAAACCAACGTGAAAATGGGGACCTGAGAGTCATAATCAGCAGGAAAAATTCTGTGTAAAAGGAGTGGGCAAAGCATTCATAGTGAGGTTACCCAGAGGTGGTGAAATCACCCGCTTTGGAGATTGCCAGACAAGACAAATTCCTGAGAGCTGGTAATCCCATGGCACAGGGGGATGGACTAGATGACCTCCAGAAGGTCCCTTCCAACCTATTTTATAATTGGTCAAACCATAGATCAAGCACATTTTGTGTGGGAAGTCAAACTTCTTTTGAGTTGTGTTGCTGTGCTGCAATCAACATCATTTAATTATTGCATGCTGTGTTCTCAGCTGGATCTGGACAATAAACCCACATTTCTGTACATTCCTGAAACAAAAATTAAAAGATGGACACGTTACCAATTCCACAGTGCATTGTAGAAGTGATGAAAGTCAAGCTGGTTTCATTCAAAGCATGATGGTTAGTTATCTGTCATGGGGAAAAAGTCAAAGCTGACCTGCAGCACAACAAATGCTAAACCTTTAGTACAAGAAGGAGTTTCTATTAATTTCATCTGGGTTTGAAAGCATGAATACAGCTCATGTGGCTTAATCTCTTTGAAAAGTCACTCCAAGGCAATTCACATCTAGTAAATTGTGGATAAAATGCTGTGAATATGAGCAGATAAGCAGCTACATTTTCACTTAAATTCTGCTCTGAAGAGACCTGCTTGGTTAATAATGTACTTAATTTGTATGGGTGAGTGGGAGTTTGAGGAGAGTGTAATGTCAGGAAATCAAGTGAGAGCTGAGTAAATTATGCTTCTAAAAGCTAAGAACAAAGAAAAAAAATCTTGCATAACGGTAAGTTAATGTGTCTTCATTTAATGTGAAAGCACCAGTTCGTAACTAGGGAAAATAATGAAAAATATGCAATTAGTCATGATAATTGTTCTATTTAGGTGTATATCAAGCAGTACCTGCTTATATTTCTTATTTTTCAATTCACACTTTCAGAACATTATTCTCTACCCTTTTGTAGTGTAGGCCATTCTTTGGTGGTCATGATAATATTTTGTCATTTTGGTTTTTTAAATATCATGTTAATACTTGAAATATTTTGGGATTGATCATTGAAACATATATTGCATTTTAAAAACCTCTGAATACACACACCAACACGTGGTGTTTATATTCAGAATATTTGAAGTTTGAAAGTTAAGGTTGACTATGGCAAGCAGTTGTGTTTCTTAAGAATTTATTTTTTAAAATCTCACAATAATAAGGCATTTCTTGGTTTTTATGGATCTTTCTGAATTGTTAATATTTCATATCATTCAAGTTTCCAAGAATCCAGGGATAGGACTTCACTGAAGTCCATATTGATTTATTGCAATTTTAATGGCTTGATAGTTCTCTAAGTTATAAAAAGGCTGTACCAGTAATTCATACTTCTGTCCCTCCTTATTGCAGATTAAGTACTGCACTAATGATAGACAGGAAGGAAATAATGAATTGGGACTTCTATTCAACTCTGTAAAGTATTTTAAAGTAGCTAGTGCGCAGTAAAATTAATTTTAAAATATTCATGGCCAAAAGTCTTCCTTGCAGGAGAGACTGAGGATTAACTAGTTCTAATACAGTCCTTTGGTGGTGTGAAGTCCTGTATCAATACTAACGTTGATTTGAGATCTGAACGAGAGCTGTGCAGAGCTTCAAAATACTAAAAGCTATTTGTGTGTTAGTACAATATATTTATTCAGCATTCTCTAATAGAAGCTACTGATAAAAGGGGATGTTGTGCTGGTACGCGGGTGGGGCACGGGAGCTTCTGGACATCCATCGTGAGGGTTCATACTGGCTGATTTTTCTGTCAGTGTGAGCAGAGAAATTGTCCTGCTTCTCTGTTAAATTGCCCCTAAATCCATCCCCTGACTGTATTTTTGCCAACCCGTAATATGTGCGGGAAATCAGTCGGTAATGCCTGTGTAATTCTGAAGTTGAGTTTTGCGTGCGAAGGCACTGACCGTACCCAAACGCGAAGGCCGAGCCGCGTCTGACCGTTTGTCGGTGTTGCCGGAGCACAGTGTGACCAGAGCCGCCTTGTTTCCGCAGAGCGCCGAGGCGTGCCCACGATGGAGCCCGCGGGGCCGGCGGACGGCGAGGACGAGCCCGGGCCCCCGGCGCGGCTGGCGCCCAGCCCGCACAGCGAGGCCGTGGCACACGAGCTGCGGGGGCTGTCGCTGCAGGCCGGCCCCTGCCTGCCGCCCCTCACCGAGCGCAGGAATGGTGAGTGCCGCGCTGCGCGGGGACGGGCCGCGCTGGGCGCGTCCAGCTGTGCCAGCGGCGGGCAGGTGTGTGCCAGCGGCTGCCAGCTGTGTGCCAGCGGCTGCCAGGTGTGTCCTAGCGGCTGCCAGCTGTGTGCCGGCGGCTGCCAGCTGTGTGCCAGCGGCAGCCAGGTGTGTGCCAGCGGCTGGCAGGTATGTGCCAGCGGCTGCCAGCTGTGTGCCAGCGGCTGGCAGGTATGTGCCAGCGGCTGCCAGCTGTGTGCCAGCGGCTGCCAGCTGTGTGCCAGCGGCTGGCAGGTATGTGCCAGCGGCTGCCAGCTGTGTGCCCCGGGAGCTTCACCCAGGGCAGCTCCGGGAGAGCCAGCGGACACACTCTGGGGCCCACAGTGGAGTCGTGTAGATTTTTATGTAGTTTTAAAACTACAGCCGGTGTATACTCCCAAGTATTGATGAAATGTTTTTGAGAGTTGTATTATTATCAGGAAAAAAGAGAGATTTTTCAAGAACAGGGTTTTTTTCTGCAAAATAATACATAGTTAATGTTTCACATTCTATCTCAGAAAGCTTAATTCAATGTTAGTATACTTCTAGAAAATTTGTTTTTTCTTAATTTTCTGTAAAACCGAAATGGATGAGGTGTCATGGATCTGTGTTATGTCAAACCTCCAGAGCAGCCAAACTATTGCTTAGCTATAAGTTCAGATTTAGTAAATTTGGTTAGAAACACTTTTTTTGTAGAAATGATGGAAGTCAGAAGAAAAATTGTTAAAAGTGAATGTTGAACTTGTTGGGTTCAAATTAAAAATAGTTTCAATATTTGATCTTTGTTTTTACTTTTTACCAAACACTGGAAATTTGCAAGAGTATTTTAGCATGTCACTACATTATAAAGTGTATAAGCATAAGAGATTGCAGTTCACAGAAATACAGTGGCATTTAAAAAAATTCTGAAGTGTTTCAGGGTATTTTTTTGGTTGGATATTTTTATGCAGGAAGCATTATGCTTACTGTGAGCTTTGGTAGTGATCCTTTAAACCTTTTGTTTACTTGAATGTCTTTTGGCAGTAGTCCAGTAGAAGGCTGAACTGTTCTAGTGTTCGGCAGTGTTGTTAAACTGACTTGCACAAGTTAGTACAGAAACTGTGTTTCCAGATTTTCCAATGTCACTGCAAGGGTAGGAGGCTTCTGCTCTGGATTGGTTTTGTTTACGATGGAGGTAATCACAGCATGCCTTGTGAGCCAACAGTCACTGGAGCTGTTATTACCTTCTCCTTTTTCACATTTTCCTTCTCTCCCCTGCCCTCTGCCCCAGAGATCCCAGTCTCAGAGCAAAGCAGGCGTAAGAGTTTGGGTGGGCAGAGCTCAGGGGGTTTGCTGCAAATTCTCATGGTTAGCTTAAGCTCCAGTGGAGTTATTGTCCCTTGAGTTTACAAAGGAACATTTATATGCTGTGCCAACTCTGTTGAAGAGGTTTTAACTTCCAGCAGAGGATCAATAATAAAACAGTTGGAATGCATTAGGAGCTTAAGCTTTTCCAGGCACTTATTTCATGCAGGTATTTACTCCCTGAATAAAGACAAACAGATAATTTTGGGAGGTGGATGCTGTATGTTGGTCTCCTGGACTGTCACAATTTTAAGGTTCTCCTATTTCATTTGAGCTATTTTCAAGTTCATGGCTGTGGTAAATACTGGATTGCTAATGAAACTAATTTCAGGTTCTCATTAGTCTGCATCTTTCTGGATAATTAGGCAGCACATACAGCACATTGATCATGTAAACCTATGCCCTGTATGTTGAAATATCTTCTCGTCCCTGTTTCTTTGGAGGCCAACTCTTGTTCCACTTGCTAAAAAGCAGCAAAAGTTACCATTTCATTGGTTCTGCTTTTCACACTTGTCATCTCCTGAGTGATGACAAAGATGTGTCTGTGATTCTGGCAGTCTCATGACAACCACGGGTGTACAGTCCCTGTCATGAGCAGTGGGGCTGCTCACAAAAATGGAGTTTGGTAAACAGGCTCTAGGTTTGCCTCCCTGCCCGAAGGATGCCAGGTTGGGTCCAGTGTACTTGCTTTTTAGTCAAGATACTGTGTCTGTAGGAAGGACAGCTTGAGAGAAGAGTGACATGGATGAGGCTCTTTGGAAGCAGGAGGGAGAAGGCTGATGACTGGGTGCTGAGTTGGGCTGCAGTGGAGGAAGGCTGACAAGAGTAGCAGCGGCGTGGCACAGCCCAAGTACCAGTCAGAACAATATGCTGCCCACACACTGTACCACAGTTTCACAGGCTTCTGTCTGAGAGCCAGGAGGTGGCAAGGGAGGGAAGGATAGGCTGTCTGCTGCTGACAGCAGGAGGGTGGATGGGAATGATGCTGCCTGCAGCTTTCCAACCTGCTGTTTCAGAGCCAAATGATAGGAAGAGATTGCACATGTAGATACCATCAAAAGAAGGAGGCAGTGCATGACCAGAGCTTTTTGCATGCTGAATTAGTACTTTTCCAGAGTTGATGAGCATGCCACTTTGGCTGGTAGAGGGAGCTGTGAAGGTTGGGATGTGAGGAGCCATGCAATCATTATTTCAAGGTACACGTAAAATAGAAAGCTCTGAGCTTGTGTTTTACAGCAACCTCTCTTGGCTCTGCAGTGGCTTCCTTGACTATCTCCTTGTGCCAAAATCTTCTTATCACAGTGTCTACTAGTTTCTGAAAAAGAGACATGTAAGTTGCTCTTGTGCAGTTGTCATCCACAGGTGGGAGCCTGGTTATGTTCTCGTAAAATGGGTGGATAAGTGGCTGGCTCCTGTCGAGGCCACTGACTGCCCTTCAGCTCTGCATCTGGCCATAAATCCTGTCAGAATGGGAGTGTGCCCGTTCCCTGCCCTCTTCATGGTAGAGAAGCACTTCTGTTCGAGGTGGTGGGGGCTGTGAGGTGTCTGCTCCTCCAAACTCAGAGCCAGTGTAGGAACGGGATTGCTTCTGCTTCTCTTTGAGGTTGTGTATCGTGAACTGGAGGAGGGTAGGGAAGGTGGTGCTGTGCCTCCCATGGCTGGCAGCAACTGTTTTCAGAAGAATTGGGCTCATTGAGAGAAGAACCAAGAGTCTTGGATATTTTATAGGAAAAAAAGCCTTGGGACAGTGAATATCTTAAAGCAAGACTGGTAAAATCTCAATTAGGGTAAATCAGCCCAAAGGAAGCAGTGCTCCAGGCTGCGTAAGAACAGGGACCCAGGAGCAGAGACCCAGACACACCAAAGGTCAGGTGAGAACTGCAGCTTCCTGTAGTGCTGGAGAGCTCGTGGGGAACTGTGGAGAATTCAGGGGAAGGTGGAACACACACACACACACACAAAACCCAACACAAACCCAAACAAAAATAAATACTCCAAATGGTGTATATTGAGTCCTCCTAAGGGACCAGTCAAGAGTCAGCTGGGAGATTCAGTTCTTAAAATAACTGAATGAAATCCACATCCCACTTAACCTAATGGTATTACTTAAATAAATTTGATGATCCAAGGGAATTTTTCTGGCATTTAAAAGAGTTGTGTTATATTAGTTTGCCTGTTATCTCTTATCTTCCACTCCCTCAGTATGTAGCACTGGTAACATGCATTCTTGGCATAGTTTTATGGCTTCTGAACAAATCCTCAATCCTCTATGCAATTAATAGATTTGAACTCCAAATTTAGGGAATCAGGTGACATTCAGGACATTCTCCATGCATCTGCATATGACAAGTTTTTTCTCCATTCCTCTAAGATCAGTGATTAGATGTGTTTTTTCCTCTTGTAATGATGTATAGGTAGGTCACTGTGCTTAGAATTTATTTTCTTTAAAGAGTTGGGGGAGACACAGTGTAGAAAAATGGCTAATGGAAAGTCTAGAGAACAACAAATGGAAAACTTAGTTCTGATTAAGGTAGTAGCTTGGCACAGAAAATAATTGAAAATATCATCTTAAATTCAGCAATTTCATAATCACTAAGCTGAAAGCAGTGAGATCTGGAAAACAGCATGCAGATTCTCTGATTAACAGCACCACCTCCCAACATCATCAGCAAACCAGACATAAAAATCCCCCCACAAAACCAGACCTCAGAGGAAGTGTATCTTGACAGACCTCTCTAGATAAAGAAGTGCACAGTTTGTTTAAGTTTACAGTAGAAATGTGTATGTGCATTTATAGTGTAGTGCAAAAATAATGTGTGTTTACAGTGGTTGCCCAGAGAGGCTGTGGAATCTCCACCCATGGAGATACTAAAAATCAGGCTGGGCACTGTCCTGGGCAGCCTGTTGCAGCTGACCCTGCTCCAGCAGGGCTTGGGCCAGGTGATCTCAAGAGGCTGCTGCCAGCCTCGGTGATTCTGGGGTTTGTCTTTGCATTAAGGTTTTAATAGCCCATGGAACATCCAATGCAAATATTCTACTAAAGAATCTTTGGTAAGAACACACAGCATATTGTAATTAATACATATTTGTCTCTATGCTTTGGGGTTTTTTGAGAGTGCTCTGGTTTGGGGGGGGCGTGTTTTTGGGGTTTTGTTTGGTTTTTAACATGTCAGTAGAAAAAACAAATGTCCCTTGGTCTCCCTGTAAATATTTGAATGCCATCCTATCTGTTCCGAGATGAGAGCTCAAACTGAGTAGGTACTGATTTCCCAGTAAGTCTGTCTTTGTCATTGGTACTGCCAGTTCCCACAATCCTAGCATTCCCAGGCCATCAGTCAGTGTCTACAAGGAACAATTTTCAAATATTAAAGCATGTGAAAAGACACACAAGCCAAAACTCAGAGATCTCTAGGGACTGTGACCTCTTAAATGGAATATATTCTGACATTTTCACAGGCTACATGAAAGAATTCCAGCAGGGTCATTCCATTTGGTAAACTTCTAAACAAACATTCCATCATTTTAGTTTGATTTATAGATATTATTTTTTTTAATTATCTGCTTATTGTGAAGAGATTAACACAGGAGACATGACCTGTGACTGACTCAATTCAAGGCATCTGGTATATATGAAATCCTGTCTGAGGGCTTGACATTTGAGTGATTACAGGAGATACAGAAAGCATGTTTTCCTTTAAAGAAATTGCTTGATCAAACTGTCTTATTCTGACCTTTTTTCTTGAAATTCCTGGTGCATAACTAAATGCATAGCTTGAAAAGAATGTTGAGTTTAAATTCCACTGTATAATTGTTTTAAATTGTTAGAACTAAATCTTAACTGCAAATGTTATCATTGAAGTGTCACCTTGTGACACAGCCACTACAAGAAAGTAACACAGGGCAAACAGAACTGGTAATTGGTGTGCAGCTCTTATTATTGGCATCTTTTGCAAATCATAGGTAGCACAGTGGATGACTAAATATTGTCCTCTAAAGGATGTATTTATATGCATGCAGTTAAACGTAGATGTGTGTAGTTAAACATATACAAAAATACGTATTTTTATATACTTTATATACACGCTTTAAAAATATTTATTAATTTAGATGTGTATATGGGCAAAACCAAATGGAAGGTAGTTTTCATTTAAGCAGTGAATACTGCCAACATATGTCCTCCTTAAAAGGAGTTTGTGTGGGTTTTAGTGGGAGAAGAGAAGCAGAACATGCAGACTTACAAATTTGACATCACTGTAAGTGTTTGGTATTTTTCTGAGAAGAGTGACTGAGGTAGATGGTGACAATTATTTGCATTGTTTGGGTCTTTGTTGCCACGATGGTGGAGACTATAAGCAGAACAGAGCCCCCTCAGAACAAAACCCCTTAATTAATAATTTGAAGTAATGTTCTTAATGTTTATAGAAGTAATAGAATTAATTACAATAGGGGTTATGTAAACTAATGCTGTAGTTTGTGTAGTCAGAGCACAATTTTCCTATGTGAAGAAATTATTACACTATGATCAAGAACTAGATTATCCTAACACAATATAAAGCACCAAGATATTCATCAAGGTGTATGTAAAGCCAAGGTGAAATAGATATTTGAGTAATTAGGCTTTTTTCCCACTTGAAAATGTTATTGTGGTAGTGAAAGAGCTTTAATACCCGAGGGCATTTGGTTTGGTTTTGTTTTTCTTTTTGATGGGATTGCAAAGGAATGAGTTCCATATGATGTGAAGAGTTGGAATGTACTGTTAAAGCAATTGTTGCTCAGTTACTTGATGTTTAATAAGGTTGTGCAGTGGCTCCCAGTCAGTGATGTCACTCAGCAGATCACTGATACTTCACCCAGATAAGGGGCTGTTGTGAGAGGCAGACAGGCAGGCACTGGGCAGGTACCGTGAGGGTGCATTGCTTCCTCCTTGGAATTTTGGTTAGTATCTACTAGGCACTTCCACTTTTTAAATAACACTTTTTCCATAGGCTGAAGATTGGCAGAACACTTGGAAGTCGTTGTTGCAGAAGAATGGAAGGAACAAACACTGATGACCTTAGATGAGAAGCAAATGTTTATGAAAAACTTGTGCAATACATTGCTATTAAATGAGATGTCACTGGATGCTGGTTTATGGAACTGACAGAGATGTTCCATTCTGAGACCTTTTTTCTTCATTTCACCCACTTTTATGCAATATAGTCAACTGAAATTGAAATTCAAATGAGAGGTACTTCTGCCCTCTGAAGATAATGCAAATTCTAACAGATTTAATTTTCATTGAAACCAAGAGCTTGTTGTATATCTTTTACTTCATTAGAGCTTAAAAAATTACCATCAGATTTGAAAGTGCATAAGTAAATCTGAGGAGTCACTGTGGTGCTTTAGCAGTCCAAGGTAAGAACATATGTGAACCATCCTAGGGGAGTTACAAATTTATTTAATTGGGCAGGGAAGAGGGAGCCCTTAAATGGCAGGTGGGTCAACAGTGGGGATCACAGGTGGCTCTTTGCCTTCATTCCCATGGGACCTGCTCAGGACACCTTTGAACACCTGGCTATTGGTAGTGAGCAGGTGAATTTAGTACTGGAATGTGCAGTGTTTCTGTTCCATCTAGTACAGCTCTTAGGAATGTTGACAAAGTCCCTCCTAAGAACATGCACTTTCCCCATGTTGCAGTGCTGTGGGGCTGGGATTTGTGAGATGCCCCCAGCTGCCTGTGAAACTGTCTCAGAGCTTGAGACTTTTCCAGCAGACATGTTGAGATGATGGTTAGTTTTTCTTTGAAGCCTTATTACTAAAAATACAAGAACTGTATTGTTGCTCATTCGAGTAACCAGTAAAACCAAGTTATCAATTGAGCTTGGATTAATGTATATTCAAGGCTGCTGGGAAAACAAGAGGTTGTTGGAATACGAATATTTTTTCATGATGTGGGAGATAAATGTTATTCTTCATGCAGGGATTTAAGAGAAACTTTTCCTTGAGCAAAATATCCAGATAGTCTCAATATTCACAGTATAACTGAATCCAGAGCAGAACTGTTTTCTTCTTCAGAGGCATCTTTGTCATCATTTGTTATGTCTGCCCCCACCCAGCTATTCAATATTGTATAGCATTTATTGGCAATGGCAATATTTAGTTACATGAAAAATACACAGCATCATTTTGACCATTCATGTCTCCTAGTCTGTACAAGAATTTCCTCATTCCTATTTTACATAAATTCTATGATTCTTGCTTTTCTTACTAAAGTTTTTTGCAAGTTACTGTAGAGATTTTGATCAGACTTCTTGAAGGTCTTTTAAAATATTCATCTCTGTGTTAAGCTTGCATTGATCTAAGAGGTGAACTTAAAGCAGAATATTCGGCATAACTCCGAGGAGCTGAAGCACACTGATCTGCTGTGGCTGGGTATCCTTGGAAAGGGGGAGGAGTGGATAGCACAGAATCCTGGCTAAACTCCCCACTGCTGTTACTGTGATCAGCTTTTACCTGAGCACTGGGGACTTGCAATTTATATAAAGTACTATAAGCAGATAGGAATGGATAGATCTTCCTTCAGAAATACGATGTTTGAAGGAAAATGTCTTACTCTTGGTTCTTTAATTACACACTTCCTCATTACAGCATGGAATTTTTTAAATTTCAAAATACTCTGTTTTCTGAATCACTGGGAGATCAAGAGTGTGTGAAGTGCACTGTACCCTTCCCATGAAACAATTTCTGCTGTTATGTATTGTTACACTTAGAATATAATTAATTCATCCAAACTTTTAACTTCTGTCTTGGTACAAGGAAAATGTGGAGTTATAATCTGTTATATCTGTAAGTGTGTAAGATTCTGTTTATTGACTGTGTCAGAGTTTAATGTGTGTTTAAATTTAAGCAGTATGTGTTTGCATTCTGCCTGAGTTCTTATTTTCTGAATGTGTGGAGTTTCTCAACAGTAATTTTGTTTCTTAGGCACAATAAGTGTTCAGCTGCAGGCAGTGAGGAAGTTAGTTTGATTTATGAAGGAGCTTTTCCACAGTATTATTTTTCCTTCTGTTCAGTAAAAATCACTGCAAAAGCAAATGTATTGGAATAGTCTGCAGCTTGTATTTAAGCAAAACATAATTTAAGCTGATAATTTTTATACAAATGATGTGCAAACTACTGATTTTTAGGCTGGGAGAGTGGCCTCAAATCATTCATGCTGCAAAGAGTTTTTTGCCATTATTGTCAGCTCCTTACATGTCAAGAAGTTGCTAAAGCCTGGTGAGCTCATGCCTCCTTTGAGGCCACAGTTCTGAGCAGATCTAGGTCTTGCTTCTTCCAGCAGCAAACAGGGAGAGGCTTCCAAATCCTGCTGGCTGGGTCAGGCAGCTTCACACGCCGTGGTATCACTTGCCCCAGGAGTGCACTGTAAAGGTGCTGAGTGATTGTCTTGTAGAAAGATCCAAAGAGGATCTTTTTTTTGCCACTTTCCACTTCAAAAAATTCTGTATTGAGTGTTTGTGATTGTATATAGATCTTTTTAAATCTGATTCTGTGGAAGTGAAACACTTTTTCTGAATGGAGATGTTTTTTATAATTTCAGGCTGAAAGATTTAAAATACAAAGTAGAGGTGTGGAAAATGTGTACAATGGTAGCATTTTTAGGCCAAAGGGAAGGGAAAATACACCTGCCAGAGTTACTAGTTGACATGTAGAGACTACTTAACATTATGTATAGTTTATTTTCTCTAAGTACGGGAAATTAAATGCAGACTCGTCTGCTGTTCCCTCATGGCCAATGGCAGATAATTAGAGGGGATCCATTTCCCCGAAATCTTCCAGGTTGACAATGAAGTTGATGACTCATGTAAGATAAATGGGATGTGCTGCACAGAATGGCAGATCAGAAGCTGTGGGAGGAAATACTCATGAAACTGCTGGGAATAATGAGATGTGTAACTAATGCAAAAAGGAAAATAAAATAGTCGAGGCTTAGATATTTACAGCATGGAACAGAATTTCTCATACTGCAAGGAAAGGCATGGAAGTAATCTCTGGTTTTCCCAGTTACCTCTGATAGATATGTCTCTGAAACCAGACCTGGGGTTGGGGTGGGTGGAAGGGTTCCTTAACATAACTTTTTCAAATGCCACTGTGCAGCTTTGTTTACTGGTGAAACTTAATGAGTGATGAATGTGCCGGTCAGGCAACGATGAAGTATTTCTGCTGCCTGCAGCAGTGTTCTGAGGAGTGGGGGCAGGGAGAAGGAAGGGGGAAAAGAGAGAGAACCCTCAGCAGTAGTTTTTCTTAGGTATCAGCGAATGCTGCTCCAGCAACTGCTGGATTTATTTTTAACCGCTTGACTCATTCTTTGTCAGATGATTGACCACCGAGCTGCATATTGAAACACCAATGTGCAGAGGAAGCGAGCGTAACGAAAGGCAAAGGGGGAGTGTCTGTCTGGGAAGAGAGGCGGGGTGTGGGAGTTGTGCTTCACATGCTCGGTGGCCGCCGTGAGAGCGGCTGCAGGCTCGGAGCGGGCACGGCGAGCCGGGGCGGGCGGGCAGGGCAGCGCCATGGGCGGCGCGGCGGCGCCGGGGCTGCTGCCGTAGGACACCGCACCGGGCCCTGTGCGGACCGCACTGCACCGCTGCCCACTGCGGCCTGCGATTTTTCTCTGGTGGATGTTGCCATTCTAAAGGATTCCCACCATGATCGATAGCTCCAAGAAACAGCAGCAGGGCTTTTCCGAGATCTTACCTGCAGGAGATCTTAAGCCACTGAAGGAGAAGGAATGCCTTGAGGTGAACAGCCAGAAAAGTCTCAAGGAAGGTCAGTCACTTGATGGTTGGGGAACAGGGAATGCAGAAGTCCTGGTCACATTCAGTTCACCAGCATGTGTGGTGTAATGCTGTGGGTCGGGAAGAGTTTTTGTACATTAAATGAGGTATTGTTTTCCTCTGAAGAAAAAACCTTTAAAAGCTGAATTTAAATTTTACCTGAGACTAGTAAAATAATGATGATAATAGCTTGATAGAAATTGTAGTATGAAATAAAATGAGCAATCAAGTAGTCTTTTCAGAGTATCATTTAGTCTTGAATTAATGAAGGACTCTGAAATTGTCCTGTAAATATTGCACTAAGTGCTTCAAAATGTCACTACTGAAATAAATATAATGAAATAAACATCATTAAATATGGCATGTCAAAATGAAACCCACAAACCTTTAGTATTAGGCATATTGCTACCTCAGTTTCAATAGTGCTTTTCTCAGCTCCTTTCTTTGGAATTCCCTCCTCCCCTCATACTTTAGATTTGGTTCTAGTTTTGAGACATGTGCTTTTCAGGCCACATTATATCTTTTTAAATGATTTGATTTAGACTGGGCATTAAATTGATAAAATGCACAGACATTCGTTTGTAAAATAGCAATAGTCTGAGAATATTTGGAACATCATTTAAAGCTGATGAATAGAACTATATGAGATTCATTTAAAGTAATCTTTGTTAGGCTGAGGCAGTAATGCTGCTGAGACAGGGAAATTGTCTTACTCCTGGCAGGCAGGATTCTTCCAGCTGGCCTGAGTGAAGGAAGAGAAGGAAGAGCCCTGGAGGTCGGCTGCCAGCCTGCCCAGAGTGCTCTGATACTGGAGTGAGTTAATACAGGCTCTTGCAGCTCTGGGCTCAACTCCAGCTTCTTAATCAATCAGACACAAGCTGTATTTGTAGTAGACAAAATTCCTGCTTTCCTTTTACAGCACTCTGCTTTGGCCTTTTCCTTCAGGTATCTCTGGTTTGTCTGGTGATTCAGAGATTTCTCCCTTGATGTGGTGGCAAGACTGCTACATGAGATCTTGCCTTTCTCAGAATTTAAGTGTTGGTTTTGTTGAGGGTTTTGTTCATAGTTTTTAAATTTGGACCTTAATAAAATGGCAAAAAGGTAGCCCATATTCATTATTAAATTCAGTCCCTGACAGGTTAGTTTAGAAACCTCATAACTTAGCTTTAAGTTAGAGCTAGAGAAAACACTGATTTTTATGTAATGTACTGATACCAAAGGTCTGTTATTGATTAGAAGGGTAATAAGAGGTTGAGTGTTGCTGCACTGGGCAATGGCTGAGAGCAGAACAGTTCTGCTTCCTTTGTGACAGGAAAGTGCCGACTGGGAGACAGTGACTGAAAGTAAGGGCCAGCAGTGGCCTCCTTCCCAGGGTGCTTTTGCCTCTCCACTCAGACCAGGCCCAGTTAAAGCTGCCCCTGCTGCTGCTGAGGCTCTGGGGACAACAGCGAGAGAGAAGGAAGCGAGGAAGTTCAGAGGGGCAGAGGAGTGGGCAGTGCTGTAGGGAAACAAAACCTAGCTGGGGTAAGCAACCAAGAAATAAAGGGGAGAAAAACATGGCAAAACCCAGCGTGGTGGGTAGTGTAGGTGGGCTAATGAGTAACCACAGAAATTATCATCTTCAGGTCTCTTCAAGCCTGTCAGTTATGTAGAAAGTGGATGAAAGAATGAACATTACAGTAATGATGGTCTGTCAGAGTAGCAAAAAACCTGCAATTATGGGACACTCTGCCAGTCTAAATTCATGAATATTTTAGAGTTTAAATTATTCAATGCATAAAATAAGATATAATTGTTTTCCATAATCACTACCTTTGCTTCCTTTTCTGTTTTCGTACCTGTTCTCCATTTTCACTTTTCCCCAGTGAATGTTGCTTATCCTTTTATCTCTCCCAAGTTTGGCAATGTAGTGATTAAAATAATGAACCTCTTCTTGAGAGTTTGATTGACTACAGGATCTCCTCTTCCAATCTTTCTTCCTTCCAAAGCTTAGAAAAACAGTCATTTTCTTTCTTGTGGTATATAGAATGAATTATTGAAAACACTCCAAATCTGCTTGATTTACATCTAGAGATACTAAAACAGAGCTTCACGTTTCCAGTTTATAATGTTATGAAATACGTAGTTCAGATATTTTATAGATTTTTTAAAATTCAGTTGTAGTGGTTAGTTTAATTCTATTTAAGTAATAGTACAGATAACATATTTTAATTTTTTAAAAACATAAATTGTAAAGCAATTTATTTTACAGAACAGTATCTTCTAAGTTAACTTGTGCCATTCTGTCTCTCTTTTTTTTCTCTCCTCTTTTCTCCTCCTTTCTTTTTCCTTAAAATAATGTGGCTGGTTTTGCCACGTGAATTCTTGAACGTTTCTTCCTTAGGACACAAAAATACTTAAAAATATGATATGTGAATTGTAAGACTTGCAAAAATTAAAAATGTAATTGTATTGGCAAACTGAGGTGAAGTATGTAGAGATCCAGTAATTCAAAAGGTGCCTTTGTTTCATAATCTGCTTTGCACAGGTTTAATAAATATAAAAATCCTGAGATAGTACAGTGCTTATTTTAGCAATTAGAGAGAGCAATTAACCTTAAGAGAATTATGAGGTGCAATTCTTTTTTTGCTTAGTATTTCTTTATACAGTAAAAGACTTTTGATGGAAACAAAAACCCCAGCACTGTCTTCAGCAAATTAATACTAAGGACATTAGCAGTTTAGATTGCAAAGCTGAAGTTTTTTCTTTGCTTAGGCTATTGATACACATTATAGCATCCTGTAGCATTGGAGGAAATCCTCCTAATTACCCTACTTTCTTGTAAACAGCTCAGATATTATTGTTGCATATATCCTTTTTTGCTTTTATCTGTCTGATCAAAATTGCCTTTCATACAAGCAAGGAACAAAGGTATTTTCTGTCTCTGAGGCCAACCACACAGTGCTAACTAAACAGCTTTTTTCAGAAATTCCTATACCATTTGACCTCCTGCAACATCTTGTAGCTCTGTCAAGTAAGCAACCAAAACATTTGGGAAATTCAAGTGAAAAGCCTTAAATGTGCATACAGTCACTAAGGAAGAGTCAGTCATCAAACAGTGCATGTATTAGGAACTGGGAATATATCTGGACTGCAGATTGAAAGGTTTCTTAACAGCACTAGAGAGGGTAGAGGAAATCTTGCTTTGTACCTAAATTGTTTCAGTATAAAGACGGATGAGCTGTATGACCATGCAGAACTTTTGAAGACAGTATTGAATTGGTGAAACAGATCAGTTTGGTGCTGTCTTAGGTGGAATTTAAAAGGAGGTTGGATCCCAGTTTGTTTGTACCATATTTTTCATATGATAATCTGAGTTTCAAAGTTACCAGTTGCTAGCAGACTACTCTAAATTAAAAAAAAAAATAGCCAGGAAGGAAATTTTTTTTCCACCTTGAAACACAATTTCTTTCCTGGATTTGTTTTGAATTTTAAATTTACTGGTTTGTGAGGAACTGGAGACTGGCAAGTGCTGGAAACAGGATACAGGGTGGAATGATTTCTCAGGTGTTCACTGGAATTGTCTTCGTGCTGCTTGAGTAACAGATCACCAGGTGTAGTCAGAAAGGGTTTCTTCCTCTCATCCCTTGCAATCAAATCCATGTTGCATGAGAATTGTTTATTCAACAGACTTCCTGCTATTGCTGGCATGTTGAGTACTGATGATACTCTTGACCTCCTCTGCTCTCCTGTGCTGGCATGATAAAGATTCTGCTGTTGGTTTGTTGGGGTTGGTTGGTTGGGTTTTTTTGTAAAGAAAAAGCTCTAAGTTGTGTTATCTGGTGTTTAGAGGTGTTTTTATGAGCCCTTATCAGTGGTAGTCCATCAAGTTTCTTGAGACACAGATAATGAGAAAAATACTGGCAAAAAAAAAGTTATTCTTTTGTTAATAAAGGAAGCACTGTAAATTCTGTGTACTGATCCTGCAGGGCTGTGTTAACCTCTACCATAAACAGTCTCTTTAATGTCAGTGGGATAATTGTATGTCGTAAAAGTAAACCAGCACTTATTCCACAGAATTTTCTTCTTCAGTGTAGCACTTAAATGAATAATAAATATATTGTAATACCATTACAATAAACACATGCTTAACTACTTCAATAAACCAAGACTACAATGTACTAATTTGATTTTGTATGTAATCTGTATGCAATTAGAAGATGATGGTGGCTAACCAAGAGCATTTAAAAAACTTGCTATGGCAACTGTAAGATTTCTTGCAGTTTTATAAAAGGTTAGGATTGGGACTGCTGCTGCCAAGAGCAGGTGTATTCCCATCCAGCCCATCTCTTTGCTTAGGCTGTTGGTACACATTATAGCATCCTGTAGCACTGGAGGAAAAGCCCCAGACCTTACCCCGCTTACTGCCAGCTTCTTTCTTGTGCTGGTATTAGGAGTTACGCAGGTATTACAGAAGAGCACTTATTTCATGGTGCTGGTGTGCATCCAGGCCAGAGCACAGACCTGACAGGAGGCATCTCTGCCAGGGTGGAAGCAGCAGAAGCAGCTGGGGTTGGAGGATGGCACAGACCATTGGCTTTCCATCAGTAATCCTGTGTTAGATCATACTGAGTTATGAAACCACACTCTGAAACCACTGTCTGCTTTGCTGCTCTGCTGGGGGATTCTTCTTTCCTGTCACATCCAACAAAACATGTTGAGCCTCAGCCTGTAATGCAGGGTCCTCCCCAATGCAGCAATTTCCCCATCTCTGGGATCAGCTGGACTCACCCACTGGGTATCTGCAGCGTCTGCTGCTGCCTGTGTGGCAGAGTTGACTCAATATCATTGCTCACATCCCTGTCTGCAGTCAGCAGCTCAGTGGCAATCCACCTTCTTCTGTTTTGAATTAATGTGTAGTCTCCTGAGTTGGAGAATCAACTTGGGTGTGCATTTTGTTTGCTGTGCCTAGGAATAGCATGGACAATGGAGGGGGCTTGGCTGGAAATCATCTGTCATCATTCAATTTAATACACTCCAAATTATCACAGAGGAAGTTGTAGTAGATGTAGAATTTAAAGTCAAGTTTCATGAGTCCCTTGACAGTACACTTTTTGGCTAATAGTAGTATTTGAGGAAATGCAAATTTTTAAAAAAAAATCAGAAGACTGTACTAAGCAGAATAATACTTGCAGATTTAGAAAATGTTATTGTTAATATACTTAAGTTACACAATTTTACAGAAATTGGAAATAGAAGCTTTAGTTTATTGAGACTTTTCACCCAAGATGAAAATTATTTTTCTCATTTTAAATATTGAAACAATTGTGAAAAGTATAAATTTTGCTTTTTACATATCCATGCATGTATATGTATATTCATCTCAGCAGACATCCCAGTAATTTGTTTGGAGGCTTGTGTATGTTCTGGCTTGTTTCTAAGCAACATGTTCCATAGCAATAGGACACAATACGGATTGTCCTATATCCTAGTCATTTAAGCCAGCTGATGATATTGTTACAGTTCATATGTTTGTTTCAAATGTTGAGTTTGCCAGCTAGCTTTTCATTTGCTGCTTTCAGTGGATACTGTTACTGCTGGAAGCGCTTACCTGAGCATCAGCACTGGCTACAAAAGCTTTAAATCACAGTGGTATCATTTAAGAGATTTGGATGTCCTGCAGGGCTTCCCTTCAGAATTCTGGAGAGATTATCTGAAATGGCCCTCAATAGTCTCCTCTCACATACTTTACACTTCTACAGTACATTTCTAAGATGAAATGGAAGAATGTCTAAATAACTGCTTAAAATGAGTATGCAAAAGAGCTGTTTCACTTTTCTTAATTATTTTGAATATAATCTTAGCAGAAAAATTGTTTATACAATAATGGAAAAAAAACATTAAAATTACATAACAAGTAATTAAGGGTTTTTTTTTTTTAACGAAAACAAGTTAAACTAAGTAAAATGCTTCCTTTTTAAAATTATATCCTGGCATACATGGAAGTTTGGAAGACTGAACCCAGCATAACATGTTTACCCATGATTAGATGATGTCTGGTATTTTTTACAAGATGAATTGGTGATAACTTATTTTTGTTTTAAAATTGAGACTATTTAACAGGCTGTATTACCATCCTCAGGCTGATGGGGAATGAGTACCCCCAACTTTAAATGCATTTTATCTTTAAAATGCTGTACAACTTACTTAGAATCACTTCCAACAAATTACAGGTAGCTATTTTCATGGTTTTCCCTCCTCTCCTTCTTTGACATGCCATATAAATGAAGTGAACATTTTATTAATGAATTTCTGACTTTGGACTGATGGAATGTGTAATACCATGTGCAAACTACCATATTCCATAACCTTCCTGAAGTATGTACCTTGTGTATTACCCACTTTTTTACTTACTATAGAAAATATTCTTTCTACTATTTTTTTTTTATTATTCGCAGAACAAATATTGGTGGGAAAGATTAACCATTTTTATAACAAATAGAGTACAATACCTCATCATAGAGTTGAGGGAGAAATAATCACAACTCAGGAGAAAGCAAAACCTACCTCTGGAAGATTAACCTAGCGTAAAGTTACGGTTTTTATAAAACACAAACTTTTGGGTGTGAGCAGTTGGGGTTTGGGATGCAGGGTAACAAGTGCAGGATGCACAGAGAGTTCTGGGTACTCAGGTTCTGCAGTTCTGGAACTGCTGCCCTGTGGGCCTGGGTCACAACTCCAGTACAAAGCTGATGCTTGGATCACTCCTGTAGTTCACCTGCACTTGGTGAATTCTCGGCTCTCTTTGCTGCCACCCTGCTGCTCACCCACTCGCGTTCAGGGTAGAAGTTCCTCAGCCCAGGGGACAGTTCTGTGTCTGTCCTCTGTGCCCGGTGCCACTGCAGCACCTGCTGGGAGCCTCTGCCTGCTGTGCTTTGGCTTCGGTGTCCAAGGGGCACCGGCTGCAGAAAAGCTGTTGGAAGCTGGCAGAAAGAAATGGAGGCTTTCAGTTTAACAGCTTTTCATTTAAAGGAAACGGCCGTGTTTCCAGCACTGTCTGTTTCCATGGCAGCCAGCCTAGCAGCCTGCGCTGGAGTTTCTACTGCTCTTGGAAATTTCCAAGGGGGTATGCAGGAATGTTGGACATTCCATTTTCTCATTTGCACTTGCAGTTTTAAGGGTTTAAATAGGTAATATCCATTGGATTTTAACTTTGAGAGGAAGAATGAGATGATTACATAGAGAACATAAAAAAATCTTGATGCATTGTTTTTCTTCTTGGTGCAATTTGAAAGGACTGTGTGGTGTCTTCTGGACCCCATGTCCATGGTGAAACGTTTGCTTCATCTGTGTAATTGGGAAATGCCAAAATCTATTTACTGTTTCATAGTACCTTCTGTAAAAAGATACAATTTGATCTTAAATTAATAAACTGTGTAAGATGTGGAGTTATTAGTACTGGAACTGTGCACAGTATGTGTTCTGGTTTTTTTCAAGGCAAGAAGCAGTGGTGAAAGCTTGTCAATCAGTGTAGATAGCATTGTTCCTGCAGGACAGCTATCAATTTATTTTTGGCCTCTTTACATTCCAGCGCTTGTGATTATGTAGTACTACTTTGAGGCTGCTCTTCTATAGGATACACATTACAGATTCGTAATAGGAATCACTTGCTCAGCTCTGATAAAAGCTGTTTGTTCTAGGTGATTTAATAATACACTTTATTTCACTCATTCTGCTGCTCACAGAGTGTGCTCGGACCGCTCTGTTTGCTGCCTTTTCAAGGGTTTGTACCAAATGTGCTGTGTCTCCTCAAGTGCCTGGTTATGGCACTTCTGCAGGCACCCCCTCAGAGCGCTTCAGCAGGAGACTGAGGAGCTGCTGCTTCTGGTTATCCTCAGTCTCTGCCCCTTTAGGGCACAGTGTGTGTGAACCTGAGCAGGACTCATGGTGTGAGAACAGAGCTTTATAAAAGTTACTGCTGTACAGAAATACACTTCCACATAATCAAGTGCACTGGTTAACAGATGACCTCCCCTTTCTGCACCATCATCTCCATTCCCTGGCTTACAGAAGTGTTGATTCCTTGGTGTGCTAACACCAGAGTGTTTAAAAGTGGGAGCACCAGCCTCTGGCACTCAGCTTTTCAGCTGGTGAAAAATCTCTACCTCCAGTGCAGTCACAAGACTTCTGCTGATTATGAGAGTCAGATAACCAGATGTTCTTACTGTGAGGAGGGATTATGCTTTTTTGTTTTGTCAGTAAGTATTAAATAAGCTATCCAAGGTTTAATGATAATTTTATTGACTTAAGAAAACACATGGAAATTTTGGAATCTCTTCACCTGTTGTTCCAAGTGTTAAAACTGTTCGCTAAGTTGAAAACAAAAGAGAATATCCTCCCTTCTCCCTCAGTCAAAGCAGGAATCTGACTGACCTCTCTGTGCATGGCTTTTATTCAGAAGCAGTTCACAGACAATTTTTAGAGTTGCAGTGGTGTGAAGGAGGATTCCTGCTAGATAATGTGAAGTGCAAAATATTTGTACTGTCTTTTAGTAGCTACATTTGGTCCATGGTGTTAGCCCTTCTTTTGCACATGTTCTTTAAATAGGAGGAACAGTATTAACATTAATACTGTATAAACATATCTAAATATTTGTTAATTCTTTGCCTTTAATTTGGAGGTAACCTATGATTTTAGATGTTACATAGGTAGCTCCCTGATTTTAAAAGTGTAAAACTGAAAGGTAAACTATCTGGCAACAAGCTGAATGGATTTACTCTGATAAGAGCCATCTGTTAAACACAATGTTTGAGTAAGTACCATTCCAAGGGGAACTTTGCTTTGTAGTACCTGCACCTTTTGTCTTTCAAATTCTCCCTTCCCCAGATTCCATGATGGCTTGTCTGTAAATGGTTCTTTGAAATAAAGGGGAGGGAGAAAAATAAAAGAAGGAATAAAAATCCAAACCCAAACATACACAAGAACAAGTAGTAAAATAGAAAGATATGTAATATTAGGGTAATATTTCAGTGGTTTTTAGATTTTTTAAAATTTTTTGGTTTTTAGGCTCTGTCCTTTTATCCAGCTTTACTAGATTTACCACAGTGTGTTACTGACTGTTGTAGAAATTCTTGCTCTGTGGATTTCCACATATATGATAAGCAAAGTCTGTATTAGCTCTAATTACATTAGATTTAAACCAACCTGCATTCTGTTCTCACAGAAATAAATGAGCAATTCTTTGCCATAAGTGCAATTCTCAGATGGTTCATCCTTGTCTCTGAAGATACTTTCATCATATTTTCCTTATTGAAAACGTGTGATTTAGTTTCCATGACTCCCATCCTCCTATCTGGCTGGCTGTTCTTTGAGCTGCTTCTTGTGAGTCCCCATTTCCTTCGGAGCTTTTCACAAACATCATTCCTGTTCCCTTCCTTTATACCCACTTGAGGTTCACCTCCAGTATAAAGATATGCATCTGTCTGTAACCAGAGACAATGGAAGGGTCACACCTGACTTTAGTGTGACCACCAGCTCTGACACCCAGACCTCTAGCCCAGGTGTGCTCTGACTACATGAAGCTATGCAACTCACAGGCGGGTGTTACTATTTCCTCCTTAGAAACAGCTCTGCTTTTTATTTTGTGTCACTGTAGAGGCTGAAAATATTTTAGATCCTCTAGATCCTTACATCTCTTTTGTAGAGATATCAATATCGGCTTTTTTCCTGATGGATTTGCTTTGGAAAAGCAAAACCTTTTTAGCTGTCCAACTTTTAAAAATAATATATTTAGGGGTTTTATTCATGATTGCTTTCTACTTGAAAATTTTCTTTTCTTTAATAATGCATTCAACTGCTCAAAAAGTTCAGACAAGAAACTGACTTTCAACCTTAGTTTTGGATTGCAAAAGCAAACATCTGGTTTTCATCCAGTTCTGTTTCTGTTTAACCTCCTTGCTCTGGTCAAGTCAAAATCTTCAGTTATTATCTTATACCATCTTCCTAACTATGAGTCATCTCTTCTTTAGCATTCCCCTTGCAGTACTTCCCTATTAGTCATGCTACAGGCTGTCTTTTCCTTATTATGTAATATATAAGTTCATGGTATTTATTTTGTAAGTGAATAACTACATGTTCTATATCTTCTATGTCTCTAATTTTCTCAGTTTTCCCACTGTTTTTATGACTTTTCAAGATACAGATGGGACAACTACAAAATGCTCCATTATTGCTTTGTAATGCCCAGTTTAGATTAACAGATGATGGGTAGACAAGTAATGTTATGAGACAAGAATGGTTTGTTATATGTTTTTGTTAAAAAATGCTAAAGCTTCACACGTGAGCACATAAGGTTTATGTGCAGGTTCATTCTTACTGTTCCTCTCTCCCTTTTGCTGTAATCCACTGCATATTCCACCCATATCCTAAATGCCCAGTTGTTACACTGGGCATTGAGGATATGGTCCTGTTTTTACTCTTTCTGCAAAGCTTAAGCCAAAATATCCAATCATAGTTGAAGCCACAAATCATAGATACATTCCTAAACTACACAGCAGGGCTTCCCATCATTTATATTTAGAAATAATGTTCAGTATAATATATTCAATAATGTTCTTCCCCACTTGTGATTACTAATATTGAAAGCACAATCCTAGCAATCCTTAGGTAGCTGTAGCTGAACCAGCTACAACTACAAAATGGGCTTTATGGGAAACCTTAGTGAAAAAGAAAGTCTGGATAAAAAAACATATTAGAAATCAGGAATATCACCATAAATGCATTATTTCTTAATAGATACTTGCCTATGATATCTTGGTATATGAGTCACAGAAGTATTAACATTCCTGCACCTGCTTTGATATTGCCAGCCTTCTCTTGTTGACCTACTGTGTTTCAAGTAATGGAACTGAAAAAGAAATAGTAATTTTGGTTTACTTACTGTGTGTGACATATATCAGCTCAACTGTGGGCACCACTGATGTTGGAGCAGATCGTTTTGCTTGAAGACCTTGGGCCTGAAATACAGAGGCATGTGTTTAAAACTGGCCTGTAACTAGGTAAAAGATTTGGTAGGCACATCTGTTAATTGCTTAGTGTTCCAAGAAAACCAGGTTTAAGTGTGATGTGAACTAGGACCAAATAGAGGTGTTAGCATGGATAAGCTTCCTGCCCAGAGCAGGACATGATTTTCAAGCCTTGTCACAGTCTCCTAGTGATGTAAAAGAAAGCATACTTTAAGCAAAGAACAGAAGAAAGACAAGTTTTAATCTACTCAGGACTAAAAATACTGGAATACAGTAGTCTTGCCAACCTACTTATAAATTGCCTTTCACATCATTTGGATGGGTAAAACTTATTTAAGATTTTTTAAAGGGATTGCACATACAGTTTTAAGGCTGACTCTGAGCTTTCTTACCTTTCTACTTGCAAGCAAGGAACCCCACGCAAGAACATATGAGAGTTCCTTTGCTTTCCCGTGAATGGCAGCAGTCAGTGAGTTTCTGCATGCTTTGTGCTCGTGATGTACCACAGGGTTAGAAACTTAACATCACAGTATTATACTGTATGCCTGAAATGCATTTCCATTGAAATGATTTTTATTTAGTAAAGCTGGTGCAGGACTCCAGGCAGTACAAATTTGCACCTGCTGGTGAGAGGTACCTTACCAAGAGGTCATGGCTTACCTGGAGCCACAGGAAACTAAGGAACACAAAACCAAACTATTATAAAGTAACTCTTCAGTTAACTTTTTACAGTTAATATTACTTGGAAAATATATTGCTCTACTCAAAGCAGGTATTTTCAGTTCCCAGAGGAACTCAATACCATTTGAAAGACTTTTCATCAGTTTATATTTAAGTGTCGTTCTTTTGCATTCTACCTTCTCTGTCCTTTGTGATTCTTGTGTAACAAAATTGTAAAGTCTGAACAGATCTGCTGTGCCACAGCTCTGAAATGTTTGTATTTGAACTCTCAATGTTTGTGTGACACAAGAAAATAATGTCCTTGTTTTCAGGACTTGCTATTCCCAGTCTTAATGCTTTAGCCAGAGGAATATCCTTCCTGTACTGCAGAACAGGAAATAAGCTGGTTCCTTTTAAATTCTGGAAACAATGAACTTTGTCCTTAGCTTAATTTTTTAGAAATTACATTCATTTTGATGTTTTGGACAATGCATTAGCTTGTTTTGCTTCCTTGTGAAATACAATAGGAACAGCATACCATAATCATACGCCCATAATAAGCTCTCAAGTCTGCATTTTAGCATGTAAATATTATATCTTTATTATATTTTTTCTCTTGACCATCCCTTGTTCAGAAGATGAAATTTCACTTCAGGTAGTAGCTATATGTTTCAGAGAGATAATGAAGCACTATGATAAACTGATACAGAAACAAGGGGAAGGGAACAGTGGAAGAAAGAAACAACTTTTTTTTTTCCCTGGGAACAAAAACCCATAATATTTGAAAGTATAAAGCTTTTATGTCTACATCTTCCCCCAGGTTTTGTGGTTTCTGGTGTAGTATTTAATGTACATCACATTGGTTACTCACACAGTAATAATGAGAAACTTTTTATTTAATGTAATGAAATGTGAGAAGTTACTTCCGAAGCTTTATAAACAGGTTTTTCAAATTTGACAGTATTGGATTTATTTTGTCCTTCAAATAATTATCATAACACATATCTCAATCAAAAAACCCAACATTTTCTGATGTTCAGAGAGAGAATAAGGTTGTTCCTGATTGTAACGCCTTTTTGTTATTTTTGAGTAAGGCAGATAAAATCCTGCTTCTCTTCAGTTTTGTTGTGTTTCAGCAAGGTTTATTTAAATGTACAATCAGGCTTTATATAAAAAAAAACCCTTAAGATGAAACAATCAACCAAACACATAGAGCTTTTCTTCAAAAATGCTCTGCAAACATCATTTCTTTTTCACCACAGTGAAGTTGTAAGATTGGCTTAGGACATGCAGTAAGGCTTTATAATTATTATGTGTTCCAGTTTATGGTTTAAACTCTTTACCTCACTGTTTTCTTGATGTAAGCTTAACACCCCTTTTGAGGCCTGGCTGATAGGAAAAGTGGTTGCATGTGGAAATACAGTCTTGGCATCATATCTGACTGAGAAGCAGCAAACTCCAGTGAAAGTGGGCATGGAAGTAATCCCTGGGAACTGTGTTAGCAGCTCTTCCCTAGGATGGCTTTTAGGGGTTACTGTCGGGTCCGAATACACACAGCAAAAAGTATTTTTAAAGTTGAAATACTTGGTATCATTTGAATGGGGTTCTGCACTTTGTGAGGTGTGTGTTCACACAGGAATTAATGTTTTATTTTGTAATTTATTTTGTAATCAGTACTTCAGCTGAGGCTGCAACAGAGACGGACACGAGAACAGCTGGTGGACCAGGGCATCATGCCACGTAAGACTTACTTCCAGTAATTTGTATTTTTATAGTATTAATTATTAATTGAATATATAAGATAATGAAGATAAGCATTTCTGTGAGATCATTAGAAGTAACTCTAGGATTTGGAAAGAGTTGTGAGATTCTGTTGATAACCAAAGTGAGCCTGTAGTAAATTCCTCGTGCTTACCTCATATTTCAGTTAAAATAACCATCATGATGAAAATGCAAGGAGTTTTAAACATAGTCTGATTCTGCTCTTATTTTCTTTATTTAAATAATTATGACTAATTTACTAAATAAACAGAATTACTTAAATGAGTGGACATTAATAACAAAGACAGCAGTTTTTAAAGTGTAGAATGACAAGGGTTGTCAAACAAATGAGGGGTGCACAGAAAACATGGAGAATCTGTGAGTGGACAGCATTGAGATGGAGCACTCTACAATTTATGTTATTTCTAAGTGAATAGTGGTTTTTTTACTCTTCTTGGCTATTCAGCAGCTAAGTATCATTCTTTTTCCTAAGCTGAACATTTAAGGCTTCTATATTTTTCTATTTTTTTTTAAATCAACACATAATTCTTAAGGGAAGGTCCAGCTCTCTCTAATAACAGCAAGAATGAGGGGTATGGACAGCCAGAGAATTCAGTCAAATCAGTTAAATGTCATTTTGGCATTCTAAACCTTACCTCATAAAATTTCTACTGTGGGACATTTTTGATTAATAAATAAACACCTTTGTACATAGTGAAAAAAGTTAACCATTACATGGTAATAATCTGTTAAAATCAAATATTCCAAGTATTCTGTATAGGAGTATTGCTCATCTCTGCTAAATATAGGTGGAGACAACTAGCAGGAATCAAATGTAAGCCTGGTCAGATGCAAACACGCCTCTGAGGTGGTGTTAAATACCCATACACACGTTCTGGTTAGCATATTTCTTTTGAAAATAACTTCCTGTCACTTTAACTCTTACTCTCCCTTCACAGCCTTGAAAAGTCCAGCTGCATTCCATGAGCAGATAAAGAGCCTGGAACGAGCCAGGGTAAACCACTTTGTGTAAACTTGTGATTAATATCTGGAAATGGATAGTCAGTTTTTGCAATAATAAATTCTCTGAGTACATGGAAAAAATTCTTACCATTACAGTAATAATGTGTGCTTTTATTTTGGGAGAATTCATTAAAATAAAAATATGGGTGTCAAATCTGAGAGGAACTTTTCTAAGCCTTCAGAGATCAATATGGGGGTTTAAACTTATGAGGGTTAACACATAGCTGCCTCCAGTTAAAGAATGGATGCTTGGGTAGATTATACTTGTGCAGTATTTCTGTAGCAAATCTATACTGTTGTGATTATGTGGTGGTGTGGGATCAAATCCAGAAACATTCCCATCTTGTTTGGGGAAGCTGGAAATCCATCAGCCCTGTTTAACTGCTAGGAAAATGGAAGAAAACAAAAGGAACTCCTCTACTGCCCGTGTTCTGACAGTGATACCCACCCATCAGAATGAAACTGCAACTCTTCATTGATTGGGCAATTTATCAAACTGCTTTGAGTTTTTAAATGAACAGTAGTTAATGCTGTTTCCTCATTTCTTTTAAGACTGAAAATTTCTTGAAGCACAAGATCCGCAGCAGGCCGGACCGCTCGGAGCTGGTCAGAATGCACATCCTGGAAGGTGGGTGCCAGCTCTGGGCCTTGGGAGCTGCTCACAGCAGGGACCTGGTGGTGCTCTCACTTGTCTTGCTGAATTACACTTTGATGTGAATTATTTCTAAAGGTTTATATGCTCTATTTCTCTACCTCTGCAGTGTCTGTGGTAGTCTGTATTCTAAATCTGTATAGTAGTAGATACATCTGTGGCAGTGAGGGTATTCTCAGCAGTGTATTTGTTTGCTATTGGATAGTGTTCTTATTCTGTAATGGTAATTATATCATGGGGTGTGTGCATGGAGTGTTTATATTGCTTCAATTTCTACTCATGCCATAAAATGGCAGCCTTGTGCTCTCTCCCAGCCCTGAAGAACCTTTAATAAGTGTGACTGTTACCCTGCCTCATTATTTTTCTTGTTGCTCAGGTGATTGGAAACAACAGTCCCTTGATGGATGGGGCTGGATTACTGTGTTTCACCATGAGCTTTCCAAGGACAGAAATTACCAAATAACCATAATTCAAGAAAATTTAATAGCCATTAGTTTTCCAAACAGGCATTTGAATCCTAAATCCTGGTAGGAGCCTGATTACTGATAGATCACATCCATATTGACAATCTCCACAATTTTATTGAAAAGCAATTCTGAAGACTCGGATTTTTGCTAGAAGCCATTTTTAAGGTAAACTTAAAGATATTTGTGAAGAGAGAGCCCAAAAATCAATGGACTAATTAAGCCTTTACCATAGCTCACACTGGAAAACTGTTAGAGCAGCAAATGCTCTGGATTATAACTGGTATTTGTTACTATATATTCACTCCTTTATTGTTGGAGATTTTAGAGGTGTTTATGAAAGGTCTTATTGCTGTTAAAAGAGAGATTAGATTTCTTGAAAAACATGATCATGGGATGAACGTCTACTCATAATCATATTTCTGCTTATTAATGGAAAATTTTCAGAGTTGTACTTGATGGCTTTTGATAAAAGTGGAATGGTTATTGCAAAGACAAGACAATGTTGTTTGTCCTGAAATTGGGGGAAAGTTGGAACAGAATATTTAAATCAATATATTCTTTTAGAGACGTTTGCAGAGCCTTCACTACAAGCCACTCAGATGAAACTGAAGAGAGCTCGGTTGGCAGATGATCTGAATGAGAAGATTGCTCAGAGACCTGGCCCTATGGAGCTGGTAGAAAAAAATATTCTTCCTGTAGACTCCAGCGTTAAAGAAGCCATTATAGGCAAGTAGAAGTCCCACAGCTTCTGTTTGTGATTTACATGGCACTGTGGAAAATAAAAATTTTAACTGCTGAGGGTAAAGTTCACTAGAAGATAACATGTGCTAAGTTTATTACTACTTACTCACTGAGCTTCTGAGACCTAAACTCTGTTATCATTTAATTTAAGTAATCCTATTTTTATATAAAACTTTGAAAATACTTGTTTTTTAATAAAAATTATTACAGAGTAATCAAACATCTGTGGCCATTCCTCAGCCTGCCGTAGGTGTCTGTGTACACTCCACATCTGTTAAATGTACCTTTTAATATCTTACTAAAACTACTTCTGCTCCACACTTGGTTTTATTGATTCCTTGAATATGATTTAATATAGTTCTTACATTAAAAACACAATAAATTAGGTACCATATGTTTAGACTGCTGAAAACTGATCATTTTCCAGCAATTAGCTAATTCTGCCATGAATGTCTAAATTAAACTTGTGCAATTAAAAAAAACATTGTTTCTTTCTATGTAAACATTTTAGCAGTTGGACAAGAGAATTACCCTCAAGCTTTGGATGATTTCTCATTTGATGAAGACAGCAGTGATGCTTTATCACCAGATCAACCAGCTAGCCAAGAATCCCAGGGTTCAGCAGCTTCCCCTGGTGAGCCAAAAACAAATGACTCACCCTCACCTATAACCCCAAATGCTGCTACATCAACACAGGTACAGTTTTTAAATGTTAAAATCATCACAGTATGTTTTTTGGTCTGGCACTGTAGAAATGGGGCGTGGTTTCACATGGAATGAATACATCTGCTGCTACAAAGGGATATCTGGGACTCACTTTTCTAGTTAGGAGTGCATACTGTAGAGCCCTGGCTTAGCTGGTGGCAGTGATGAAATTCCCATAGGCTGCAGAGAAGCCATAAATTCCCTGAAATTCATTATGACCCATAGGAGATCTGCAGCTTTCCCAGAAGTTGTTTTAAAGGTCATGGCAATGGTTTACTCCAGCTGTTATTGATTACTTAATGTCTGTCTTTCTTCTGGGCAAGGTCTTGAACTCATTTAGAATTAAACTTAGCTAAAACAACAACAGTTGACATCAGTTCCATTATCTTCAGAAAAGTCCATAAAAAAAAAGGTTTCCCACGTAATTTAAATATTCTTTACTATAATTTTAAAATACTGCCTAAGAAATTTACTATTTAAGAAATCAAAATAACTTTTATGGTGATTTTTCTGTGAGGTTTTTAGTATTTTCTCAAGGTACTTACAAAGACAGGAAAGTAACTGTGTCATGGCAGATAAAATGTTATCTTTATAACAGAGCATTTAAAAATGTGAGGATTTAGAGAGCTGTGGATTTGCTCCCTACTGCAGAAAGTAATGTAAAATTGAACTGTTAAATAAATGAAAAAGAGATAGCTCTTGTTAATGCTCGAAAGACTATATTGTCTTGATGACCATGGACACTTGACAGCTGAGTGGTTCAGCATCTGGAGTTACTCTCCTTGGTTTTCATATTACCACAGAAGATAGAAACAGTATTGCAAAGTTCATGTTCAGAAACAATGCTGGACACAAAGTACAGCACATCCATTTTATTTCATTGTTCCCTAATACACAGATTAAGATGTTAATGGGTTTCACGTTGAGAGAACGTAATTTGTGTTAAATAAATTGCAAACAAATCACATGAAATTACATTCCTGAGTAAGAAATTAGGTTCCTAATGGAGAGTTAAATAAAAATACTCAAAGCAATAGATACCAAAATCCTTCAAAGCAGGAAGCATAAGAGAGATCTGTGATTGCAGAAACAAAAATAAGGCACTTGAACTTGATTGAAAAAGCACTTCAGATAGAAAGAACTTCAAGCCTTTCCTTATGGATTTCCTATCATATTACAGCCACTTCTGTGCACACATCTAAAATGAGAAGTTGTTCTTCTGCAGAATAAAACAGATGCTTACCTTATTGTTCCTTTTGAATTAAAGAGTAACAGCACAGCAAGTCTCTACAGGAGACATGTCTGGGAATGGCTCCTTTATTCTTTTAATTTCCTCTGATAAATTTTAAATTTTATTACAACAAAAAAATACAAGGAATATTTTGAATAAAGCAGAGTGCAGCCAGAGTTCTTTTCAAGGCTTCCTCCTCCGCACATTTCCAGATTTCAGAGGATGTAACATAATTTTGAGAACCTTCGGGTCTTGTTGACTGATGACCTAAAATTTGCTTTAACCAAGTGTATTTGCATCTGGTAAGGATTAGGCATTTTAGTCATACTCTAAACAGATCAAATTGGGGTATTCACAGTTCAGAAGATACTAAACAGTTATCTTCAAAACAGCTGAAGAATTTTGCTTGATGGCACAGAATAACTGTTTTCTTATTACATTCACTGTAGCTTGTTGACCTGCTAGATTTTTGTTGGCATCTAGCAGAAAAGGTGCAGAAGTCATATTATTTGGAAATAGGGATCTGTTCATATTGAATAATTACTAGTTTATGAAGTAATCAAGTTAAGAAGTCAAGACCTGTTAAATTGAGTTTTTTGAATTTAAAAATATATAAAGTAAATTACGGACATGGTTCACTGCCTCATCTAACATTTGCAGGTAGAATTGGGAAGTTCGTAAAAAGCTTTGTGTGTAGGTTAGGATGATGACTAATGTAAGGAAAAAATAATTTACTCTCTGGCAAGAGAAAAATGTTTAACACCATGATTTTCACACAGTGTGAATTAAAGAGTAATTTGGAGTTTTGGTGGTGCTTTTTTTGTTGTCTTGATTTTGTTTGGGCTTTTTAAAAAATGTACTAACTTTCCCATTTTGAAGAGTTTTGCTGTGCTGTCATCATAGATTTTTTTTTTTTCTTAGCCTGTAAAGGGTTACTAAATAGTATGTTTGAAGTCAAATTGTTTGGGTTCAAGAAGGATCGGAATAGTAAAAGATTATGTAATGAATAAGTGAAGTAGCAAACATTTAAAATGGTGTTTAGTTGGGACTTCATGATGAAAAAGAAATTAAGAAATAGTGAAAATCATGAGGTCGTTTTAATTCTTCTGTGCCTTATGGTAATATGGTACTTGACACTTTGATTCAAAGACAAACTAAGTGCTTTTTAAAATTTTACTGGTGTAATTAGAATAAGCCTTTTAAACTGGATAGCAACAGGGGTGCAATATGCTGGAATACAGCATCCACAACCTTTTTTCAAAGGCTAAGTCCCTCTGATGTCCCCTCCCAATTCTTATGAAAGTCCAGCAAATAACAGACATTATGCAGACATCGGATACGTTCCAGAGGAAACACTCTGAAACTTGGATATAAAAATAGAGACATTTGTATTTTCAGCCTGCCATCATAAACTGAAAGGAGCCCAGGACAGGCATGTGTACAATGTTTCAGTGAGTAGGGAGGGCAGAGTAATCCTGCCATTTAGCAAAGCACTGAGCAGGAGCTGTTCTTCTCTGTGGCTGCAGGGCAGAAGGCTCAAACCCACTATTCAGTTTTGCTGAGTTATGGGAAGGCAGCTATAGTTGCCTCTTGGCAGCTGATGGTTGAGAACGCAGCAAAATGTCTAAATGAAACACAAAGATAAAATGGAAATTTATTACAAAATAATTGTAAGCAAAAGTCAGAGAGCTCGTGCATGTTGACTGGCAGCTTGGGAACTGCTATCCCAGAAGTACAAAAGTAGGAGGACACAGAGTTGCAAAATGTGTACCAAGTGTTTTTAGCAAACTTATTTAAGTTGTTTGTGGTACAATCTCCTGGAAGAGTAAGGGAAAGGTACGGGAAGAAATGAAACAGAAAGTAGTACCTGTCGGACTTAATTAGAATGCAAGTCTTGGAATTAATTTAGAGGAAAAAGGATGTTTACTCATAAGAATATAAAGAAGGGGCTTTTATAAAAGGAACATTGTACTAGGTGTTCTAATTGCTTTCTTAAACAGTGGAAGTGCAACTGATGTCATCTGGCTGGATTTTTTACTGGATGATATTAAACACTAGCAAAATGAGGATGGAGATTACCAGAAATGAGACAGGAAGAGAGAAGTCCTGGGCTGAAAGGAAGCTGGTACCAGTGCTCTGTGGGAGTTGATTTGGGACATTCTGGCTTCATGTCACCATTAACAAACTTGACATAAGAATGGGTCACCTAATAAAAGTAGGAAGGCAGAGTTAGCACACAGTTGGATTGTTATTATGCTAAAAGAACTGGTTGTTTTGGCTTTTAGGAGAGAAATGCAGTTCCAATAGAATGAATAGTTCTTAGAAAGAAAAATACACCATGCTCCTCCTTCCCATGACAAAGAAATGTGGAAACCTGGGGACTCTTGTCTCAATAGAAAACTGGGGAGGAAGAGAGCTGAGATGCAGCGTTCAGCAGTGGAGTCAGGGAGTTACTGTGGACATCCTCTGTAAAATGGCAAGTTTGTCAGAAGAGATGATTCCAGTAGTGCTAATGCCACTGTAAGGATCCAGTGAAGACCCTACATGGAATATCCTGTACATTTTCAGTTACTTACATCCAAGAAAGTCTAATGAAAACTGTTAACACAGTTACCTGTAAGAGGTAAGGATAACCAGAGAATGAAAAATATGTTTGTGAGAAAAGAGTAAAAATTTCTTTGTGTATCTAGGAATACAGGGACTGATATCTGTTTACGTAGAACCTATATTCCATCAGAGGGATATTCACCACAGAAGGAAGTCAAAAGGTTTCCTTAAGACTTAAAATACCAATTTCAGCACAATAAAAATGGCTATGACAAATTTAAGCTGAGTGAAGTTTGGTTTTACACTTCTGCTGGCATTAGATACAGAAGAAATACACCTCCTGGTACAGTCAGAGGTGGGTTCTGTGAAAATACCATAGGAAGGGTGTCTTCAAAATACACCTGCTGTCCTGCTGGGTGATCATTCTGAAACAAGAAGTTTGTTTGCCTGTGTTGATGTTTGACCTTTATGAAAGCAATGCTTTTCTGACAGTACTACTTTTTTTGGGTGGTAAGATTCTCCTTGTGAACACAAAATTCTGACTCCACAGACAAAAAATACTGAAGGCCTCCATTTTATAGTAATAAAGCAGTGTTTTCTTAGCTAACTAAGAAGTCAAGGTAAGAAACCATTTTACTTTATTTGCTATATATATTTGAAGTGTGCCAGCATGTGCCCTCGTATAATACTTGTACACATGTACAGGAGTTCTGTTTTCACCATTCCTCTGAAAAATATTTTGTGAATTTGACATGAGAATAAATTGTCTTAACTTTTTCACATTTTTTTCAGTTACTCAAGTGGTCGATGTTTTTAATGTTTCTCTTTTTCCTTATATTTTTTTAATACTAGTATCCACCTTTAACCTCTCCAGTTCCTGAATTCCTCAAAACTCCCTCTACAATCGAACAGCATGTGACACGTTCCACTGCTGCAACCACCCTGACCACAACCACTGTATCTGCAGCAAAGCCTGGGCCAACGTTAGTGAAGGTGGGTACCTGGAACTGTGGCCCCTGAGGACAACATTCTTCATCTGTGTCCTTTTCCAGTGCTGTGTGTAATGGAAAACTACCCAAGTTTTCTTACAATGCCTGTAGCTAAGAACAACTTCTGCTGGTGTTCAAAGGAGCATACTTGGCTGGTGACTCAAAGCTTTTGTGTGCTAAGGTCAGCCAGTATCACTTGTAGGGACCAGCTCATTATTCCAAGAGGTCCTTACAGTACAGTTGACAAAAGTTTTCAGGCAGAATTGTGCATTACATTGCAATGGAGGATTCAAGAAATACAGACAATAGATTTTTGCAATACAGAGTTTCTACTTTCTTTTTCTGTCTTCTAATCTAGTTTTGTATGGAGGATAATTGAATAGAAAGTCACTGCGTTCATAGCCTACCTGTAACCAAAGTGGTGAACAGCATTGTTCCTTTTCCACAACTATTTTCTTAGTTGATTTAATGTATAAGCAGAATGCATAGTGAGGGAGAAGTTACTGTGTCCTTGTTGTTGAATATGCGAAGAACATACTCAGTTCTCTTTCCTGCACTGACCTAGCCAGCAGCATTGAAAACCCTTTCAAATACAGTTAAAGAGGGATTTGTGTTAGATGTCTATAATGTTTCATTTCAGTAACTTCACTGTCTTCAGCTGTGTTAATGAATATATGTATGCAGACTTCTACTTAACTACATGAAATTAACTCAGATGTACAAGGATGACCTCTGGCAGTCAATTTCTAATGTAAATTTGGCTATATCCTTTGAAATCACTGGACTTCTACCAGCTTACTTAATGCAGGACCTTCAAGACAAATTCAGATATGCCCTAAAAGAGGCTATCTGTGTAGTAAATGTGCATGGATCAACACAGCATTTCTGTTTTGATACCTGCTGTATGATCAGGTAACTGCCTTCAATTTTTCACTCAAAATAATTTCAAAGAGTTTGTAAAGGAAGAGTTTTACTACTTGAGCAGGTATTGCTAATGAAGATATTGCTGCCTGTAATTTATAGGAGTGTCTGTCCATGCTTTTAGTCTAGACCTCTAAAGTAGCTCAAATGTTTACAGATGGAATTTAGGATACTGGCTTTTACTTTCACAAACTGCTAAGTGGCTTTGAACTTAGCTGTTTAAGAAGAATGCCTCTTTGCAATTACAGGTAGAATCCCTTAGCTGTGCCATCTTTAAAAAAGCCTTCACAAACTGATTTGATGACTTCTACTTGTGCAGGGGATACGCCAGCTGCAGTATGTTAACCTCCCAAGGATGGTTCATTTGGGGATGTTTTCAGGGATAATTGCTTTCAGCAGCTCTTAACAGTAAAAGTGCTTTGGTATGCTGCATCTCTGTGCCATGCATAACTGCTTTAAATGACATCTGTTGAGGTTTCGTTTCAATCTTTTCCATCCATAAACAGCAAAGCCACCCAAAGAACCCAAATGATAAGCATCGGAGCAAGAAATGTAAAGAACCTAAGCCAAGGGTGAAAAAATTGAAGTATCATCAATATATTCCACCTGATCAGAAAGGTGAGAAAAATGAGCCACAGATGGACTCCAACTATGCTCGTCTGCTACAACAGCAGCAACTGTTTTTGCAGCTGCAGATCCTGAGCCAACAGCAACAACACTACAACTACCAGACAATTCTACCTGCACCACTGAAGTATGTGAAGCATTATTTGTGTCCTTTAAAGAAAAGACATTTACATCCGTTACAAGCTTGAGGCTTTAGAAGTAAACATGGTTTGCAAATGTTAAAGAGGCAGTTGGAACCCAAGAAAACTTTAAATGGCATTGTGCATCACTGGGTACTATTTGCCTTATTTAACAGGGTGATGAGATTGTTCTCTTGTTAAAATAATCATGAAGTCTGATAAGCCTTGAAGTGGTCCTCGTTATTTTATGTGAATAAAATTTTATGACTCGTCAGAACATCTAATGGGTCAGATGCATTTTTTCTGACCAAATGCATATTTGAAACTCAAAAGCATTTGTGCAAAATCAAGAAAGTTTTGACACCATTTTCACTCAAATATGACATAGGTAGGCAGAGCAGAAGAGAAGCTTGCAGAGAACATGTCTTTGTGGGTTTAGTTTTTTACATCAGATTCACAAACCACATTTTTGCAGTTTACAAATAAAGACAAAACAGTAATTTTAAATTTGTTAAGATCTGTCTGTTGTTTATAGCCTCATCTCTAATGCTTATGAGTTCCTCATTAGTACTGATCTTTAGCACTTTCAACAGTGAGAAGTACACTCACTGGTTTATAGGTAGAAGCAGTCAAAAAACCAAATGTTTCAAGAGTTGCCAGCACTGTATAACAAAACAAGAAGCTGACTATCTGCAGTTTCATTCTCATCATCTAAGACCAATCTTTTCCTAGAAGTGCTTAATGTGTAACATGCCACAGTCACACAACCCTAAATTCAAATTGACTTTCAGCTGATTTTTTTAAATGAGTTTTCACTGAGTTCTTTTTCCTCAGCAAGTGAGGCTAGAAAAGTTAAAGCTACCATCTGTGGTTGTATTTATAATTACCATGTGTCCTAACATTTGGACTGGCGATGTTTCTGCCTGCTTGCCCACGCTTCTTATGTTCCATTTACTGACATTTCAGAAACATTTCTTCATAAATCAGCTGAACAAAATAGAAGAGCTGATTTATGTACCTAGTGGAAATGCTGGCATTTTTAATTTTTTATGATTACTCTGAAATTCTTGCATGAGATTCTTGAGTGCAGCTGATAAAAATGCATCATCTTCAAAGTGAACTGGTTTATGTCAGTCTGTACTATGTGTGAACATTAGACATCTATGGAAGGGTTGAGACACAGAGTTCAGTGCTGGGAGTAGTTATTGATGCCAGACAAAAAACTAACTAATTACCCTGGCTGATGATTAATTTGTATAGAGTTTGCAGTCCATAGTGTTCTTCAGAGATACCATGACAATAATCAAAACTATGAAGCCCAAGTTGGTATGCTTAACTGCAAAACCAAACCAAAATAGCAACATACTGCTCTCTGTTTTCTTGTCTGTTTTGTTTCACTGAAAATACTTAATGGTACCATGTTAGGTTAAGCATGTATTTGTAAAAAAGTTCATTTGTTCATTAGCTTCACAGACATGAGATTCAGAATCACAGCCTCTTGATTGAAAACAATGCATTTAGCATTGACATTCTTTTCCCTCTTTTTCCTATTACTTGAAGGCCATTGAATGACAAACAGAGCAACAATGGGAATTCACCACTGAATACTTTGAACAACAGTTCACCAACATCAGCTGCCAGCTCACCAAGACAGAACAGTAATGTTCCTAATAGGAAACCAGGACCTCTACCTTCAAGCTTGGATGACTTGAAGGTAAAACATAAGAGGGATTTGTCCATTCCTGTGCACTACTGTAATTCATAGCTTGTGGACTGTTACTGTCAAGAATATGCCTGGTAATTTATACCAATGAAAACTGTACTTTCCTCCTAATTGGTTAGAATAAGATTCTCAAAGTTTTCATAGACAACTCCTCTGGACTGAAATATTTGATTGCTGATATGAGTATGTTCCAGAAATGATATTTCTCTCACAAAGAATTAGAAGAGGAAGAATTTCAGACACATTGTATAGGTCCCTCACTATGACACCTTGGGTAAACTGTGAGGTTCACTTGATGTGAAATTTCAGCTCAGTAGATTTAAACACTGGAGCAGTAATTTCCTCATCACAATTTCAGTGTATCAGTGAAGAGGTTTAGTTAAGCAATATAAATTAAAAGATGCCCTAATAAAAACATATTCAGAGAGGTCACTGGTATAAATAGAAATAGAAATAAGACTGTAAATTACAAAGTGAACAGAAAAGATCTTATCAGAGTTCAACACATCATCTGAAAATGAACACCAAATTTTGAGAAGTTTTTTGAAGTTATAATTAACTGTGTAGACTGTTCAGGTTGCACTGTGATGGCATTGCATAGGATCTTCTTCCTTCTGCAGTACATTAGCAGGAATAAAGACTGTGAGGGACCTAATTACAAATCTGAAGAGCTGCAGGAATGTGCCAAACCTGAGCGGCAGGGTAGGGACATCTAGTGGGCAATTAATTCCTTTCTCTCTGCCTTTACCAAGGTTTGTGAGGGGTGGGGGCAAGGATTTTGTTAGACTTGAAGGGGTAAAAAGAAGACATTTTGGAAGATCAGATTCTCAAGACAGTAATGTATTGTCCTAAGTTAAAGCCAATCTTTTAATATGAAATAAGTCTATAAAATGCAATTCAGACAACAGTGTTTGAAATAAGTTTTTCAGTCTTGAAATTTTTAACTAAAACCTTCTAAAGATATTTAAGTTAATACCTGAAATTGTGCTTTGCAGTGATTAAAGTGGTTCACTTACCTATTTCTGCACAATTTATTGGTATTCCTGCTGATGTGGTAACACTAACATCAGCCTTCCTTGCAGACCTGGTGGTGGTGGTTTTACCACTGAATCAGCTAAATCAGTTCTGATGAAGAGTTCAGAAATTAATTGTTAAAAACCAGAAAAATTAGAACACGCTGTTAAGTGTAGAGGGTACCAGACTGGGGGAAACAGCTGATAGTCATTGGCTAGGGAGTTACTTAACATAAAATTGCTGTGGTTTTTAGAGACGTAAAATGTATGGCTGTGACTTTTCATCATTTCCAAATCACAAAGACCTCCAACTTAAATTCTAGACTGGCTGAGTACTGAAATACTACTGAGGTCACTACCTTTTGTTCTATTAGAGGTAGATCTAACATGCATAGAGCCCAAACTCTGCAGTTAGCTATGATGTGTGTTTATGATAAACACAAGCCATTCTTTTTGACTGATTTTCTTTAACTGATATTTTGAATCAGAGAATTAATTTACACTCAACACATTTGCTTTTTACTTTGTCTGTAAGCTTACTGGAAAAAACTGAGAACATTTTTCTGTTAGAAAGTAATTTTGACTGCTTTTACTGTGTATGTAAAAGAAACCCAGATGACACATAGAGTAACTGTTTGGTTGCTAATTAGCAAGAGAGCATTTTGTGTTTGATGGGTCTATTGAATCATCAACTGACCTGATAAAGTTTCTCAGAAATAGATCTGTCTGTCCTGATGGTGTAACAAAGGGGTTACACATCAGCTGCCATCCACTGCTTTTATCTGCACTGCTGCCATTGTCTGCTGGTTTGCTTCAGAGGATTTTAGCTCAGAACTGGAGCTGTCGGTGCATTTTTCCATGTTGAATATTTATGAGCAAACATCATCAGTTTGCTACTATTCATTGTACAAGTGAACACTACTAAGGTTTTGGCCACTTAAAGCACTGAAGTAAGTAGGAAGTCATGGAAATACATTCATGGATCATGTATGCTGTCAGAACCCAGAGATGTAACAGCTAGCAAATATGCTAATGCAAATAATTTTTGTTATTAAGATGTAATAAGAATGTATATCAGTAAGTTTTAAATATTCCTTTCTCATTATAGTATTTTATTTTATATTATTTCAGGTAGCAGAGCTTAAAATGGAGTTGAAACTGAGGGGATTACCAGTGTCTGGAACAAAAACAGATCTTATTGAGCGTCTGAAAACATATCAAGATCTTAACAACAACGGGGTCGCTACAAGTACCTCTGTGACAGTGACCACTTCTAGTGGGGCCACAGGTAACACTGGGGAAGTGACTGTGGCATTTCCTGTTGCAACACTCAATAAACCAGTGGCTAATACGATATCCAGCTTCCCTCCAGAAAAAACATCTACTGGACCTGGCAGCAAAGCAGTTAATACTGAAAACATGAGCTCTCCTTTGCCTATATCTCCCTCTCCTTCTGAACAGTCAAGTCTAAGCACAGATGATACAAGTATGGCAGATACTTTCCCAGAAATGACCATGATGTCACCATCCCAGTTCCTAAGTACTTCACCACTGAGAGCAAACACAACTGAGGATAATCAGAATCGCAGCAGTGGAAGCATCTCAACCATGGAGTTTGATGTAGCAGAAAAGGACCGCAAGCTTCAAGAAAAAGAAAAGCAGATTGAAGAGCTCAAAAGAAAACTGGAACAAGAGCAAAAACTTGTGGAGGTATTGAAAATGCAGCTTGAGGTTGAAAAAAGGGGACAACAGCAACAGTCTCAGACTTTTGGTAACTCAGCTGCTTTGGAACAGAAGCAGTTCAGTGCTGCTGTGAAAGATGAAACTGTTCCTGCTGACTGCTCAAGTACAAGTCAACCTGTACCTGTAGCCAGCCATTGCTTAGGACAGTCAGTGTACACCAGTGGCCAGAATCCAGTTGCCAAAAAGGCGGTTGTTATCAAGCAGGAGATACCCATGGCCAAAGCTGAACCTCAGAATGCCATTTCTCAGTTTTATGTTAGTCCACAGAGGCAGCCACAAACTGCAGTTGTTGCCCAGCCTCAAGCTTTATTAACTACCCAAGGAACTGCCCAGCTGCTGCTCCCACTGTCTATCCAGGGACCGAATGCTGCTACTGCAGTGCAGTTACCAGTTGGAAATATCAAGTTGCAGGTAAGGGTGTTTCTATTTTTTTATCATGTAAACTGTATGGCACTATTTCATAACTTAGTGTAAACAGGTAAATGTACTGCTTGTAAGATTAATTTAAAAATCAGTCTTAGCCTGTTTTTGCTTAAGGGAGACAGTAGAAAAACTTAAGAGCCAATCTCATAATACCTGCTTCTAATGCTTTTTTCTTTGCAATTTTTGTTCCCAGATACTCTTTCCTGAAAAACAATTGTCTTACCATGTACTGCCTCCGTGCACAATTTGATTAATAGTAGCATATGTCACCATTTTGTTAACTGCAAACTGTAATAGAGAGCTACAGTCTCAGTACTTTATTTTGAGATAGCCCTGTTTGCAAAACATGGGAACTTTCTTGTGTGGTGATGCCTCATTATATTTAAAAATGTGAATGCCAGGTGGTAGAACTTTCCTGTGGACTTAGATACCATGGTTATGCAAACAGTATTTCTAGCCTGCCTATAGGTAGTATTACAGTGAATAAGTACAGCATAAACCAAGACAGGTTATAAATACAGAGGTATAAGACTAATCTGACCAAGCTGAATCAGTGTAACCTGTTGGTCTGAGGTAGAATTAAGCAGTAATGCACTTTCCAGTGGCATTGTTGGAACATCCCCTGCCACCTATCATGCAGCAAAGTATTCCTCCAGCTGTAGTGTGTCCTTGGCTGTTGTGCATGCTGTGGGCCTAGGCTTGCTGCAAAGCCTGTGTGCCAGTGCATTTACCAATCCTTATGAAGGGTGGAAAATTCTGGTGAGGATGGGCCCCAGTCTGCAATGCAAGAACTGTTCCTAGGAGCTGTACACCCAGATCTCCACCTGAATTGTTCTAAAGCCCTGCTTGAATTCTGTAACAGTGGTTTGTCCTGGTATTTTAGTTCACCGATACTCCAGAAAGTTTTCCACTACTACCTAAACTTGTTCTTCATGAGGTTGGACAGCTTCTTGCCCTGCATTGGCCATTACAAATTACCATGGTCTTAAAAGCAACCTTTTTCTTGCATCAGCAGTTTTGTCTTCTGGTTACTCAAACCAGTTCTTACAGTCCTTTCTTACTGATTTATGCTCTCTCTCTCTCCCTTGTTATTTTCATCACTATCCACTGGGCTCTCTCCAGTTTGTCTTTTTCTTAAAGTTTGTTGGCAAAAAAACCATCACCTTTTAGCTGGGAATTCTCCAATACCAAACACAGTAACAGTTTGTTTTCCTGTACCCTCCACGCTCATCCCTCCCAGGATACGTTACTGCTATTCTGCATAAGGCGTGCAATAGATTTTTACATGATGTAACTTACCTTGAGATACAAATAATGCAAATATTTTATCTTCATCCTTTAGGCTCAGTCACAAGCTGGAATACAGACCCCATCACAAATACCTGCTCCTATTTCTTCCTCTGGCCTGGTGCAGACAGCACCTCAGATGCATACTCCACAATCAAAACAAAATACCATCACGCAGCATGCACTTGGTCAGACCCAACAAATCAGAAAGGTTTGTGGATAGCAATAAGCATTAAGATAAACAGTTGTATAATCTGGTTCTAGGCAGTGCTTTTAGAATCTTTTATGTGCCATCTGTGTTATATATAAATGATCAAGTCACCTAACATCTGTACCATGTTTTTCTGTGTGATACAATGCGCTTGTAACTCCTTCTCTTTCCAAAATTTTAGTCCATGCAGGACTTTATTGTTCAGTTGCAAATAAATACTTTATCTGAAGACTTTTTATCGTAATGGTACACTTAGGGCATGACTACATCCTTCCTCACACCTGGCACAAGTGGTGTGTACCAAGTATATACCAGTCAGTTTCTCTTATTTGCCACTGGCTCAAAATGGAAGATTCTTTAGGCAGTTCTTAAGAGAAAGTTTTTACCTATGACTTCAGAGATTTATTCTTTTATAGAAGTTAATTTTGGTTTTCTTAGTTCCCTTGTTAATTTCATCCCTCCTTATGAAGAAAGCTATGGACTCAGCCCCTGAGGATGGTAATTCCAATGAGTCAAACCCCTACCATACCTCTTCCTAAGGAATGCAGGGTATGATTCAGAGAGATCCTTACCTTCCTCTCTACCGAAAACAATCAGGTCTGTAATGTCCCATTCCAACAGATGTTCATCAGCACTGGATGTACAGTTGTAACTGCCAATCCAGTCATGTTCATATGGGAACTGACATCAACCCATCAACACGAGTCATCACAAAAGAAAAAGTTTTCTCCTCCTCTGAGCCTCTTGCAGAGTGACCTCCATTATTAGGAACTTAGAGATTACTTTTGGACCTTTATTGCTTCCTTATTGGTGCTGTTGACTGTAGGCCTCCTATTATTTGGGACAGCAAGGTTTTTCAGCCTGCCCCTAGGGACAGGTGTAATGTAGAAACAACTGAAATTCCAAGATGAAGAGGGTAATTTTTACAGTATATTATGTAACTGTTGTAAAATATCTCAGCCTTCAAAGTTCTTATTTCAGTTTACAAAAGTGCATCATGAACCCCATGTTCTGCTGTGATTTGGGGATTGTACCTGAGCAGTGTCACCTGATCTGTCTCTGCTTGGGCTCTTGTTCCAGATGAGAACTTACCTTAGAAGATGTATGATTGTGCCTTGCCATTCGCTAGAGAGCTGGCTAATAAAGGGGAACCCAGCTAAAGGAGCATCAATACTCTTTAGACTGCTTGTTCAATCTGTTTAATTTCGTGGACATTGAGGTTATCCTACAGAAGTTAAAACTGACATAGATCCTAAAGCAGATTTCATGAAGGTTCTCTGAGATTTGGTGAGGGGCTAATCTTACCTTGTTAATTCAACAGGTCCTATAGAGAAATTTTCTAGTCATTCTGAGACATGTACTTGTGCCAGAGACTGGCAGATTGCTGCCATTGCTGCCTACAAGTTCCTTGAAATGTCTGCAGGACATAACCAAGATCTGTACCTCCTGTCCTTCCCAGTATTCAGATCAGTTGTCATGAAGATCACACAGTTCCCAGCAGTTTGGCAGCCTGCCCATCCCAGATGGTTTTCTCCCACACCTATTGCCCTCTTTTACAGAGGAAACAGGGCAGCATAAATGCACTGGTTTTTACATCAAAATGAAAATATTGATGTGATATAACAGATCACGACACGCCTCATGCATTCAGCATTAGATCTACCTCTTTCCATCCATGACCTAAGATTTGCCACCTTTGTCATAAAGATATCTGGGAGTGATACTGAATTTAAAAGAACAGCCTTATGTGCTTCTCTTCATCTTGCGTTAACTCAAAAGTATGAGAAGTAGGATGCTGCTGGGAATCATTTGCAATGAATATGTGGACTACCAGTTGAAGAAATAAAAAGTTTAAATACCAGTAACCAAACTTACAGTTGGTACCCATGTCCATCAGTTTTATCTTTTGCCTCTCCCTCAGTATTCATTGATACCTGTAGTTACTTTCCAAAAGAAATTAGATTTATATGGCATAGACCAAACTGTTCTGTCGTAAAATCGGCAGGAGAGGGCAAGTGTGAATATATGTACAGTTTGTATCAGGTCAGAAATCAGTTCATGTTATTAACTGTCCGCTAGGTGGGGAAATCACGGATATGCTATTGAATTGTCCTTTTGCTTCCTGGAAAATTGCAGGAAAATGTTTTTAGTAATGAGTGATGAATGAAAGCACGTCAGTGCACAAGGTTTCGTTCAGAAACTAACTGTTCTGGATTTACAAATTATTCCACTGAAAGGAAAAATCAGTATAAATAGCACTCACTTAGTAGGGAATTTAAGCTAGTATTTTAGGGAAAAAAGTCTTCAATTTTATTAATGTAATTTACCCAATGTTACCTTTTTTTTTTAAATAAAAAACCGACTCATCTGTTAATCCTTTACAGGTTTTTCCACCTGCCACATCAAATGCAGTATTTTCCTATCAGACTGCACCAGTTACAACACCTTCACAATCTTTTATTAATAATACATCCAACTCTAACATTCACCCTGGTGGTAATCAGGTCCCCTCTGTGCAGAATGGACCTGCTGCTCCCAACAAGGTAAGGATAGCCCAACAACGTTCCATAAAATTCAGGTTTATATTATTATTCTTATATAACATGTGACAATTTAAATACAGCAGTTCACTCAAGGAAGAATGTTTTGTAGATTTTAATGGTGTTTATATATGCATATGTGTGAGAAAGGGAGAAAGAACTTATTTTATCCCTCTGATTACACTAATGCATAGATTGATGAAACAAAATAGAATCTGTAGAGCTTCATACATCTTGAATTCACTAAATCACATTATTTAGTAATTATTTTGTTATTTCATGCAGCCTGGGTCTCCATCTCAAGCCCAGCCTTACATTGTTCAGCAACCCCTCTTCAACAACACAGTATCCAAGACAAAAGATCCTCCTCGTTATGAAGAGGCCATAAAACAGACCCGCAATATTCAGCCATCACACCATGAGGTAGTTGTTTTCTTTAGTCTATTAAGAACAGAGCTTTTCTCTACAATTACCAAAATCATTGCTTTTTTAGGCTTTTGTTTGTTTGGTGTCAAGATTTTCTGTCATACCCTGTTACTAGTTTCATAATTGTGTGTAACTACGGGACTCCTGTTTCATTATTCTTTTATTAAAGCAGCATATATGTAATTAAGTCTTACAGTTCCCAGTTGGTTATTCATATAATTGCAATAATGCTGCCATTGTTACTTAACCATCACTAGCCTTCAGCTAACTTGTTTTAAGGATGTGAGATACCCAAACCTCACACTTAAGAGAGGAAGTATGTTTATATTTTCCAAAGTGGGTAAACTTGAGGAGAATGTGTGTGAATATGCTTATACAGACATGCAAACATGAGCATAGGTGCCAAGATTTAGTGAGGTTGGTGAATAATCCTGTGTAGTGCTTTGCCAGTTTACCTTGGTAAGGGTGAAAGTTCTTCGTATCCAAAGAAATTTGTAAACAAAACTAATGAGTATCCCTAACTTCATGCACTTCAGAACTATTCCAAAAGATAAAACCTTATAGCCCCTAGTGTAGGTCAGGCTTTTGTGGTGGCAGATCTCAGGCAGAGCTATGGGTGTCTAATGCCATTTCTCATGTTTTTGGCATGTGTGGGACATCCCCCCAGTGAGGGCACACAGATTTGTCTTAGGTTGCTCTATCACTACCAGTTAGACAGAGGCTCCCCACTAGATCTCCTGATGAAAAATCACTTCCCATCTCTGGAGTATAAGAGATGGTTTAAAACACTTTTGAGACCTTCATGAAAGTCTCTACTTTTTCTAAACTTGTTTTTGAATGAGTGGGTTTGTGGGGGGGGTTGTTACCTTTTGTTTAAGGTTCAGATGTTTAGGGGATCGCCATTTAAAACAGAGATAAACAGTTCCTGAAAGCTTACCGCCTTTAAAAAATAAAAGAGCAGAAATCTACAAATTGGGAAAAAAACCCAAAGATACCTAATAAAATGCATCTTACATGGTGGCCATTCACAGGCTATCTCTGAGAGAAAGTAGAGCAGGGTTTGCAATCTCCAAAGTGCTGCAGTTACTATTACCCGTACAAAACGGGGCCAGTAATTCTCCCGATCCCTCACCTTCTGCACCTCTCTCCTAGGTGGCCTTCATGAAATCTTTGTCATGCTTTCTCCCTATTCCTTTGTACTGAAACCAACCACAGGGATTGCAAATGTCTCTCCAAAGTATCTGTTTTAATAGATAGACTATTTCATATTAAGCATTGATCATAGGTTAGCACTTACATACTGTTGAGAGAAATTAGAAGCAATGAGTGTAGGAAAAAATACTGCATGAAAGAGAATAACCCTGTCCTCCTGCACTACAGATTTCCAGTGCACACAGTCAGCAGATGGATGATCTTTTTGATATTCTCATCAAGAGTGGAGGTAAGCTCATTAACAGCTGTGTGATGCAGAGATTTAAAACGTGGTAATAAAAACTCACTGCTATAATCAAATGAGAATTCTTTTAGGAACAGGAGTTAGAAGCTATCTAGCCTGAATGAAGCTAAACTTCTGAAAGTTAGCATAGTTCCTTATGAAAGAAAATATTTACCAAAACATATACAGTCAACCTGCAGTGGAACTCCACTGCTTGTAAATTAGCTCAGGTAGACCTTTGCAATAATCTCTACAGCATTCAAATGATTAACATAACAACTTAGGTTAGCACAGACATACTTTATCAAAATTGGAAAAGTTGAGCAAGTCCATATAATGTTTATTGAAATTATACACTGAACATAATGAGGTAAGAGTTAAAGCATGTTGATACTAAAATGTCATTAAATATAACCATGTATTACCAACCATAAACATCAAAGATACATTACTGGGAAAAGTATGTATGAGTTACATAGAGACATTAATGAATAACAACTTTATGTCAGTTAAAATAAGGGGGCTATCAGAAACACGCTGAAATAACTAAAGTAATATACAGAGTAGCTCAGCAATAAAAGAAGGAGGCTTTCAGTCATAATGAGGCTTAGTAGACTAAGAAGCCATTATAATACTGGGAAATGTTCTGGTGCCAAGCAATTCAGTTAACAGAATGTTTTGTAACTACTGCCATATAAGGATCTTGACAGTAGTGAATGCTGGGCAGCAGTGACTGGTTGTAGGCTACTGGAAGACTTTAGCCATATTCTATAGATCAGAGTATTTTTTCTTTTCTCAAAGCAAATTGCAAGGTCAGCTGCAGAAACTGTGGGTAGACAGTGACAGTCTGAGATAAGTAACTTGTGTAGTCAACAGCTCAAGCTAAATTAATGATCATCTTTATGAAAAAAACAAAATAAAGCATTCAGGGCTATCGCACTTAATGTAAGTAAGTTCTGCACTGAAAAATGTTTAGTTTACTAATGTACTTCAGGAGAGTGAGAAGGATGTGGGTTTTTGCTTGGAAAACAAGCACAAAATATGTTGTCGGGTATATTTTTGCTGGTGGGAACATCACTTGTGCTAGAGGATTTATTTGCATATTTGTCTGTTTTATTTTTGGGCTTCATTCACATCTAAGAATAAATTGGAACTTACGCTCTAAATATTTCCCTTTATTGTTACTGCCACTATCTTATATAGAACTTCTTGACAGAAGTGTAGTTTGAGATTCTAGAATTGGGAATAAATGCTTCTTAATCACATCAGTTCATCTCGTGGACTCTTAATTAACCAATGTGGACAGTACTAAATGGGGGAAACTGAAAATTGGTTTGGGTACTCTTCTCTAGACAAGGAAGTATGTTGGTTCCGTAATTACTCTAGTTACTGAGAAGACCTATAAACATGAAGGAGGTAAAGCTAACATCTAGAAATATGCTCCTTTTTTCATCAATACTCATAGTACTTGGCTGAACTATCACTGAAAGCAGAACTCTGGAACTTTTTTAAAATACTTTGTTGTTCATGGAGGCCTTGCAGAGTCTGATGCATGTAAGTGTATGAGTAGAGCAGCAAAGTGACTGTCACTCCACTGAATTCACTGTGGATGGATCTCGAAGTGGGCAGAGAAGGGCTGGAAGTTATAAGCGTGAGGATATTATGTCATTATCTTTTTTAATTCAACAGAGGGGTTTTTTTATTACAGAGATTTCCCTTCCAATAAAAGAAGAACCATCTCCCATATCTAAAATGAGACCAGTTACAGCCAACATCACTACAATGCCAGTGAATACAGTGATATCCCGTCCACCTCCACAGATCCAAATGGCCCCTCCTCCTGTGTCCTTAGAACCAACAACCAGCTTGTCTATAAGTTTGGAAAACCAGCTTGAAGCCCTCTTGGATGGAACTTTACCATCAGGTAATGAAATTCCTCAACTGACAAGCAGTAATGAGGACAGAGAGTCATTTTCTTTAATTGAAGACCTCCAGAATGATCTGCTTAATCACTCCAGCATTTTAGATCACTCTCATTCACCCATGGAAACATCTGACCCACAGTTTACTACTAATAATTCTTGTCTGTCTCTTGACCTTCCCGATACAAATTTGGACAATATGGAATGGCTGGACATCACAATGCCCAGCTCCTCATCTGGACTCACCCCTCTCAGTTCTGCTGCCCCAAGCGTGTTTTCCACTGACTTTCTGGATCCACAAGATCTACAGTTGCACTGGGATTAAGCTATAGCCAATGCAAACATGACCTGCAAGTCTTTTTACAGCAGAGGTCCATTATTACACCATTCTGATTGCAGTTAACATAAATTAAGACAGTAATGTTTGGAAGAACAAATGCTTGAAGCTAATTCCTTATTGATTTTCAAGTTTACAACAGTGAATCACTTTATGCTCCTATCAGTAATGCAGATCAGAGCCCTCTGAAAGCTGTATTTCACAAGTCAAGAAAGGATGATTGTACTTAGTGATTAAAAGTATCCCAAGGTAAATGTATCACAAATATTTAAGAAAGAAGTTAACGTCTCTGATTTTGTAATGCTTAAGTGAGCAACACAACATTACTAAACTTAGAGTGAGATGTCAGTTCTCTGTATTGACCCAGTGAGCAAATGTCTGGGGGAGGGGAGGTATCACTGCACTTCATTGTTCCTGTGGAAAGCCTGAGCCAGGTTCAGAACTAATTGTGAGGGCAAAGGCAAATAGAAGCACTGGCTGGTTCAGTGAAATTTCATATCTAGTCTCTTAATTTGTTCAAGTTGTTTTTATATTTTGCTTTTGTGGATTTTAAAACACTTCCCCCATTCTTTAATCATGAGGGAGGAATTTAACTGCATCCAAAGGGATATTAAGTGTAACTGCAAGAAATCCACTGTAGCTCTGCCAGGTAATATTGAGAACACTGAATTTTCTATAGCAATGCTCTGGATTTAATAGCTAGGTTTTAATGTGTATATCAGACATTTATTTGTATACTCTTTTAACTTTATATAGCTTATTTTTGTGAACAGAGGGGAACACAGTGGTCTTCAAAGAAGAGATTACTATAATGGAAGTAAATATCCTATTTTGCTTTGTGTTTGAGGATATTTGTTAGATCATTGAATCCAGTATCTCAGCATATTAGAACAGTTTGAGGGAGTAGAAAAGATTAATTAATAGTGTTGTACACTACAATCCTACAAGCATCTATGCAAGAATAGTCCCAATGCCCTCATGACGTTTGTAGGATGAGATCAAGTTGCAGGGGACAGTACTGACAGGACAACCATCATTTCTTAATGAATACTTTGCTATTGAACAGCTTTGTCTACCACTACATAATATCAGGGAAGCCAATAGAGAGAAGCTGCTCAGTGAGAATCCTAAACAGCAGTATCAGAATGTACTGTTTTGTGATAAGAAGGTATATTGCATATCTGAAACATAATAGCAAAAATTAAGCTCTTACCTCACAGCACATTAATATTTTTTTTTGTTTTAAAGCCCTTAGTTGTTGTTTTCAGAGTCTATTATGAATGCAGTTAGAAAAACAAAAAATTCAAGTAGAATTAATATACTTTGACAGTCTATGGTTGTCTCTCAGGTAATAGCTGTTAAGTGTTGCCATAGATGATGGAGGCTGATAATCAAACAAAAAATTGGAATTTCCTATTAGGGAATTCCTAAATCAAGATAAAAGGAAACAGTCCCCCATTTCCTGAAACAGGGAAACGTGATATGTTTTCTGGTCTGAAAAATGATCTCATTGCATGGTTCTTTCCTCACCAAAAAGTTTCAAAAATAAAGTTTTATAGGAATGAATGAAAACATGCCCTGAAGCTTTTGCTGACTTCTTAGAATAATGATATGTATCAAAGAATTACTGAAAACAGTGAATAGCTGTTAACCACTTAGCAACCTTTACCACATTCTTCAAAAAGAAAAACACAACACAATCATGTTAACACCAAACAAATACTTCTGCCAGAAAATGTTACAGAATTAACTGCAGATTTGCATCTCCACATCTAATGCAGTCTGGTTTACTGATACTACAGAATTCCATTGGCTTCAGATAAAATAATGGATTACATCATTGATTCAGAGTTTAAACTGATACAATATGTTTGCATCATATCAATTACAGCACTTTAAATCATTATGTATCTTCCCTAGTTTTACTGGCCAAGAATTACTGTAATATGAAGCTAAGTGCAAGAAAACAATCTTTGGAGATTTTCATTACAAACAGTTGAAAGACATAATTCCTTATTCCTTCTTGCTGTGCCTACAATACTTGAGTACAATATTACATGTGGACTGTCTGCCTTAAGCTTTGATGGTATAGGGTTTTTCAGTAACAGTGAATACTTACATTCAATTTTTTGCATTCCTGTTCATCATTCTATCTTGGGAGCTAATACTCTGAGATACTAAGTGCCCTCGGCTGTTTTAAGAACTAAAGACTCTTGGTCTGATAAGAACGACTGAATGAAATTTAGTGTTCTGCAGTACTGTCAGTTTATTATGTGTGATACACCAGACATCATACAACATGTGTGGTTAGAGTTATCCCTTTTGACCCTGCCTCCTGATTAAATGAGAGGCAAGTAAATTAATTGTTAGACAACAAATCAACCTAGAGTAACTGTACTGTCATTTTTGATGTGCATGTAAATAGAGCTTGAAACTGGCAAAGTCATCTTGCTACAAAATTACCCAGTGTAGAATGTTAATTAACCCGTAGGAATCTATGTGCAGAAATAAACCCAAACAGTTAAGATGTCTTGTTATCAGTACAGTATAGCTTTCTACTCTGAACGTCTATTTGGAAAAAAAATAAAAATTAAGGGATCATTTTAGTTTCTGAAGTACAAATATTCTAGTGTAGGGAATGTGTGATTACTTTTTTGTACATTTCAGAATTGTGTATTAAACCTTATATAAAATGGTTTGCTTTAGACTTTGTTCTGAAATGTGATATGTTTGCCATAGTTGTATATGCCTGTTTATGGCAGAAATAGGTTTTGCTTAGACTTCTGTGTGTGCATGTTTTACATGAAAATTTTTGTAGCACAAATAAAATACATCTTAGAAGTATAATGATTACTGTGCAGTTTGACTGCACAGAACTGAATCTTTCTCATTAAGAGAACAGTTGCAAAGGAATGCACTGGCACTAAATTTGCCATTTAATGGCTGCAGTATACTAACAGAATGCATCCTATCAAACATGGTGTTAGTAGGTCCTTCAAAGTAATTAAGAATACCCTTTAATCAGTGTGAAAATCAAAAGTTGGTTGTTTACACATCTAGACACAGAGCTCAGACAAGTTTTACAAGGCTCATATTACTCAAGAGTCATATCCTGTGTTCAGTAGAGAAATGGAATTTTTTATGCACTTTTAGTGCCATTCAGCATCTGTTACAGCAGGGAAGTTTACAGGCAAAATTTTGTGTAACATTAGAAATAGTTAAAAAGCACTGTCATACTCTCTCTGAGAAGAAAATTAATTTATGGCAGTTGTTTTCCACAGAAATTTTAAGTGTAATGCAGTAATGTGTGCTTGCAGAATCAGAAATTAGAATTAGAATTAGAAAGCTGAGGCCACAGCTTTTAGAAATAGTGACTACTTAATAGTGACATTTATTTCCCACGTATTTCTAAATTCACCAGCAGGAGTCATGTTCCGAGAAGTGGTCAAAACAGAAGTGTCAATATTAAACTTTCCTGTTACATAATCTCAAACACTCAGATGCCTCAAAAGTGTGGGCACAATAATTGGAACCCAAGCACAAGCTGCTGAACTGTTTTCAAGGCAGAGAAAATGCAATTACAGGATACGTTGAACTGGAAGGGCATTATGTAATCAAAACACAGGAAAGCTCACCGATGTAAACAATTGCTATTGGGATGGCATCCTAAGTATATTATAAACAAAGAAAACTCTGTTAAAACTGGAAAAAAATCTTCCACTTATCTCTAGTAAGTGTTCTGTTTAAACTCCTTGTATTGTGGTCTATGAAATCCCCTTTCAGTGACTTCTAGACCATCTTTCAGAAGGTATTTTATGTGAGATCTGTGGAATTGAGTTGCATATAGTATATACATGGCCAATAAAGAGCATCCATTAAAACCTGAAATAATCTCAAATATTCCTTTTATACCAGTTTGCTAGGAATAAAGTGCAAAAAAGTGACACCTACATCATTCTGTAGTGTCCAATACTGAATATAAAGTCGTTTTAAGTTGAAAGTGCATAAATGTATTTGTAGAAACCTAGCCAAAAAAAGCCATTCTAGCTATGAGAGCAAATTCTCAAAAAAAAAGCAGGGAATGGTTAATAACTATATAATCACACTATTTTTATAAAAATATACAGCTCAGATATTCAAAAGACAGCCTAAAATAAATTATAATAATATAAAAATTTAAATAGGAACCAAAGCATTGCCATTTTTATCGCCAAAGGAGGCACTTTGTATTTTAAAACATAGGAAATTAAGTCCCCAAAAGTGTTATCCATACTTTTTTAAAATTAAGGATGTAGATATTTTCAAAGCTGTTTTTGATGTTTAACAATACAGATTTGTTTTGTTGTTTGAGAAATTTGTAGTAAGTAATAGCACAGGCTTTTTTTTCCAGATAGGATTTTCTTCACAGTACTGCTTGCAGTAGAAATAACGCTAACCCTAGTAGGTGTTTCTCTTCTTATTTTCATAGTCATAATTACGTCTTAGCATCTCATTTTGTGAAAAGAGGAAGATAAACACCTGTCTCTGGGGCCCTCTTCATTTAAGCACTACTTTACAAAATGCAAATTATGGCAATCAGGGCGTCAGTTTATGTATTGCCTTTCTAGAAGAAACCATGATGCCTTTGTATTTGCTGTTTGCACCCCTAAAATCAATTCCGTATGTTTGAATGCCATATGTTTTGCACATTGTACTGTATATATGTAATGCATACTGTATTTTTATATGTGTACTACATTTATCAAATATTTTGTACATAGTGGCAATATTGTAGCTACTGAGGAAATGTTTGATATTCAGCATTTTTGCTAAGTGTCTCAAATAAAAAAGGAAAACTGTGTTCATTTGTCCGTGGTTACTACTTCAAAGTGAAAAGTATCATTCTGACCTTTATGAGTCTGAAACATTTGGCCTATGTTCTAAGTACCTTTCTCACAAAAAGGAGTAAGAATGAATCTGCACTTAGGCAAACTCCAAAAGAATAATGATTTGTCTTGAAAATCAGAGCCAAAGTCTGTAAGAACAGAGACTTCCTGAACCCTCAGAGTTTTGGGTTGGACTGTTACTTTTTAAGCATTTTTTTTGTAGAGAGTCATTTACTCATAGAATGGCCTGGGTTGAAAGGGACCTTAAAGCTCGTCATGTTCCCTGCCACGGGCAGGGGCACCTTCCACTATCCCAGGTTGCTCCAAGCCCCATCCAACTTGGCCTTGGACACTGCCAGGGATGGGGCAGCCACAGCTTCTCTGGGTGACTCACTCCAGTATCTCACCACCCTCACAGTAAAGAACTTCCTCCTAATAATACCTAATTTCAGTTTTAATCTGTGCCCCCTTGTCCTCTCACTGCATACCTCTTGTAATGCACTGTAATACATGATTTTATTCTTCCAAGGTTTTCAAGATGTGTTGGGTTGTGAGATTTTGTATTTGCGATTTGCATTCTGCTCAGCTGCTAGAACACCTAAAGAATGCATGTCTTCAGGAGAATGAGCCATGAGCTGTTTGCACAAGCTGCTTTTAAGGATTAAGATGTTCATTTAAATATTTAGTGTTACACTTTCCCTTGTGAAGGCAGTCTGGCACTAATCACCCACCCTTTCCTCATCAAAGTCTGTTCTACACTGATGACATCAGAATATTTAAAACCCCTAAAATAATAAGTAGCAATTAAGTAAAACTGAACAAATTAAAAATTACTAATAAACACTCTAAATTTTATAAAATACCTCTTCTCTATGAACTTTAACCATTGTAAAAGTTTGTAGGCTATGTGTGCCACAAACTTACCTTCAGATATCACACACCAAACACAAATATTGCAAAATAAGTGCAGCACTTTTTGACCATGTATTTGTGCATTACAGGATTTACAGCTGGAGTATAACAGAGATAAAGCACTTGTTTTGGTGCCAGCTGGCAATCTGGGGGGTTACTGTACAATTGCAAAGAATATAAACACATAACCCTCCCTCACAAGCTGTGTTCATATTACTATTATGATGTAAACACAAAACAAGGCTTGATAAAATCTGAGATTATGCTGAGTGAACTTCTTCCACAGGCTAAACCCTGATTTTCAATAAAACCTCAGTTTATTCAAACTTGTTCTACAGATGGCAATGAGCACATTTGTCTTCACTCTGTACCACATTCAATGGCATGTGCTCCTGCCTGTTGGCTTGTTGTACAGATGTCACTAGAGAAACATATTTCTTACAGTATTTGTACTGTCTCAAGCAGGAGATATTTCTTTGATGGCAAAGAAGTTGCAGATTTCCCCACACTCCATAGTCTTGCAACCTTACTAAGACATTCCTAACGCAAAATCAAAGTAACAAATAAGAGCTACTGAGCCCCAACAGCCAGGGCTTGGCATTTTTGTTCTTAAGTGTTTATTTGTAAATGCAATGAGTAACTCTAAGATAAATACTTCACATTAAAAAAATTACCTGAAGTTGAGTCTTCAGTCCTCTCTGCAGAAAAAGGGCTCTGGGGCCACTCTGCCATCCACTGCATCATTCTTGAACCCCTCCAAGACAAGTGCTGTGGATTAGAAGTTAAAATAGTGAACAGAAACATTCTTTCATACAGCTAAGACAAAGTCAAAGCTCAAGTAACTGCAAATGAGGAGCATTCCAGCTACCCTGCACCAAATCTGCATAAATATGATTGCTCCCCTGTATCTCAGAAAAGTCAGGGAATGTGTTGAAAGGCCTGGTTTTGCACATGAAGAGACACCAAAGCCTCTCCTAAAGCATCACATCCATCACATATATGTGAGGCTAATGAAAGAAAGAAAAAAACCCAACTGGTGATTATTTCTCCATCCAACAAAATCTCTGACAATGTCTTTTCAGCAGTGGAGTCCTCTAAAAACTTCCCTTTAGAAAAGCCACATTGTGTTTAAAAGAAGCTTGTGTCAGAAGAGAGCAGTGCACGAGGAGGATTCAGTTTAAAGAGGAAGGGCTTTCACATGGACCTCAAACAAGGGTAAGGGCCAGCATAAATGACACTTCCAAACAAAAGGGCAATTACACTTTTAAAAATCAAGTTTACATTTTTAGTTATAAAAACTATCATGATAAATCAGTTCACCATTAAACAGCACTTTGTTTAGACAGAAGCAGTTTTTCCAGACACACAGAGGAAGTTAGAGTAGACAAAATTTTTAAACCAAATCAAGTATTTGCTCTTAATCTAGTTAGAAGATCTTTATGAATTGAAATTGAAGTTTTCATCTCCCCATACAGTTAAGGAAGAACTTGATCAAGAGAAGTTGATTTACCATTAAATACTATTCCTGAAGCCAAGCAAATACATTTATTAAAATGTAGCATATCTGAAGACATGAAACTCACATGAATTCCACCAACAATTCAAACAGCCCCCTCTCTCACCACAAAATTACCTCTCAGCTCACAAGGATCCAAAAACATTAATAAACAAAAATGTGAGCTGCACAGGAACAGTGATGACAAGTTAAAACTGGCAAGTATGGCACATAAAGTATCTTATTTTGTAATAAACAAGTCAGCCAGAAATGGCATATCATCAATCAAACATGATTGATTAAAATTGAACTCCTTCTGCCAGAGGAGCTAAGTGCCCTTTGAGGTCACACCTTTAATAAACATTACAGGTGTGAGAGCTGAGGGAGGCAGCTTCCACTCCTACATACCATCACACTTTGAAATGCTGCAGTGTTTATACTGACAAAACAAAAGCAGAATACAACAGTGCTATTCTCACTGCCCAGCTTTCCATAGTCCAGATGAGGGCTTATGATGAACAAGACTAGCAGATAAACTCCAGCAAGCATTCATGTTGGCCAGGCCATCAGTTATGCCCATAGGGACTGGAAAATCAGATCACCTTTGGGGCAGCTTTTCCAAGGTAGCAGCAAACACACTTAACGAGGGCTGACTATCCAGTAAGGTAATTTAAATTACACACTTTTCACTGCAGGTCAAGCTAATTCAAATGACTCTGTTTAAACACAGGCAGGCATAGAGTTATCACACACAAACTAACAAATTATAACTTCTAAAAAACTAAAATTTTTTTCATACAGTTAAGCCATCAAGCATGACTTTCCCTGATGAGAGTTCAAAGAAGATTCCAAAAGGATACATAAGTATTTCCCAGCTCATTGCAGGATGCTTCAACTAGATAACCTTTGACAGTCTCTTCCAAGCCAAGCTATTTTGGTTCTGTATCAATCTTTTAATGCACCTGCATTACTGCACTACCAAATCAGTAACTCTGATCTTAGCCCTTACAAATGTACCTCTAGTGTGTTCACATGCTTGTTCCACAACGAAACCAAAACCAAACCAAAAGGAATATAGAACTTGGGTGTCCAGCAGCAGTTTCATGAAGAATTTAAATAGACCTCCACAACGCTCATTAAATGAAAAACTAAAAGCTTTATTTTCAGGTCACACTTGTAAAAATCTAGGAGACCCAGCCTAGAAAATAATATATATTTCAGTGTCTTTTCTGCATTTCACAACACTTGAGTTTTTTGAGGGAACAGCTACCAGGCAGCAAGTGTGTTTAATTTAGTATTTACCATTTAGTTATCCCAACGTTTTGCATTTCTGCTTCTCTTCTCGGAGGAGGAAAGTTTTAATCCCGCTTTTTGTCCCCTCTCTAAGCCGTTCTGCGAATGTGAAGAAGCGCTTCGAGTGCCATGGCCGGGCACCACACCCTCACAGCCCCGGGGCCGACGCGGGCAGAGGGCGCTGCCCTCAGGACGCCTCCGCAGCCGGAGGGGAACCTCCTGGCAGCTCCGAGAGAAGGAGACGAAGAGAGAGCAACACCGGGAAACGGCAGCGAGAAACGAAAGGCGACGAGGAGGGGCACCAGGAGCAGTCCGCGCCCCTCCCTCTCGTTCCGCCCCCTCAGCTCCCGCCCCAGGGCCGCGCCCCTCAGGCGCCCTCAGGGCCCCAGGACCGCGCGCCCCTGGCAGGCGGCGGCGCAGGCGCCCGCGAGGGCGGGGTGTGGGCGGGCGCGCGGGAGTGGCGCCAGCGATAGAAGGGCGTCAGGAGACAGCCTTAACGCAGGCGCGGTGGCCAAGTGGTAAGGCGTCGGTCTCGTAAACCGAAGATCACGGGTTCGAACCCCGTCCGTGCCTTGGCGGGTGCGCGCTGGCGGGAGCTTTCCCCCTCCTTTTTAGGGGAAGGCGGAGCTCCGCCCCGGCCCGACGGCCTCAGCGGGGACCCTCCGTGCAGGGCTGGGACCTGCCTGGTACCGGCGGTACCGGCCATGGTGGCTCGGAGGCCCGCAGAGGCCCGGCCGCCGGAGCGCCCCCGACAACGGCGAAGCCGATCCCACGGGCGGGTGTCCAGTTGCCCCTCGAGCGCAGAACCGGCGGCAGCGAACGGTTCCTCCGGCCCCAACAAGGGGTCCTGGGGAATGTCCTGCCACTCCTGCCTCCGCCTTGGACAGTCCTGCCCTGCTGCAACCCTCAGCGGCTGCACGACCTCCCCCGTCACATCTGCAGCAAGAGGAAACGTTTTTCTTCGGCTTTTCTTGGAGGCTGATCCTGTTTTCAAGCGACCCTCCGCTCAGCCTGAAGAAACTAAAAGAAGTTTGAAATGTGTAAGGCCAAGGTGACTGCTGAGGCCGAGTGGAAGTCGTGTCACATGCCTTTTCTACACAGCACTCTTGAGGCAAGCGCCGGTGCCCACCTCGACATGGAGTCATTTTTGGGAAGAACAAGTGGAGCGTCTGGAGAATGCTGTTTGAAGACAGCCTTCTCCACAGGCTGCAGCTACCAAGATCATCCTATAATCCCCCAGGTCCCCTTCACTGGTTCACCCCCACCCTGCCACCATGTAATTAAGTATTTATTAATTTGGTTCTGTCTTCTAATTTGTAAACCATGAGGTTTCTTCATCTGTATCACTAACCACTTAGAAGGATTATTTGCAATCGGATTAGTGTATACTTTACATTTTCTATTATTTAATAGGAAGGGGTGCAGTGGTTACACCCACAGGAACCAAGCAGTGCTCCCCTTCTCCAAGTGAACCAACAGCTTCGGACACAGCTGGTCCAGCAGGACCACAAGGGGCCAGGAGGCCCAACTCACTGACACTGATGGGATCAGGCACCAAACCCACAGTTAAGGGCTGGACAGCACTTAAACCCATCCTAACAGTGTAAATAGTAACAGCATTACTAATTGAAGAAAATCTTTATCGATTCATGTTTGATATTTACTTACCATTTGAAATTTTACTGACCACTGTGTAGTGGTCACGACACACTGTGTCAACACAATCAATTTTGTTATCTTCCTTACAAATCTACCTCTCGTATTCTGCACCACTATAGTCAAGAATATAAACTGTACATTTGTTGTTTGAACAGTAATAAACATCTTTAACTATTTGCACTGGATTTTGTAAATATTCTTAGATATTTTTACTTATAGATGCAAAGGACAATGAGGTACATCCATGTCCCTGAAACTACTTTTGTAGGAGGGTTGTAAAAACTAAATGCAAAAATCAAACTCAAGGACAAAACATATAACTGATAAATACTGCTTTCTGCTTACTACAGCTGCAGGGATAAGCCTCACAGGGAGGGTGGAGATGAGCCACCTTGCCACTGATGAGTAAAGTTTTCATAAATTCTTGCTTGTTTTTTAGAAATAATGTATTCATAGGACAAAGCCAGGTATGCACAAGAGCTATGGCTGTCTCACCCTCTTAACAATAGTTTGAGGCCTGTGAGTCTGTTGGGTAACAGACATCAGATAACACAGAGCCTCTTATACTACAGTTTGCAGACAGAACTTACATTTTGGTGAATAACATTGCTAAACTATTAGCATGATCACAAAATTGCTAAGTAACATTTTAAGACCTATCTTGTGGTTATTTACTTGAAAATAATTTTGTAATTAGAAAACTATCTGTGTACTCACAGCCTAGGAGAAACTAGTGCAGCCCAGAAATTGTAAGTCCAGCAGCAGTTAAGAGGTAGAAATAATTAACATATCACATGGGTCTACTGCCACAACAGATTAATTTACATGATATTAAACCTTTTTTGAAAGTGTTGCTGTGTTTGCCTTCAGCTTTCTTTTTCTAGA
>JACBWW010000025.1:3637333-3793816 GCA_020086605.1 Lanius collurio | reverse complement strand
AAGGGGCGGATCGCCGCCGTGCCGGCACCCTCGGGAGCTACAGGTGTGCGCTCCCCACGGTGTGCGCTCCCCACGGTGTCCGCTGCCCACGGCGTCCGGCCACCGGTCCCGTCCCGCTGTCTCCGCGCGTCTTCTGCGGCGACTTTCGCCAGGCACAAATAACTCCAAATGCGCGTGCGGAGGGGTGTCGATACGCACCGTCTGATCAGCTCATGTGAAAGCATGGCCAGAAAAATGTCCTAAATCATCCCAGCCATAAATAAGTCACTTAAAATGTATGGTCCGTAGAAAGAAATTATTTAAACACTTCTACTTAACCAGAATTTCTATCAACTTCTCTGCGTTTTCCTTTCAGGATGTATTTGCTGATTACAAAGCAGTTCAGCTAGGACAGCATTCTTCGGCTCCGCATTTCGATTGTCAAAAGCAGAATGAATGTATCAGTGGCTTTTCAAGCAGAGTAATTAGTTTCTTTGAAAGTAACTGACAGCATTAACCTACTTCAGCCATCCAAGTGTAAACTATAATGCTTTTAAACTTGGATTTTATTTAAAAGGTCCTTTGGAATTATAAATTGAAGATTTAGAATATGTGTTCCTTTTGTCCGTGAATTTCTACTTGTCCTTTTGTCTTTGAAAGAAGTTTTTACAAAACATAATATTGAGGGTAGTAAGATGATGAAGTACAGCTGAATACTTGAGACTATCATTGTTAGTAGGAAGAGACCTATTTTCAAGTGAAAATTGTTTCTAGTTCATTGTATAAATAATTATAGAATAATTACAGACATTTCTCTATAATGTGTCAATTTTAGTCTGAAATACAGTAGAATAGATAAATAACTTGTTACATACTTTGAGAAATCTTAATAGATATTTTGAGTGCTGGGTCTAATAACTGTTATTCTGTGTCATTTTATAGGCACTTAGAAAAGGTACTTCTTACCTGCTTGATAAATAGATTATAAAATATGAGTAAAACCAATTCCTATCTGTTAGCAATTCCTGCCGTCCAGGAAGTGCAGGAGGGTGTATTGCAACTGGGCTATAAGATTCGCTTCTGATTAGTCTGAAAATTACCCTCTCTCTGTTGATTGGGCATATCTTACAAAGATACTTTACTTACAAATTGAATCTTGGAAGGCTGTGGTTCCAGAGTCGGGGTTTTGGGGGCGAGATGAGCTTATGTTTTATCCAACTGGCCCACAAAGTCCCGCTTTTGGTGGTCACTTTGTTCTGCAAAAGAAAACAGCACATTATGGCTCTTACACTGGACAGTAAACTTAGTAGTAAACTACTGCTGCACTTAGTAAAGGGCTACTATACACTTTAAATAAATAATCATGTTCTAAGTTTAATGTTGTCTTCAGCAATAAAAAGTGGATAGAAAATACAGTAATTCTGAAAGTTAAACATTTAAGTTTTCTGACAGTTGGTGGTGTTTTTCTCTTTAAAAAATAGCAAAAGCTGAAGAAAAAGTCACCTTTCAAAGGGTTGTCACTCAATATAGGTGAATTGGGAGAAAAGACAGTAACTAGAAAAGAGAGTGAGTTTAAACCTTGTGAAAAAATCTTTTAAACACTGGTAGCATTTGTATTGTCAATCCCTCCCTCATTTTTTTTTTTCTCACAAAGTATTCAGTAGCAATATATCTCTTAAACAGACTGCTCCTTCATGTGTGTCTGTGTGTGTGTCTATGTGTATTCAGTCTGTATTCAGTTGATTCTATGATTCAGTTTAAAGACTGCTAATTTGTGTACTGGTAAAAGTTGTAGAATATATTTTAATGAGTAAGAAAGTGTAAACTTGAGCTTGGTGGAGCAGTTTAAGTTCATGTTACTATTTACATTTAGGTATCAATCTCCTAAAGAATTGAAGTATTATTTTTAATTAAAAGTTACATATATTTTCCTCATGGGATTCTAGAAAGTGTTGAAAACACTGCTAGATGCACTGAACTTTCTCGTGGTTCCAAATATACTGCACAGATATTTAACACTGAATGAACCCATGATACTCACACAATGTAATTTATACAATGTTTCATATATACAGCATATTCACACAACATACATGCAGGAGCATCCTCTCAGTTGGTGTAAATGTGTCTGTCATAATTTTGACATTTAATGCCAGCTAATCACCTGCTTAAGCTACATATAAACATCCAGACATTCACATTGTGGTCACATTGTCATTGCAGTCAGGTTAATTTAAATGTCGACCTACACAGACTGAATCAATTTGAGTATTTCAGAAAGGCCTGGAAATTCAGTGGAAGTGAGACAATGTAAAAGCAAAGTTGTTGGTATGTGATTTATCATGTGACTATATGCAGGATCTGTACATTTATGCAAGTGAATATCAGGAGGAATTATCAAGAGTTTTCTATAGAATTCTGACATTTTACATTTTACAGCAATATAATCGCAACACAAGTGAAATAGGACATATCCAAACCTCAGTGCAACAAATTCCTCACTTCTTTAAGACTGAAATCTGATTTGGAGGAGTTTAGGTCAGAACTGTGATGCTAATATGCCTTTTAGCTACTATTTTCTATTAAATAATGTTGTTCAGAAGCAGCATCTATGAAAGGTTAAATTTTCATAGGCCAATTAAGTTAAAAACTTATCTGCAGAATTTTTTTTATTTTTGAATTATAGTACTTAATTTGTGAATACATTCCAGACCTGTCCAATCTTCCTAGCTGTCAGATTTGGATGGGTTTAACTCCTGTGGTTTCTTCTATAGTATTGTGAGAATGTAAGAGCAGGGAATCAGAGATTAGGAAGTGGATCAATGTGAGGATCTTGCTTTAAGGGAAAAGAGAAACACTTATATCCAAGCAGCAGTGAAGATCAGATCTGCTCTGCTGAAATACCACAGTTGCTTCTTACCAACTGTTACTTTAAAGCTCTTAGATTAAAATGTAATTTTGTACAGCTACTTCCAGTAAAATATGCTTTATGTATCACACTTTGTTAATCAGCCATTTTTAGATTATTTTTTAAAATAGATTCTATCTGACTTTTTATTGAAGAGATATAAAATTCACTTGTATTCCTTCTAGCACCAATAACCTAGCTATAGAATTAATACACTATTTAAATGAACACAGTTACATCTCTGTAGGCTTTCCTCACAATATTTTTCTTCACGTTTTTTTCCCATTAATAAGCTTACAGAAAGAGCTCCTGTTTGTCTCTGGTGTGTAGTAGAACAGACAATTTTCTGCTGCTATAGATATCATCCATATATTTTAAAGTTTAAATGTGTTCATTTTGTATGTGTTACTTAAATTAATGATAAAACAAAACAGTGATAGATTTCCTAAACATCTATGTTATATAAATTTGATCTCTTTCCCTCACACTGGTTTTCCCAGCAGGTTTGCGTGCAGCTTGGGGTTCTGGCCTCAGAGCTGAGACTCCTGAAGTGCACTGTGTATCCAGAGCATTAATAATTAAATATCTGGGATCAGTCTATCTTGCTATTTGATATGAAAAAAGAAATTTACAGAAGATAAAAAGTAGATGGCATGTTTGTAATAAAAATTAATTTTTCTTCAGATAAAAATGTCATTAATTATTGAAAAAATAATATTTAGAAATATCAACCCCAATTATTTATTGCATTTATAATTCATAAAATGGAAAGTCCTACTAGCTATCTTTCTATTTAGAATAAATTTAAAACTACATTTTTAGAATTACTTTCCTTCATTTTTAAGCAAACCTTTAAAAAAACAGCTTATGAACACACTGAATCAGCAGAGAATTATCAAATGGCCTAATCTGTTTACTTTTCAAATTTTATTGAAAGCAATGAAAAGATCAGGAACTCCACCAGAATCCTGTGGCATGGTTTGGAGATTGGTCTGGGGCCTGCATTTTCTAAAGCAAGGCCTCAACCTTTGACACCTCCTGACCTCACGATGCAACAGAAAAGTTTTGTGACTCCCCTCTGATCCAGTCAAAGAATAAGAGAGAGAGAGGTAACGACCCCAAGTTTGGAAACTCATGACCTGGAACAACTGAAAATTTTGCCTTACTAAAGGCTACAGAATCAGTTGTCCTTTCCTAGGAAGCCATCCAGAGTTTTTCCAGGGCAGGAACACAGACACCCAAGGTCTGATTTTTAAACTGTGCCTTGTTCTTCGCTTCCTATTGCAGTGTTACACACCAGTACTGCTTCCCCGTGGAAAACCTGCACCTCATGCCACAAGGAAAGTCCATGCAAACACAAACCAGTAGGTTCAGGCATGTTTTTAAAAGACATCACTCAAAAGATCTTTTTACCTGCCTTGGAAATTGTATTTAGGAGCATAGGAAGCAAAAACAAAACGAAGAAGTGGATTTTTAAAAAAATGGATTTAAAATATTAGGGGAAAAACACTGCTATTGCCTGGAAGCTGCACCTGTAATGGAAGATGTGGTAGGAAAGTGCTTCAGACCATGTGGCTTGAGACTCTGAAGCTTCTGGTGAAATTCATGAATTTAAAGCATCATTTGCCCAGTTCACAGTGCACATCAGATAATAACTACACTAATCTCTTGCTGCAATGCCATATGCTTTTTTCAGTCAAACAGTGCAAACGTGTAGATAATTTGGTAAAGGTAGAAACACAGAAAAAAGAAACAAAGAATCAGAGGGTTTTGTCTGTTATCAAAATGCCCAAATAATTCATGTTTACAGGGTTTGGGTACAAGGGCAATAATTCTGTATTCAAGTGTGAATGGATAGGCCTTATTCAGCTTGTGATTTTTTTTCTGGACCTTTCTTACAACACCTACAGAGTAAATAAAGACAATACCAACAGAAATAAAGCCCCCCACATTGCTGAAGTAACTGGCTTTGTGAGGTAGCTGACAGGACTACACTTTAGCAGCTGGTTTCAGAAGGTTACCCCTGATCTCTGACTCCCTGTTGGATATAAGGCTCTTTAATTACCAGCACTTTTTTTTATATTGGAATAGTAATTCTCTACAGACAGGCTCCAGGGTTTTTTTCTTTTCCTGTTTGGAGCATACCTGCTCCTTGCTGAGCTCAAAAGAAGTCTTAAAAATTAGTCTTATCTGATTTCCTAATCCACTGAATACTTACATTGTTGATATAGATGAAAAACTTTTAAACAAAACTATTTTGATGTTTTCAGTTAATACTGTTAATTTGAATTTAGCTGTTAATGGGGGAGACTACAGTTCAACAGTATAAAGTAGTATTGGTGCATTTTTGCTATTTTAAGTATCTCAGCTTCAGTAAGACAGTCCAAATCCTTTTACTGCAATCATGGCCTTTCTAAATGAACCAATAAAAAAAGAGCATCTAGACACTAATTTTTAAGTAAAGCTTTTCAATTTTTTGTAGGTCAGGACAAGAATTAAAACAAAACACACCCACCCACCCACCCCCCCCCCCCAAAAAAAAAGTGTTCTATCACCTACAACAAGACACATATAAAGGGTTGTAAGACAAGGTGGGAAAAATCATTTCAGGATGTTTCAGAACTGGCCCACATGCATCAGGAAAAATAAGTGAATGCAGTAATTGTCCTGAAGGGGCATTTCTAGTTGCTATACATTGCTGCTGTTAAAAATTTCTATATGGTCAGCAAAATCTTGGGTTTTGCTTGGATGCTGCTGCTGTTTGTATTAAAGCTTTCTTTTGTAATCAAAGGCCTATTTCAAATCCCACAAAGCACACACACTTCTGTCAGTAGGTGCCTGGATGCTGGTGTAAGACTGAAGTAACTCCACTGAATTCACTGGACCTACATCCATAAAATATGGAAGTGAGATCATGTTAAAATTTCTGGAACCTGAGAAATTAATTGAGTTAATTTTTTATATTTTAACATGAACAAAGGTCAAATGTATTACAAATAACCTAATATTAATTCACATGAGGAACTGAACATTGCTTTTTTTCAACAATATTATTATATTTTATGCTTTGTGCTAGAAGAATCTGTGAAGAATATGCCTGTTAGGTGCTATTCAGTGTGGATTATTTTAAAACAGTGACTTTTGACTGGGCATGTCAATTGAATGGGCATAACTTAAAGTACAAATATGCTACTTGTTTTACAAAGGATGTTTATAAATATAGATAATTCAGCCTACTAAATTTGGATTCTTCTTTGTATTTTTACTCTGACTGGTCCTTCTGTATGTATGGAAAACTGCCCAGACAGTTCACTGGAAAACATTTTAAAATTCTTTAAAATGAAAAATGATCTATAATTCTATTATGTATAATTTTCTTCTATAAACTAATGTTCACTCTATCACTGAAGTACCCTTAAAAATGAGAAATGCAGGTCAACAGTTAGTGATGATTATCCTGGGTTTTTGAATTGGTTTTTTGTGGGTTTTGGGGTTTTTTTTGAGAACTGAAAGAAGAAAAATTCTCCTGTATTGTCTGGGCTTCATGCAAAATGTTTTTTGCTTACCAATACTAATAGTATTTCTAAGGTAGCTGCCTCAGAATTCACTTTATTGCATGGACAGAACCATTTTATACATCCAGAGCAAATGAATTAGAGGATCCTTGAAAAACTACAGTTTTCCTAACCAGTGGACTAACAGAAAATGATGAAATCCTGAAGTATTGTTGGAAAGTTGTTCTAACTTAAAAATCTTTTCTTTATAGTTTCATTCTTGATATTCCACAGCATTCACCACTTCCTGCATGGCTCTTAACCGCAGGGAAAATGAGGGACTTTTGGGGGCAGATGTGTTTCCATTACACTATCATAATGCCCCTAAAAATCCTTATTGCTCTTGCAGTATTCTTCTGTGTTGCTGAGCGTGGTGAGAACTACTGGAAGACCTAGCTTATAAATACAGCTTTTCTCTAAAAACACTTTAAAAACACCACTGAGACTTATTTTGTTTGTCTTATATTATTTTTAGTTGTGTTTACTGTTGCTTAAAATATAAATGGCAAGATACACAACCACCTGTTGGTAAATAAATGTCATAAGTCATAAATCCAAGGGACATGCTGATAACTGCATGGGATTATGAAGAGGGATCTGTTTTGGCTTAAGACAGTTTCATTTTTTGGGTACAATTAACTTGATTTTTTGCATAAGAATTTAGCATTTATGTCTCTGAAAATATGACAGATGTTTTGCAAGCTAAGTTGACTGACTGCCGTAGTGAGCCTCACTTAGAATATTTACTGCTCTTGGAAATACGTATCAGGCCATTTATCAAATGCACAGATCTCTCCAGTACATTTATTTAAATTGAATGCACCAAAATATTCAAATCTTGTTTTTATACAGTCTCAAAATAAAATTATGATTAAACCTGAAGAAGACATTGTGGGTTGTCAGCTATTCTATGCTTACTCAACTCAAAAGCCCTTTGTGTGGCTGTACCTCTTGCTGAGGCTCCTGAGGAAGGCAGGATGCCACAGTCCCTTGGGAACACAGTCATGCTCTGTGGCTCCTCCCAGGATGGGCGAGATGGCCAGGGATCTCCCAGGCAAAGTTCATCCTGCTAGGTGGCAGGTTCCCCTGGAGCCTGCAGTCTTCCAGGTCTGGAAGGAGAAGGCAGAAAATACACATGTAAACATGGTTTGTTGTTGTCTTGGTCTTGCAGAGCAATACATCATCAGTTTGACATGTGCAGTGCTGGTAACATTTATTTCAGTAGCTGAGTGTGGGACACACACAGTCCTGTCACCGCTTTGTGTTAAATGGACTCTGGACTTCACTGACTCGCTTAAAAGGAATTATAGATGGTGTCACACGGTCCCTCTGACAGTGTCTGCTAATAGCTTTAAATAGCCTTCAAAATATTTGGTGACCTAGGAAAGAAAATAACTGGGTGGATTCACCAAACCACTTTTATATTAAAGTTTAATCTCCAGGGAGATGTTCTTCTTCATTCTGCTATAGGAGTGTGTCTCATTTTTTATGCAGCAAAAATCTTACAGGTCAAGCCACATCCTATTGGTCACAAAGCAGATACGACTGAGGCTCAGAACTTTTGCTTCCAGAGGAATACTACAGTAACAACAAAAAATTCCTTTCTAGAAGGACAGAATGAGCAGTGTTGATCAATATTGTATTCACAATACAATATATTCATATTCACATATGCTGGCATATGTCCTTCAACACAAAACACTGCAACATGCAACAGCATTTCAAATTCATGTAGAGACAGAGAGCAGAAAACACAGCCATTGCATTAATTTGAAATTTTCATATCAATATTTCAGTGTTCCTATTTGGACTACTGATCACAAGATGATCTCTAGTAACTTGTGACATAAATGGAAGGTATAACACAGACTGGCTTGAGGTTTATCCAGCTGCCTTATAATTACAGTTACTTACAAGTTTTGAAGCTAATTGAGCTATTATTATTATTCGTAAAGGTTTTTTGCATGTTTTTATTCTAAACATGCCAAGGTGTATGTTCAGCATTCTTTTTATTTCCAAGTGACACTCCTAGGTAAAGACTCTGCATCTAATTGAAAATGTTTAAAAGAAAAAGCATGCAACAGCAAATATTCTCTGGAGTTCTGCAGTATTAAGGACCAGTGAAGAGAGCACTCTCTGAACTACAAATTATATCACCTTTATACAGAAGAGTTATTATGATCAGAGTGGAGATTTTTGTAAAAGTCTTTTGAAGGCTATGCTAGTCACAGTACAATGTAAAGAATACTCTAATAGATTTGAGCATTAAAACTGATCTACTTTTCTATTTGTCCTATGTTACCATCTTATAGTTAATCTTTCAAGGATATCAGAATTATTTTTTTTCCTAGTGTAAGCAATCATTCATACAATTTCTTGCACGAATAATTTGTTGATCGAAGAGCTGATTCTTGCATATATACCTACTTATATACATAGAAGTTGTAGCAAAAGTTAGATTATTTCTGAGTGTGAGCTCTGTAAGTATGTAAAAATATATTTATGGTAGGACACTACTTTCAAGAAAAATATATGTTTACACCTAGCAACCCTGAGATTAAATTCAAGGAACAGGATCAAAACAAGTAATATGATAATCCAGTCCCTTCTACATCTAATAGGAATCACCTGACAAACAACTGTCATTTTTTTTTTTTAACACATTTTTATCACTGAAGAATAAGCATTAGAAAGTGAGGGTCAAGCACGTTTTGAGATGTGTACTTAAACTTCTGAATTCAAATACTTGCTTCAAATTGTTTATTTTAAGGGTTTAAATCATTTTGGTATGAAATAGTATGTTACAAAAATCTTTGGATCTGATACAGCCCCAGAGGAAGGACTGCAAAACTCATCTGTAAAACTGTCCACTGAAGCTAACAGCACTCTGGGAATAGGCTGGGAGTAGGTTTCAGGATTAAACATTTTGTAAAAGATAATTTTTTGTCTGATTGTTTTCTTAAATATGAGCAAAGCACAGATTCCTATTGGCCTCTTCTTTGGGATTTTGAGTTCTTTTAATTATAGGACCAAGAGACATTAACATGAACCAACAAATTGCTCTAAAAGAGCAGTAGCAACTAGGTAATATTTCAAGTAGAATTTCTACAGTGGAAAAGATATTAAATATTTTTTATGTGCCAAGAAATGAGTAATATGAGAATACTTTGATTCTTTTACAAAATGGAAGAGCATTAACAGCATTTTAGTTTTTTCTGATATATAAAATTGTTGTGATTACCCACAGTCTCATAATAGATAAACAAAAATTGGAGAAAAGGCATGCAGTTATTAAATAGGCTGAATAAGAGACACTAATCTCATAATAAGCCCTAATCTCACTAATAAACCCATTTTTATCTCAAGTTTTGAGCACTGTCCCAACTGTACGTACACTATTTAAAATGTTATTCAGAACACAGAACTTGGCTGATCCATTTTAATAGTGTTTATTTATTTATTTGCTATGTTATTTCACTTCCAGTGTGTTAGATCCAGTTTCTTTCTGAATTAAGAGAGCATCAATTCTGCTCCAGCCCATTCTGAGGGGGCCCTGTGCAGCTCCTGTGCTGTCACCTGTAGGGAGGGGACTGCAGAGCCAGGCTTTGAGCACAGGCAGCAGCACTGGGCTCTGACCCAAGGAGGCTGCTCAGGAAAGCTCAAGAATTCCAGAGAAAGAGGTGGGAAAGGAAAGAGCTAAAGCAAAAGGAGTAGCAACTGCAAGAGAGAAAGCAGATGCTGTAAATAAGTCTGTAGAATAAAGCACCAGAATGTGGCCAGGAGTAAAGGTGAAGGAAGGATTCATCAGAGCCTGCAGTGGATCTTTTCACTGAATACTTACTTATGGGAGCAGAAGGGAATACAAAAATAAACTCCATCAAAAAATGGCCACTACTACATTTCTCAATTATATTAAACTGTTTCAGACATTGTTGATTTGTTGCCATTTACAGTTGAATAAAGATGTGTAAATAGTTTTATTTTTCATTAACTTTTAAACGTATACAAACAATTTTATTCCCATTTTTAAATCATTAGTGCAAGATTCTGACTAAAGTGTATCTTTATCATTCTATTACCAACAAGTGCAAATGCCAGTTATGAAGTCCATGGCTGACATAATTTCAGCTGTAGCTGGAAGTAAACTGTGTATATACACTGTAGCAATACAAGGAATCAATGAAAGTGAATAAAAATCATTAAAAGAAACTACATATTTTATAGTCAGCTTTCATCAAGATGACCTATTTCATACTTCCAAAATTAAAACAGAAGCTGAAATAATTGGAAATTATTAATTTATTCAGTAGTTAGACTTAATAGGTGCTTTTACCCAATAAATAATCAACTGAGAAACTGGAATTCTTCACTAAAATTTTTTGTTGTTGACTACTGGGGCTTGGGTTGTTGTTTCTTTTTTTTTACGGAAAATCTACTTTAAAATTTTCCTCACTTTTCCACAGACAAATTGTATTTTGTATATTCCTTTAAAAGCAAAATCTACAGCCTTGGTATGACTGCTGTCTGAGGCTTTTGGAGATCTCAGCTGTGAGAATAGAGTAAATACCAAACAAAATTGCAAGAGGTTAATTTTGATTCAGAGGAAGCAATAAGATATTCCTATATGAAGCCAGGGAATTGGTGCTAGTCATTTCTGGAGTGCTGAACTAATCCATAACAAAATTATCCCATGACTGCAGTTGGCAATATGGAGAACTGAGTGAGCCCACAAAATCCCCAGACAGTAGTCTGAATCAAACATAAACTTTGTGATATAATCTGAGGTCATATTCAAATAATCTAGATTTACTACCTTGATAATTTGTATAAAATCATCTTATAGTTATTCTAATTTATACCAGAACGTCACAGTTTTATTCTTTTAAGACTCCAGGTCTTAAAAACTAAAACCAAAAAAGGAAACAAACCTCTTCTTAGAACATATCTGAAGTGAAAACTATAGAGTTCTGGTTCCAGTCCGAGCATCAGGAGATGGATGTCACAGCGGGAGGTTCTGGGTTAGAGGTCTAGGCCCTGATTTGCCCTCTGGCCAGTGAAAGGGAGGTGCCAAATGTCCTGACCAGAACCTAAGTGAGCTCAGGTGGTGCATGTGCCAGCACTTCACCTGTCAGAGGGAGCAATACAGCTGCCACCTCGTTCCAGAAAGAGTTTTATCTGGAATAGTCAGCTCTGGCCTTAAACACAGTATCTTTATGTTCCAGCTTCATTCCTACCTCCTCCTTTCCAGATTATCCAGTTAATAAACAGAAACTTCCTAGAAGTCAAAAAACACACCCAAAGGTAACTCCTCCTGCCAGGGAGTAAAGCCGGAGCCACAGCTGCAATTTCCCGATAAGAGCTCTCGCACCCAGCCCGAGGGGGCTGTGCGAGTGGAAGGATGACACCAATGAGGCAACTCAAGCCTCTGGGTTTTCATGTAAAGCAGCACCTGGCCGTGCCGGGTGTGGAGGCAGTGTCCCAAAGGCCGCCTCTGCTAGGCTGTCCCACCAAACCCCAAGAGACGGTGGCGGGGCTGGGGCTGGCAGCCCCCGGCAGTTGGGGCACTGGGGGGACACCCTTCCCTCCTGCAGGGCGCCTCTGTCCGTTGTGCTGCGGCTGCTCAGCAAGCACAGCACACTGCACTTTTTTATTGCTATTTTATGGTTTCACCGGCTTTTTCTCAGATGCCACCCACAAGATAGCAAGAGATGGTGAACTGCTGCATCTTGAGTTTCATCTCACCCAGCTCCCTCACAGAATTTCCACTCTTACTGTTAATAATGGAACTGAAAAGCTGCCTACAACTCTGGTTGGCAAACAAAACAATCAAGCTTTAGCAACAGTTTTAACTGATTTCACTAGGAATTAATATGAGCAGAGCAGTACCCTTGAACAGCAAATCTGCAAAGTATATTACAATTTCTCTAACAGCAAGTTTATCTCATTACACAAAAAAATTAACATTTCTAATGAAGCACAATACGAGGTGGTATTGACATTTTTATATATTTTCATCTTTTTACAGAGAACAGAAAAATGTATTTTCCTATTCTACCGACAGAACATGTAAAAATAATTCAGTATTTTATGCTAAGGCACCAAGACTATGGCAGTGTTACAGCAGAAAACATGGAGTTTTAACATATTTGGGAGACAAGGACTTTGTTCGGTAAGATGATTCTGCATCTCCCAGTCCTAATGTATGAGTTTAACACTCAGGGGTTAAGAGGCTGGAAATTTGTTCAAAGTGCTGTACCTGATTTTGGAATATTTTTGAGACTGTAAATCATTATTGCCAATCTTTAGCATCAGGAATACAGAAAAATTTGGGCTGAGAAAAGGCATGGGAACAAAAAGTAGAAGAGTAAAGCAAAGTCTCTAGACTGCAGGCCACTTGCCAGCTACTTCTTACATCAACTTTCAATTCTGCTGCTTGCTTTGACTGTAGCAAAAAGATAAACATTTTCTTGTTGCAAGTTAACAAACACTGCCATGCGTGACAAGTTGATAAGGAGTATTAAGAGCTGTATCAGGAGCTGATTAGTTCATTTGAGCAAGAGATAAATGTGGTAGAAAGTTCTGATGTGCTGCTGAAAAATGGAAAACAACTGGTCAATGCCAAAAACTGTTCTGCTGAAAAAGTGTTTCTGTTCTTAGTGACTGGAGCTTTCATTGTCATAGACAACTTTTCTTTCCGTTTGTAGTAAATTCCTCCATGTGTCTGCCTCCTTTGTACAACTTACACCACTGCTCTGTGGGTCTGTATTTTCAGGTGACCCAAATGTAGCAATCTGAATTCTACACTCTTAAGGAACTCTCTAAAAGTCATGGCATAACAGGCAGAATTTGGTTTAGTGTCTAAGTTGCTTCTGCTCAATGTCTTTTCACATTTACTGTAGATGTTGAGATCTTGTTTTCATGGTCTTGTCTGTTGTAGTTATTGAAAACTAAATATGGTGTATTTAAGTATCCCTTGATTAAGAACTTGCCTAATTAAAATTTTGCCTGATTATTTTTCTGATGTAGGCCTACATGCCTTACATTGATAATGTTTGACTCTTGATATTGTCATCAAATCTGTATTTTAACTGAGATGTGCCAAAGTAAATATTAAAAATCCTGCCATACATCCTAAATGTCACTTTTAGTTTCCTTTTTGTAAGGCTGTGCAGTATAATATAAACAAGGAAAAACAAAGAGATAAGGCAGTGATGTAGGATCAGAGTTTACTGGCAAAACCTGGATGTGAGTGTATTAATCACAGATGATAAAAACACAAGGAAAAAGGTCTTCCTAGACTGCAGGAAGAGACATGTCCTACACTGTAGTGACTTTTTTTGTATCATTTACTTTATTGCACCATTATTTTAGAAAATTTTTGATTTTTTTTTTCTTTACAAAAATAACCATACTATTCTATAATCCCTTTCCCCCACTAAGACAGACTTTAAGGCACCACTGACATTTGTGGTATGCCAATTTTTATGGCTCTAGAGAAATAATAATAACACATTTAGGAGAAAAATCTGACATTTTGTCTGGCAAATGTTGTTGCACTTTGTCAAAGGCATAAGAAGAGCTTATTTTAATATCCTGTCTCACAATATGGGGTAAAAGGGGCAAGAAAATTAGGATAAGATCAAATGTACACTTTAGCAAGATGTGATCAGTGACCAGTCAGGTAATACTTTCAGTTATTTGCAAGACTTCAATGATTCCCAGATGCCTGAAGTAGGGCAAGGGTAAGGACTAGGAACTTCTGGAATTGATGGTTGCTTGGCACTGTGGAATGTAGGTACCTTTGCCCGTTGTGTAAGAATTGTGTCCTTTGCCTTGGCTTCCCATGGGGAGCTCCCAACTGAGCACACTGAGAGTCTTTCAGGACTTCCTCCTTTATGGAGGGCACAGTCATGGGAGATGCATGTGCAGGATGTTTATGGAAAACAATAAAAAATTTTACTCTTACAGCAACTGAATGCTCATGAGAGAGCATTCATGTCACACATGTATATTTGGTGAAAATAAACACACTCCTGTCTGTTTTGAAGGAGAAAGAGCAGGGGCTTTTTTCCCTCTGTATTGTCAGACACATTCTTCTACAAGACAGAAATTTTTTGTGTGCAGATGCTTGACTTCCTTGAAAATATAAACAGTTTTCTTGGTAGCATATTTATTCACCATATTAATATTAGTCAACTAGGGGTTATTTTTTTTTAATTGAACTACTCTGAGGCTAATTGCACAGAAGTATTGCTATTGGCATGCTATATATTTTCAATTAATTAAATAAGTTCAATAATTTATTAAATCATTTTTCAATCAGTTATTTATTAAATTCACATTATTAGTTGCTTATTCTGGCTTCTTCTGATTATCCAGTCCAGAATATTAAAAATTAGACAACAGACCAGACATACACCTGTAAATTCAGGTGTGGGTTACGGCCTTCATTAAACAGGACACTAAAATTAGAGGTTTCTTGATACAGGAGACAGTTCCACTATAAAGCAACTGGTGCTAAGAGCAGCTCTAAAAGATTCAGAATGTGAGCAGTCTGGGAGGATGGTGTATAAGGTGTACATTTCAATTTAAGCCTTTTGTGAAGTTAAAATCTTCTTGCAGTGCAATGAAATTCCTCCAAAGTGTGTGGTATTTCACAGCAGCAGGCCTTTGTACTGTGATAATCAGCAGGTAGCACATCTTAGGAAAATACTGTACCTTGACTGTGGCATGAAGAAAGCAGGATACTAATGGATCATCATTCCACTGGCTTTTTACCTGTGGATCAAGGGAATTTATGCAGGCCGGTATCATAAATAGTAACCTGTGAGAATGCAGGAACAAGGAGGAATGTCCCAGATAAGCTGACTGGCTGCATACAGGAGCATCACACTCCTTAAAGAATCAACTGTCTCTCAAATTCACACCAACAACTTAGCTGAGGGTATTTCCTAAGATGAATAGATCACATATGGCAAGCACAAGAAAACAGACAGATAGCATTTGTCTTCTGAGGTTTAAGAATATTTTGTGCAGTTTGTGCTGTAAGGAGCTAATAAAACTAAGATATAATGGAAGACAATATTGTTTGATAACATTGTCTTAAATTGGGTCTGACAGATTTAATGTTTAGGGTAAAATAAAGCTCCTATATCATAAAATATCACTGATGTAGCACCTTAGACTCATTTTCATGCCTAAAACAGATTTTTTAAAGTTTTTAAATCAGGTTCTATTAGGTTAGGTTGGGTGTAATACATCATTGCAAAAGTAATCTACAAAGGCACTTCAAGGCCCCCTCATCTTAAACAATAGGACAGCAGTTTTGTTTTTGTTTTTTGGAGGATGCATATTGGGAGCAGGCCCTGATTCTGAAACTCCTCATTTCAGAATGTGTTATAGGGAACTCTGTGTATTTTGAGGTAAAGAAACTGTTCTGAAGTAATGGCTCTGAGGTGGTGCACCAGGAGTACTGCACAGGAATTAATCCCAGCAAGCTCTGGTGTTTATCTCTGCTCAGATAATGCACCTCGTCTGCTCTAACATCATGTATTCCAGTACTGATTAGAATTACATAGAGTTCCTTCTGAATTTTAAAAATAACAGACATAAATCTTGCAAGAGAATGAACCTTTGATGCGAAGGTGCTATTTAGTTGTATTTGTAGCCTTATCCCGTGCAAACCCAAATATAATTTGATCCTCTATATTTAAAACTGTAAATTTCCATATTGGAATTGTTTTAATAACAGATATGTTAGTTAGGCATTGATAAACACCTTATAATGAGTAATAATTCAGTCCTTATTACTGCAGTAAAAGAACTCCAAGACAGAAGAATGTGGTAGCAAAGAGGGATCTTCCCAAATCTGTCCAATCAAAGTACTGTCAGAATCATTCTCTAAGTATGTGCTGCTTCAGTATGTGGTTTTTAATCATTAAAAAGTGCAGTCTTTTGTAACCTGAAGATAAGGACTTTAATGAGAATTTTTGTGAATGTATTACTTTCCTGTTAAAATACTTGGAACACTTTGTTAATCCTAGTAAAGCAGCAAATGAAATGTAAAGATGAAGGGAATTGAAAGAATATAGTCCTTCTCTATGGAAAAAAAAAACACTACAGAGCTGAATGGTAAATTCTTTACAGAGGATTATAAACTGAGTAGATTATTAGAAAGTATTCCTACAGAGCATGACTAGTTTAGTTCTTAATAAAGTAACAATTTTTAAAAATTTAATAAATATTTATTAAATTATTTTTGGTAATATGGGAAATACCTTACCTGTATTCCTATAAATGAAGTATCTATTTCTACTTCATTTTTAGATTTACAACCATATTGATTGTTTTTAGCCAAGGTCTAAATGTGATTAAAACAACAAACAAACATTTCAGAATGCAGGTAAGGTGTTGCACCTGGTTCTGCCTCACGGCAACAAATGATCATTTAAGGAGCAAGACCTAACCAGTACATATTTAGACATATATATAACTAAATATACACACTTATGGTTTGCTTTAGCAGATGAAAAGGAAATACCCCCTTTCTATAAAACCCACATTTTAATGATTGTAGGGTTACTTAACAGCTTAACCTCTCTAAAGATGGCTTTGTAGGGAAATCCAGATTCAGAGTAGAATCTTTCAAAACTCAGCAAATTCCTCTTTGAGTCCTACCTACCTTAGATGTTTATCATGAGAGAGGATGAATAACTCTCTGACAGTACCCATTACTCTTCACTGATAGAGAGTTTTCTTGTTCATCATGGTCTCTAGATTTTAGACACACAAAGTAAGGAGGGATTAATTATCCTTAAAGTCACTAGGTTTCTTAGAGGATTAAAAAATGTAAAGTCAGCACATTATTTTTTCCTACATACTCAATCAGAAGAAATCCTGAAAAAAATGAGTATTCTATTATTGTCTCATTGTGGCTGCCTACTCTATCTATGACACCAATTTATAAACTGCACAAATCTATTCCTCCAAACTACAGATAGTCTATATGGCAATAGAAAATTGAGCATGAATATGAAAAATATAATGCGTTTATCATGCAGAAATAATTTCCACCTACAAACACATTCTAAAATGCACTAGACAAGGCTAATATCACATAAAAAATAAAGCAACTAGACATTTTACTCACAAGTAGTAACACAATCAAAGATAAAGTCTAAATGACAAAACAGTTGGTAATTGCCTCTGTAAAATTACTGTCAGTAAGATTTTTATGTCATTATTATCATATTGATAAAACTTTCCACAGTATAAGAGCATACACTAAACATTATATTGTAAAAATCCCTGTGGTATACGTTATAATGAAACTATTGAATTTCTTTAATTAGAGAATCCCTACTGAAAATCAAGAACAGCAGAAACAGGTGTCTCTATTACCTGACATCTCTACAAGGCTTTGAAATCAGAAGCTGATCTGCACAACCATAAGTTTAGCATATCTTCAAATAAATAGATTTGTAGAAGACCATTTTGCTACTAATGAAATACAGCAAAATGTTCTTTTGACATAACATTTTATTCTGTGTCCCTGTTTCTGTATTTCACCCTAAAAATTACTTTTATAAATTATGAGCATCATATAGATTGGTGTGAATTGAAAACCACATCACAATCTATGAAAACAGTCTTGATTTGAACAGGCTGGTTTGCTTTTAAATCAACTAGAAACCTGGATCAAATTCCCTTTAACACATTCAGTGTGCCTGAGCTGATTTTGTTTTCATTTCAACACAGCAGACAGTACTGGTGACAGGTAATAACATGAAACTCGAGAGATTTTGGCCATGATTCATGTGGAATCTGGAGAATTAGTAAGACTGGAGTATGTAAAACCAGATCAAAAGTAAAGGAATTATCCATGCTAACATTTTCATGCCTAATTATTTACCAAAGTGAAAAGTTTTTGCTGTATTCATAAAACTAAGATCCCAATTTGTAAAACTGTGCTGAACAAGGAAGGTTCCCTCTCCTATTAAATGCAGAGGGATTAAACATTGAAGACTGTAAGTGCTGGTTGATAAAAATGGCTGGTGCCTGTCCCTGAGGAGGTTCTCTCTGGAACACACACTCTGATAGCTGGATTAACACACTGAATAAATAAGGACGATGACCTTCTAGATATTACTACTGGCAATTTCTTTGTACTCATTCCTCTGGAATACTCCTGTTGGTTTAGCAGGAGAGGGCACAACAAATTAACCATAAATCCTAAGCTTAATTCCACATCTAAACAGGCTCCTTTGCTGCACTGGGAGTTGCCACTGTAATGAGAATTTGTGTGTGAGGGCCAAGTGTCCCACGGCTGCGTGTCTGTACATCCCTTCCCACCAAACACTGCCTGGGCCGGGCTGTGACCTCAGGCAAGAAGGAGACTGCTTGACTTTGTTATAAAAGAGCACATTGCCTGATAACTATGTTATTTTACATTATTCCAGTTGTTGGACCACATAAAGAGCTGTTGTGATGTTATCCCAGAGACACACCTCAGGTACTTGCTTTGAGCTGCAGAACACTATCAAATGAATTGCATAATCCAGAAGTCATCTAGGAAAACTACATTTTGTCCTTAAAACTTAGGTGCAGATGTATTGCTTGTAGGTGTTATTTCTCACTTTGCACAACAAATAATTGATTCCATGTTTCAATTACACAAATATACATTTTCACTCAATATTTACACTCCTCTTAACACCCATTGTTAATGTAACTCTTACTCTCCATCGTAGAATGCAGCATAAGGTTTATCCTTAAAGCAAGTTCTTGACTATAGTGAATAATGTGAAAAGCACATTTGAAGCATGGAAAAATTGCAATAGAAAATCCTTTAAGGATTTACTGGAAAAGGCAAACTCTGCTGTTAGCCTAAGAGTTTCTCGTAAAATGCAATAGTTTAGTTAAAATACATAGGAGGAGCCTTCACAGTGCTCTCTGCACTCAATTTGACTGCAGCCAATACTGTTAATCCCCTTATGTCATAAATACTGTAGGAAAGACATGCTAATAAAAAAGACAGCAGTGACACCATTTATCATGTGTAGGAGTATATAAATACTGCAGAAATCTCTCTCACTTTTACAAGAAAATCAGCTTTACAACAATTTTCTGGGAGATTTTACTATAATTTCACTGTGAAAAATATTTATACTCTGAAAAGTCTAGTTAAATAACCACATGACTTTAGTTATCATTGTTATATCTATGTCAGCTTTCAATGAAAGACTTATGGATGTGTTATTAGAGTTTCTGCTATCTGTTCTGTTTGTGGGAAGGTTTGATTTAGAAATGAAATCTGCTTAACTTGAAAAAATTCATTTCAGCCTTGCATCAGAGCTTTGTAAACCTGGATTGGTTTGATATCTAAAAATTGCTTATAGTTAGGAAAAAACAGGTATCTCCTATTTAAGACACATTACAATGAGGTTGTTCAAATTAACTACTGCTAACAAAAATGCCCAAATTACTTATATTTAGAAAGATTTATCAAATATCTGTTCTCTAATACCAGCTTGCTGCAGAGCACTCTGTGGGGAACCCCACTCTGTTTGTGGAATTTAAGGGCATTGGTGGAATTTACAGAGTCCATACACCACATTCCTAAAATGTTGATAAAGATTGAGTTTCAGTTACTTACATGAAATTTTTAAAGGTTGTCAAAATAAATACTGCAAGTTAAAACTCAGCAAAATGCAGCATTGTTTTTCCAATAATATCTATTTTCCAAGCATTTCTAAAATTGAATATTTCAGCCCATTTCCTATTATGAAGAAATCCTTTATAATTTTGAATTATGGATAGTGGCAATACTCATAAAGGAGAAGACAATATGTATAGAGGTGGCTTTGGCTCCAAAATCTAAATCCTAAACCTTTAAAACATTCTAGAAGTAGTTTTTTATTTGTGATATATAAAAGTGTTATTCTTCCCTGTGCAAACTCTGCTTTTGCAAGAAGCTCTGTAATCTTCATTGACCATAATTCAATGATGGAACTCCACAGAGGAACTGGACTGCCTGGATACAATGCCATGTAGAACTGAGGAATTTTTATTCTTTTTACTCAACAGAAAATAAATAAAAGTGTATTTTGCTATTATTTTCAATGCTTGTGGGAAAATTAAAATACCTAAATTTTGTCATAATCCTTGTTTTGCTTATTCTTTTCCTATGGGTAAAATATTCTATTCTGTTATTTAAAGCTATGTTGAAAACTGAGGTAATTTGTGTCTGTGCAAGTGAGAGTATCATGTATATTATGTGTATTTAGATATTCACAATGAGTACAACTTTGGAATGAGAATAAAACATTAATGAAATACTTTTCCCAATACAAACTGTACAGATTTTTGAAAGACTATATAATCCTCACAAACGTCCTAGGGCCCACTTTTGTCTGGGACAGACACCTTTTTTCACATCCAATGATTACAGGAATAAATTCTAGTAAATAAGACATCTCTAGCTAATAGTAGCAAAGATATAATTTGTAGTAGTAATGGAATTTACTGTGTGTACTGCTATGGATTATACTTTTTAATTGTATGACTTTTTTATTTCAACCACAACTCAACAGGATGGCAAAGGAAGGTGTGAATACACATAAATGTGAGATGTCTCGACTAAGCACAGGAGTGTAAGGATGGGAAATTTGTCCTACAAATCATCTCTTTGCAAGAAGCTTTAAATGTATTTCCTCCACAGAACTCAAACCAACCCCCTGATGTAATATTAAAGTGAGTGGCCTGCCTGTGTATGTCCCTTACAGCATCATTCCTTATAACTGCTTCGTATGATACAAGACTACACAAAAAGGAGTTTGCTGGGACCCCACCTCTGCAGCTCCCAAAAAAGCTACCTCTGAAACCCCCAAGGCCTGCCAGAAGCCTCAGCATTGGGAAGGCTAAGGAATTTGCCAGCATGGTTTTTAAAGAAGCCAAGAGGATCATCAGTTATATACAGTGATTACATTTTTGCCTGTTGGTATTCATCCATTCTTAGAAGGAAATGAAAGCAGTATGTGTTTTACTTCTCTCATGCTTGTGAATGCAGATTCCAGTTAAAAAGTGATGATGGTTACAGCTTTTGTACTTCAACTTTCCCCTCCAATTTGTCAAACATAGTGAGATGGAGCACTAAAAAAAGGAGGGAAGAACAGAGGTGGCAAGGCATCTAAATATAACCAAGATTGTTTATACCAATGAGCTCTGCACAAGGATAGTGTGTTTATGTTACTGTCTCAGGGAGCTGGTTTGCAATGCTCACTTATGCTGTGCATCCCTTATTGTTCATATCTCAAATGCCTTTTCAAGGCTCTAAATATACAGATCAAAAGTTAAATTATTAACTCAGTTGTGGAAATTGAAGTATTGAAGCTGACTGACTCTGTCAAGTCAATATTTACTGTTAGAAATAGGATTAGATTTCATGTCATCCCTCAATATCTTACATCCAGTCTTGTCCACCTACCACACTGTGACACATGTTCATGTGTTGGGTTTGAGTGCTTAGTACCCAAGAGCAATCAGACAAATGACTAAAAATTTTTTAAGGATAACTCAGATGTTGAACATAAAACCTCCTCACATTTCATGTTACAGTTCTCCTCACTACCATTTCTCAGGAATGCTCTGATTCATCCCTGTGGAACACTTTGTGTGCTGCAGTTTATATTTCTGTGGTGGTACCAATGTGCCAAAACAGCGATGTCCCCACACCCAACGTGTTGCTCGCTCCAAAACCAAACGTGTCCTGTCTGCTTCCATCCCTGCTGTCTGTCACAATTATTATTTTTCATAAGATAAGAAAATCCCATTTTTACCACTGGAGAGCCAGGCTGCTTAGGTCACAAGATTCTCTTGGCTTAATCCTTGCATATGAATCATGAACTTTCCCTAATAAGTACCGGCATTCTTCAGATGATCAAGCTAGCTTATGAAGGCTTCCAGAGCTTTCCACATTAATTATCACCATGTTTAAAGGATCTAAAGCAGCAGCTAATTAAGAATTATTATGACTATAAGTTGTTTATTCTTACTTTTCCTTTCTGTTCTCTATTCCTTACTCTTATGTGGGTTGATATTGTAAATGGCAATAATACAACTCAGTTAAAAGAAAACAGCATATGAAAAGAATTGTGAAAAATATAAATCGAACTGAAAATTAGCTATGTGAAAAATTTAAAACAAATTTTCTTGCTTTCTACATTAGAACGGGTCAAAAGTAAGCTATAAACGGCCACAATTTCAGTTAAGAGAAAGCTTTTTTCTCACATTTATTATCAGAAAATTATAAGATAACCAGACTAATGGTAAGCCTCTACTCTGCAAATAAATGACTTAAAACTTCTGCAAAAGTTGCAGAAGCACACACACTATTGAATAGTCATAGTAAATACCAGTGAGTAAGTAAGTATTCTGTTAGGAATAAATAAAAGAAAGACTTTTAAAAGAAAAAAGAAACTATTTCTTAACATTTGGAAGTGGAAACAGAATATTCACTCTAGAGTCAGAGTACAGAAAATTGATAAAATAAGTCTGGACTTCTAAGTACTTTTGATCTGGAAACATGACAATCCTGGGAATTACAGGAAAAAATTTATATTCTTGCCCCAAATTTAGATGCTAAATCTAGTAAAAGTAGAACAATTAAAAGCCTGTTAAGTTTAGCTACCAAAAATATTTTTTTATCTTTTACCAGGACGAGCATATCTAAATCAAAATGGGGTTAATTTCTCAAACACTATTTTAAGTGTGGCACAGCATGATAGGAAACGAGTGTATTTTATATTTGGAAAAAAAAAATTGTACTTAACTGGCAGTTAATTACCAACATGTATATGTGGATTAATTATATATGTAAGAATAACAGGACACACCCAAGTCATAGTCAAAAATCCTTTGGGAACTTCTGTGAAGACAGCAAGTATTTTTACAATAGCAGTGATTAAGCCCGAAAATAAAAGGAGAAAGCCTTAAAAGGAAATCGCAAGTGAGTCAAAATCAGTAGAGGTTACTCATATTTATCATCCAAAGTGAGTCAAAATCACCAGGCATTACTCTCATATTTATCATTATATAAACTGTAGTGTAGTGTAAGAACGCAGTCATGAGGAAAAGAAGAAACAAGATGAAAAGAGCAAATCCATCTTTAATATTCTTTCCAAAAAAAGAATATTTGAGAAGAGTACTAAAATTTGAGAAGAATGCTATTAAAAGTAGCATGAAATAGAAAATTCTTCTCTAAGTGCTCAAATGAGTTCTGAAAAATAACTAAAACCAATGGAATAACATTCCAGTTTGGGTTTTTCAGACAAATAAATCCTTTGAAATCAAATTCAGACACTGTATGTAGATATTTAAAAACTTTTTAAACGTACAAAAATATCATAAAGGTTCCATACAGCCCTTTTTTGAGGCATAATTTAGTGGCATACTTGAACAAGTGAGTAGCTAAACATGAGTCTTGCTTCCAAGGACTTGCATAATTTAGCACCCGGGATCAGGAAATGACTCTAAGTAATACCAGCCTGATTCAATAAACTATTTGAAGACACAGGGCATTAATTAAATATTTTCTATGTACGTAATCAGATAAACAGAATCTTGCCCCAGAATGAAGGTGTCTCTGCAGAAAAAGAAACATTCTCTAGTTCTATTAATAGTTTTCCTGACAGACTACAGTACACAGAAATTAGGCAGAAAATCTAGCATCTGTGGGTAGAGATCTATGCCATCCCTGTCTTAAAAAACATTATTTATTAGGGATAAGCTCAAGCAACTTATGTGAGAGCCTCACACAGATAATCAACACTTTTGTAAAAAAACTTAAATGTATTTTTTCCAGACTTGGTGAAAAACACTGCAAAGTCTTGTAAACACTTCATAGCATCATGCAAAAATTTAAACTAAAATTTTAGGCTACCACTATGCTGAGTGTTTAGAGGACAAGTTTAAAGTTCTCCAGAAGCTGTACTGTTTGATTGTTAACTCTTTTGGCCCTGTTCCTCTCTACCTCTGAAAATATTTTGTTTTGTTTTTATGGAAGGGTAAAAATGTGCAGAAACTGTTTCACAATTCATATTAAAGAACCCCAACTCTAAAGCTCTGCATTCAACAAAACACAGCATAACATCTTAACCTAATAAAGTACTGCCCTACTTTCTGATTTGCAAACCTCAAAATAGGAATTTGAATATTTTACTTTGGCACTGGGCAAAATTACATCCTAAGCCAAAAACAAATTGAAAAAATTACCTTATCTTGGTACTCCTTCCAGTCCTAGAAACTGCAGAAGCAGAAACTGGAGCCGTGACAATGGACACGATGCGGATCAGTAAGGGAGCCCCATTCAATCACTGCTGTACAATGGCATTAAGTAAGCGGAAAGGACGACACAAAGGAAACATTTCCAATGCTGGTTTTTTACTCTGAATGAAATGAGCTTGTGTAGAGCTACAAAAATGAACTAAAATTACAAGACCAGAGTGGCATGGCATGCTCCACGAAGAATCTGTTTATATCTTCCATATGCTGTACAAACACAAAAATAATGATGTATCTAAGTAAAAATACTTTTTATTTATGAAAATTATTAATAAAACTATTTAGGGATTGCATTAAAAGCTACAATGATAAACATAAAGGTAAGTGTATAGCAAAAAGTGAGATGGTTTTGAATGCTAGACAGGTATACAATTTATTTCCTAAAACTTCTTTCAGTTACTATTAAGTGTGCCATTCTTTATGGCTCATCTTTGCCCAGAGAGCTCCATCATTGATCCAGATTGTTGATTAATTCTTCATATTCTCTGTGTATGACTACATTAAAGTACAGAAAAGTAAAGACACACAGGGCTTACACCATCTTTTCAGTCAGCAGTTACATCTCTTATTTATTTTGTTTAGTCTCTCAAAGGGACAAGGGAAGGATAACAATAGATTTTCTCTGAAAAACTCTGCTCATAATATATGATATGTACTTCCAAGTATTAAGTTCAACTTAATATATGCAGTCATCAATCAACTTCATGGGGCAGTGGGGCAGTAAGGCTACAGCAATTAAACACTACCATAAGTCACAAGTACTGCTGGTGGCTGTTCTCTGTCTTTTTACCCTAACAGTTTTCTCTTGCCTGGTGTACCAGTAGATTTACATTATAAACCTAACTGATTTTTTGTTATGCATGTAATATATTTTAATATGTAAGTTCAGCAATGGAAATTGCAGCAGTTTAACATTCAACACTTATCTCTTCTTCATGATCTTCATTTATCTACCTTATTTATTCTCAGATAATGCATATGAATATGCATAGGATTCTTACCATATTCCATTACTGTTTATGAGTTTTAACAGCAAATGAGTTAATTTTTTCTTCATAACAAAGAATGCAGCATGTTATTTTTATGTACCACTAGGAGAAAACTGATAAAGAGGAAATGAAGCAGGGGAACAGAAAAAAACAGTAAGAAATGAAATCCAAGGTTCTAATGCAGGGATGTAATGCCAAGAAACTGCTCCAGAGAAACAGAGTAACTGCCAGCTTTTTCTACCTGTTGCCAAGAAAATGTTGCTGTGTTCACTGATCCTGTAATTAAACTGAGAATGTTCTGAAACAACTTCTTCTCAATTGTGCCATCTTCTGTGACGGGGGAGGGAGCTTCATTCCTATAATACACCAATAGAAAGATGGTTCTTTAAAAAATTAGGTAGAAGAGCAAGCTTGGTTTAATCATGAACACACATTCTTTAAAGAAAAGAACCCAACATTTGGAAAGAGAAATCTTATTGCCTACAGACCTTTGGAAGGAAGCGCAGAACTGTAATTTGCATCATTCAAAATACTCATGTGCAGGGCAAAAAGTTTTAATAGCTATTCTTTTATGTCCTGTAAAAACAGCAGTCTTGCTGACTTCTGCTGTTTTATCAGCATTTTAAAATGTGAGTTACTAATTGTACTGTCTTGCAGCAAATTCTTGCTAGGACTTTTGATATTTAAGTTATTACAATTACTCATGCTAGTCAAGGTATTTGTATACAAGTATGTCAATAAGCCAGATCATACCAGTCTACTCCTGTTCCCACATTTTACCTTGTTCAGCTCAATGTTGGTTAACCATGATTTTGTAAAGGCTGACTAGATTCTCTTCACCTCTACTGTAGTCCTCTGGGGTCTTCTAGTAAAGCTTTATTTTACTTTGCACAGCTTTTCTGCTTTCCTCATGCTTTTACACCTGATGGGTTAATGAAATGTTGGCTTTTCTTAGCCAAGTAATTCTTTGCTCTGTGGTTGGCTGTGGTAGGCAAGGCAGTGGCCCTCTCAGACAGAAGCACTGAACAGTTGGGGTTGGAAGGAATCTCTGGAGATCACACAGCCCAGTCCCCCTGCTGAAGCAGGTACACCTAGAGCAGATTGCATAGGATCACATCTTTAATGGAAAAAGAAACATCTGGATCACCTAATAAAAGTGTCAGAAAACCCTTGCTTCCAACACAGTTTCTAATATTCTGCAGCAGAAATCTGGAATACCAGTGGAAGATACCAGTGCTCCCTTATTCTTTCTGTATGCATCCTTGGTACATTCCCACCAAACCACTCAAAGAAAAACATCCCTGTGTAGTCTCACTACTTCTGTGAGCTCCATTCAACATCCTTAGATTCAAAGCTCTAAATCAAGACAGTACAACTTGCTTTAAAAGGTCCTTTGCATCACTGGATGCTTTGCCATGCTCAACGTGAGCTCTGCAGTTTAAACCATCTTGTCAGAGACTTTAAGCCAATTTACTGAGCTCTCTTTATAAAGATACAATACTTATGGAACTAAGAGCTACTGTTTAATTAACAGCAGTTTTTATGCAATTTTTGTCATATGAGAGGAAATTTAATTTGTCTTTGTATCTAAATGATCAAATATGAAATATGTTTTTGTTTGGTCACTAGTTTCTTCAATCTTTTTCTTATTGCCAATAATATTGAAACCAAGTATTTTATTTGGTTTAAAGAAGTCCAGAAAATAGCAGTAAAAATGTCTGCTTCTACACTAAGTTCATTCTCTAATTGCTTTGCTGTAATTTACTAAAATTATGTCTTATATGCTACCACTTAGACTATTTCTACAAAGAAAAAAAATAAACATAGTCCGGAGTATAATAATATTAATGATTATTAAACTCACAGTTTCCTGTTCTCCTATTCATTTTTGTTAATTATCTCAGCAGTGACTGAAAAATGATCACTAGAAAGGAAGACCTCAAAAAGCTGGTTGGGAAGAGTGTGTGTATGCTTATAGTCAAACTGAAAAAAAAATTAAATGTAAGAAAATATTACAGACAGTGCCCAAAGATAACAAGGCAACATCTCTGCCATGTGCTAGCTGGTATGAATTTTTGAGGTAGTCTGTTTGTTGCTCATGACCAATCCTCTCTTCAGGTCGGGGAAGTAAAATACACCCTGTTAAGCACCATGCTGCAAATCATTCCCAAGGGCATGATCCCTTGGACTAAGGGTGTCTCTGCTGCAGACCTAATCAAACACAGATTTTCATTCTTGTGCAGGGGTTCCCTAATGGCATAGTACAGCCAGAGCTGAGAACATTCAGCCCATGATGCATTTTAGCTGTGATCCCCTGACCTGTTCCTTGCTATACCTCTGAGACAGGAGGGACTTGAGGGGAAATGCAGCTGTTGCATTTGTGTGGAGTTAAGCTCAGAAGCCTTTTGTGTCAGAGGTATTTTACACCTGTCAAAAGCATCTGTAACTGGCTCCTGCCATGGAGTGATTGCAAGCCAGAAAGCAAGCTACTTCCATAGGCAACTGAAACTTTAGGAAGGCTGAGCACTGAAAAGTTACTTGCTCCAAAAGTAACTTTCTGATGATGACATGAGACCTCTTAAGATGACTACACTCAAAATTTACAAACCAGCGCCTGAAGTTATGCAAGACAAAATAAAGTCTGTGAATGACTGAATGAAGGTGTGCTAACAGAAGAATACTTCCTTCTTACTGTTACAGAAGTATTTTCCAACTTTTCATAAAGATTTTTTTGCTGTTCTCACATAACATAAGTGTTTGGATTTGGATTCTAGAAGACTTTATCTGAGTTGTTCTCAATGCCATTTCTTTGATCCTCTTCCCCACATATAGTGATAACAACTGTCTGAACGTGCAGGCTGACTGGTTTACTCTGGAGCAAAAGCCAAGCACAGCTGGCAGCTGCACTCTGCTTCATTTGCAGGAGAGTTGCTTTGTTTTAATTCTGTATTGCCTTGTTTAGTTGATGAGTAACAGATCAGTCATTCAGTAGACAGAAAACTCTGCTACTAATCTACCTCCAAAATAAAACTCAGAAGCAGAGCCAGGTCACTCTTACTTTCCTGGCTTGCATCAGTCCTACTATCTCTTGCTGATACCAGCACTATCCACTGACTTCAGTGGACATGAATATGCCCAGGTGGTCCATTACTGATCATTGCTTCTGTTCCTGACATCAGCTAATTAATTCTTGTACTTCCAAGCCAAGCTTTGGACAGTTTAGCTGTTGGTGCTGATTCATTATCACCTGTTATTTCTCAAGCTGTCAGCACCAGTTCCAAATGCATCTCTTCACATTTTCACTGCTGAGTAGTTCCACTTGCTATGGACCAAGAACCAAAAGGTTCCCACAGCTGATAATATAATGAGTACTTTTCAAACACCACTAAATCTACAGCAAGAGTAGCAGAAAAACTTTTGTATTTATTTTGACTTGTTGCAAGAAAGGCCCGAAGACATATGCACAGTTATATTGCACCTGTTTAAAACAGTATGTTCTTTAAATACTGGGTTTTCAATAGCCTTTCCAGTTGCTATCAGGACAGCTAAGAAAGCTGCCAAGCAGGCAGAGCTCAGCTTCTTTGAGCTACTGCTTGTTACAGTGCTCTCATCCTCTGTTTGAGTCCGTCCTCGTGCCTGCCCTTGCAGCAGGGCTCACTGCACACTCACAGGGACACATGGGAGAAGCTACCAAATTTCAGAGGCGACATTGCCAGCACAAAGCATCTTGTGTGAGATGTGACATCTCACAACTTGCATAAGGTTCTTAATCACATAATTTGGAGAGGGAAATTCAATCTGGCATACAGCCCTTAATATTGTCAATGTATGACCTAGATTGCATTTCCCTAGATAGTTTATAGAATGTTATTTGAGACATTTTTCAAAAGCCTTATTAAAATTAAAATTAAAATATACAACTCCTATTCCTCATTCACAAGAGCTGCTACCCTGTTCCAGAGTGAAATCAAACTCACTTAACTCGGTCTGTTGTTCACAAATTCATCCTGTTACTCACTTTTTTATTTTCATACTTAGTGAAAGAGAAATTACTTGGATTCCTGAATAAAAGTAGTATTTGCAGTTAAGCTACAGGAAAATTCACTTGTTTTTGTAGTCTGCAATAGTAAAAGACATCTAATTTGATCAAATGCTTTTGAAGTAGGTTTGTTTCTTCATTTTCCCTCTTAACCTTACATTGTCTGTAACATGCCTGGTTACCCTTTAGAACTCCAACAGGATAATGCTGTAGCAGCTTTGTGTTCTGCTGTCCCCTTAATTTGACCATCCCCCACAACATTCGATTTCGTATTATGCTATTACTAATAATTTTTAAATCTTCCACTTTATTAACAAATACATTATTAATGGCATTATTATAAGTTGCTCATATTGGTAATCTTCAAAATGGTTAAAAAATCCACAATCACTTCATGCCTAAAATCCTTTGCAATAATACTGTCACGTGAAAACTCTTCTCTCTATTCCAATGTATGGAAGCAAAATCTTTACAGCTGCACATGGCTTTAAAAAATAAAAGAAATAATAACTTGAACTTCTTTTTCTGTGATAAGTTTTGATAATTCAGTCAACCTTTGCAACAGGTGAAGTTGTCTTTGAGATTGAAGGCCACACCAAGTTCTTTTAGAGCAGTGAAGACATTAAACAATTTTTTTGTGAGGCAGATTACATACTTGCCATTGTTTTACAGGCCTTATGGGTTAAAATTAATTTTCAGGGAGTTTTGGATTTCCCTTTAACATCAATCTATAAACTATAAAAACTAAAAGCGGTTTTTCTCTATGGATGTTTATTTTATGTATCACCACATACAACATTTGGAATATAACAGTAAGAAGAGCTTTTTATGTACTCAAATGCATTAGTTTATAAGAAAACATTTGACAAATAGTGTATAGGTTAGTTCAATTGCTTACTTAAGTGCACTGATTGCAAAATACTGAACTCAAACCAGCTCACACAGGATTTGTTTTATTTTATCTCTGGAAGAAATAAAACAAATAAAACACATAATTTAATCCAAATTCCAATGCTGTGCTCTGCATTTTACTAGTACATGCCATCTAAAATGTACTACTAATGCCAGAAAATGAAACACTGAATGTGCTTCTATTTAGTCTCCATGTATCATTTTCTTATTTTGGGAATCAGGCTCTGAAGTGCTGGCAATTGAAATAATCTGAACCATAAGTTTTTGAAAGCTATTCCTAAATATGGACCTTGATTACCTTTGTGGGTGGTGTTTCCTTGTACCTACATGAAAAAAAAAATTGTCATGACTCCTTTTTTATGCCCCACCTACAACTCCCTTATTCTTTCTAAAGGTTCAGATAGAAGGCTGTTTTTCTCCCTAGATCTCCTGATTAATATGACAAATGCATTTCATCTGTTTAGAAAGATGAATATGCTTCAATTATGAGAAAGTAATATTGACACATATTTTTGTTGGGCCTGAATTGTATAGGATTGACTATTACATTTATAAAGATTTCTGGACTATTACAGTAAACACTTCTTTGCTCAATGGATTTAGATGACAATTTACTAAGTAAATCTGCAGGCTTGTTCAGTTACATTTTTAGAGTGAATTTAACAAGGATGTGGAATTCTTTCTGGACAGTGCAAAAGAAAAGTCTTTCCATTTTTAGTTGCTACCACTTACGTGTATTTCACACAGGCTTTCTAAAGAGGACTCAGCCAGCATATCAGTGCTTTCTATTATTGTAAGAAAACAAGGCAGAAGAAGCAGGACCCTTACTATCATGATTCGGAGGAACTGATTTTTTGTAGATACACCAATAAAATTGTTCATCTAAACCTGCACTGTCTGTACAATCTGGGGAAAATGGAAAGCAGAAAAGCTGCCTTCTGGAAGTGACTGCTTCTTTACGGGGAAAAAAAATGGTGGCCATTCCCTGGGAACTCACTCTTCAGGAACTCTAGAGTAACTAGCTGAGACTAAACAGCCAATTTTTAAAAAGGTGGAGTGAGAACATTGTTACAGAAGAGATAGAAACTTAATCTCTGAGTTGAGCAAGGGTCAGAACAATCAGCTCACAGAAATTACCTGGGAACTGGTCCATCAGAAATAGATGTTTGAATACACACAAACTCATAGCTCTGAAATTAATGCTGTTGTTTGGGGTTTTTTTAATTGGTGATTCCCTAGAACCAATTCTGCAGAACTACAGACAGCTGCAAACCAAATCTAAGCCTACAGGTAGTAGGCCAATTTGTATTGTGTAGCACATCATGCAGCATTGAAGTCTATCACAGCAACAACATTGCTACTATGGAAATTTTTTGTAAGAATAATGGTAGCAAAAAATTGTTTCAAACTAACATTTACTCTTCAAGTTTGCAGCTAAATGCAGCTTTCATCTGAATGTGTGTAGGGTAATGTCCCTTCATCTCCCTCCAAAAGTCCCATGAAGGATGCATCTTGTCTTACCAAAAAAATTGCTGAGTTTAGACTCACATCCTTCACAAGTGAGAAATGTTCCTTAACCTTAACATTAAAACTTTGTGATTAGGGAAATACGTATGAAGTACCTAAGATACATACATGTCACAGTACAACTGGGATTTTAAATAATGCATATAAATAAATAGAACCAAAATTACTGGTAACAGTAATACCACGTTTCCACAGTGCAAAGCTTGTGCCCAGAACTGTACTGTAAAACATTCAAACGGCACCACTCAACATAACAGCCACATTTTTAGTCTGATTTGGTCTGCTGCCTTCAAACTCTGCATGGTCTTAAAAAGCAATTTTCATGATCTAAGTAAGTTCCTCTAAAAATGGCACTTCCTTCCTAGTGTTTCGGCACTTTAGGATTACTAAAGTTGTTTGACTTTAAATCACCAGATAAAAGTGTCTCCTACACTCTATGTCATTATTTTGTCAATAAAGCTTATCAAACTCTATATGCCAGGAAGCCAGCAAATCTGCTCTTAAGTACCAATGTATCTCTAAAGCCTTAGGTGTTATTTCTGGAAACTATATTCCAGCATGACAATAACACTGCTTTAAGATGGACCATCTTCTGAAGGTAGCCCCAGTACAGTTCAAGAAAATAATTGTAATTACTTATATATGTATAAGTATGCACTAAGAGGTACCCAACTGTCCTAATCTTGTCCAGCTATATCCATTTAAACAAGTTCCTTTTCAGCTTTCAGACAACACAGCCACTTCCCTATCAATATTACCTTCCTGCTTTTGTAAACTTCTGACACATTTTATTTTGCTGTTCTGTTTTCTTCTTGACAAGAGCAGCTCCTTCATTCTGTTTAATAAAAGGAGAATTCTGTGACTAACATAGTGCATGAACTTAACAACATCCTCAGAAACATCAATTTCAAGGACTTTTATATGTTAATTTGATAATATACTCATTTTTAAGCATATTGCACACATTCAAGGACAAATAAGATTTCTATTAAGATAATGGATTGAACTACATGATGTGAAAATTGCAAACAACAGGAGGGAAGGAGCAGTGATGGCAACTGGCCATCATTAGACAATGCAGAGGCAAAAAAGAGGCAGGGAGCATGTACCTGTCCAGAGACAGATGCCCTTGAAGTACAGAAAGCCACAAAAATAATAAAAGGACAGGTAAAGAAACAGGGCAGATTAACAGGCCTGTAGCAGAAGAGCAAGATTTACCTCATGGTATTTAGCACAGCATTTATTTCAAAGTAACCTGGATATGTCAAGGTGCATGAAACCTGAGATTATGTAGTACTTGAATCCTGGAAGCCTTCTGAACCCAAAGGCTTCATTTCCTCCTGAACTACGTGGGTTGGTTTAGACAACACAATTATTTGCCTAAGAACAGGATAAGCTACAGGGCACAGATGAGCTTGTGGAGCAGCCCATGTTTCTGACATTTCCTAGTGCCAAGCAAGTGCCTGGGAATCACCTTGCTAAATTCACAAAGGTGTAAAACTCTTCCTGCTGCTCTGAGCAATCAAGATAGAAAAATGTGTCAAAAATCATCCTTTAATATGCAAATACTAGTTTGCTGAAAATGTTAGATAATAAAAGTATATAGTGATTCACAACGGCTCTGGGAGTTCTTTGGATTACTGGGAGTAACTTGAACTGTTTTTTTTTAATCAGCAAGTCAGTATTTCTCAGTAAGCATTCCTGACTGGAGTCATGGCTTTATTTAATTTTTTTTTTTTACTTTTTTGACCTTTTCTATGTGGGACAACATATTTGTGTTTTGTGAGCTTCCGAGGATGAAGGTTTTATTTCTTTCTTTCTTTCTCCCAATACTTGTGTGAGTAGGACAAATTCTTTGGGAATGAATAGAAGCTATTTGGTCTACAAAACTTATCCTTTTTTGGTTCTGTCTTTCTCCCATGATGTCATGCAGTTATTTTTCTGAATGACTTCAATGTGTTTGCCTCAACAAGTCTGCTATTTTATTACTACTATTATTAGTATTAGTATTAGTATTAGTATTACTATTAGTAGTATTATCTTTTTAAAAGGAAGGTTCCATCTTTTCATTTAAAAAAACTTCAAAACCAACAACAAAAAACCCCATACAAGAGCACATTTTTCTTTTCTTTTTTTCCCTCTTTTGGTTCATCATAATGTTTGGGAATTGTATTGTAAGGAATATATAAGATGGTACGGTAAATATCAACCGCCGCTACAATTTATATACTGAGAATCTCTGATAACATCATGCTGACTGTAAATAATTAGTAGGCCTCTTATATAATTTTAGTCTTTTCAATCTGTTATTGTCAATACCTCTCTACCCCATCCTAATATTTATTATAATTATGATGAAAGTATATTACATTTGATACAATTATATTAGTAGAAATTTTAAAAAGATTCCCTCCACTCACTCCCCCCCTAAAAAACAAAAATCTTAAGGTTTCAATAGAAAGGAAATTTTAAAATAATTCTAAAGATTTCTGTAAAACAAAGATTTCTGTGGTAACTGGAAATATACAGACATTTCCCTCTCATCTGACTTCAGAAGTAAAGGGGACAAATTCCAGATTGCTAAAATGGAATTTTCGATTGCTAAAATGGAATTTGTCAACGTAGAGTTTGGAACAGGTAAGTGGGATAGCAAACCTGATAAGAAGATAATTTGTAACACTGACTACCTTTCCTGCCTAGCTTCTTAGTAAAACAAATTTGTATAATCTGATTGTTGGCCTCTCAGTGCTAAAATAACTACAAATTATTTCCTGAGAAGCTTGAGGAAAAGCACTGTGCTCCTAGCACTGCATTTCTTCTCTATTAGTGAGAATTTATAACAGTATCTTCTCTCTTGAGAGTAAACTGGATTTAAGTGGCTACTGTGTACACATTGTGGTACTCTATGGTGGCTACAGTCAGAAAAAGCCCAGAATCTGGGCCAGCAGCAGTTGTGACCTCGGGAACAGAGGTGTTCTTTGCACTGCACTTCCCTGGGGTGGCGGCTCCTCAGGAGGAGATGGCACTCACAGAGGGACTCGGGGACACTCGCACAGCCATGCACTCACAGCAGGGTGGAAAAGAACTCCCCTGGGAACAATACCAATGACTTCAAACCTGTCCCAAATATCTCTGATGTACCCTGTAACATTGCTTCAAAGATGGCATGTGTTATTTATATAATATTTAAAATCCCCACAAATATTCGGTTGCTGTTGGCTTATTTCCTCTTTATCCACTCAAGTCCCTGACATACCACAGCTGTTCAAATATTCATTTTCATCTTGAAAATAAATTCAAAACCACACATATTCACCCAATTTTTTGACGTTTCTCACTTTCTGAAAGTCGTATGAAACTAAAATATAACCATTATGAATTTTAATCTATTTTGACATTGATGATATATTCTTCTATACAATTGTTCACTGACAAAACTACATATCTTTGCAAAGTCCTTTAACTAGCTTTTAGACTTGAACAATTTGAAATAAAAACATCTGAATTAAACACTCCACAAAATCCTGAGTAATTTCAGAAATTTTAAACAAGACTTCTAATTCTTTTTCCATAGTCCCAAATCACATGTTAAAAACAACACCCCTCGGTTAGAACCTCTGCTTTCTGAAACTCTTTATACACCTCTGTTATGTGCTGTGCCTTTATTTGTATTATCTCACAGTGTGTGCATTTGTAATACAGCAGGTAAAGGTAATGAGGAGCTGGTAATAAAACATAAGAAATAAAATCTTTTTGCTTCTCTCATGTTCTTCAGTGCTTCTCTAGGAAAAGCCCAGAAGAATTCCACATTAGAAAGCCACACAGAAAAGCTGTCAAGGACTCAGAGTAGGCAAAAAAAGAACCAGAAAACCTGGTCACACAAATATTTGCACTATGGGAATGTGGTAAGTGAGTCTCCCTCTGGTTATCAAGATAAATTATGTTGTAACTGCCATTTCTCTCATTCTCCAAGTTTTCAATGAAATTCAGCTGGTTAAAATCTAACCTTTCCAATCAGAGCTTCTCAGACTGTGGTCTCCATGAGTCAGAAGCTGCTCTATGAAATAACTGCAATTCTTTTTTGGGGTTCTTTTTGGGCTTGTTTTTGTTCGTTCGTTTTCTGGGTGGGGTTTTTTTATTGTTTTTTAATTCATGCACTTTCATTGCCACTCATGTAAAAAAGAAAACATCCCATTCTGCAAGGGAAAACAAGGGATGGAATTCAACCCTTACACTATTTTTATTAATTTATAAATCATGCTTTTGGCAGCAATGCATGGGATTGTCTATGTACTTCTTTTTTCACTAAATTAAGACATTCTGGTTTATATTTTCTGCATATTTAAAATACAATGTCCTCACTACCATAAACTACAGTTAACATTAAAGAAATAGCTTAATTTCTCATTGGAATATATATCAAACTGTTTGAATACTTATATTGTGGAGTAGGGGAACCATGGAATAAAAACTCCTTTAGTGGAATATTTAAAAAGAAAAGCAACAGCAAAAAACTCCTACCTTTTCTGTCTCTTTAGCTATAATTTTCTAACAGACTGTCCATACAGATCAATTGATATCAAGGACAAATTAATTTCTTTCTAAGCAACATTATGTATTAGTAATTTCGCATTTTTAAATTGTAAATCATCTTGCTGTTTTCAAGAAGTGCACTGGTACTGAAAAGATGGTTTTAAAAAAGGGTAGATCTAATAGGCAAGATGCAAAGGATGCAGCAAAATCACTGGAGTTTAATTATGGCACTGATTTATCAGAAAGTCAGTTATCCAAAATATTTTGAGTTACTAGAAATTTTCCCAGGTATTTTCCCAGGACTGACAGGAACTGAGAAACTTTTTAGCATAACTGGAGAGCATTCTTAGCAGATAAGCCTAATACTGAGTATGACAGAATCCTTGCACAAGCTTTGCAAAGATTTAAATAGGCTCAGAAGAAAAAGATAATCAACATAAAAGAATTGTTTACATATAGATTATTTCATTCTAAATATTATGTTTATGTCAATAAAAATGAAAGCATAAAATAACAAGTACCTGGAGTTAAAAGGAAGTGATTTTTGGGGCCTTAGTCTCCTTTGTGGCATTTGACATATATATTCATTTGTCTGCGAACTGTAAGTTAAACTAAGATTTTGTACTCAGTATTTTTAACAGTCATTTGCACTAATTTTTGACAGAGACTGGAGACAGCACGAGGTGAGAAATGACTTCTTGATTCTCCTTTGCAAGTTCCATGTGTAGCTTTATATGTGCACTTATGTGTGCTTATAAGATTATTAGAATTTTGTTGCTCGAGATTTACTTCACTGCATAGTTTTGTATGAATGATGAATTCTTTCTGCTCGCAGCTTAAGATGTATCCAGACCACTTAGTCATGGTGCAGGCAGGAATCCAATATTTAAACAGACTAATCATAAAAAATTAGTCACAAAAAATCTTAATTATTAAAGATAATAAAGGCCTGAGAAAGGTCAACATTAAACTGATGTTCGCATCCCAGTGAATTATTTCTTTTAAAAAATGTTTTTTTCAAACATCTGGATTCTTAGAGAAATCCTAAATTACTCAGGATTTCTATAAAATTAAAATCATTACATTTCATACTTACTTAGTAATTAGTACAAGGAGTGAAAGGAATTACGGAGAGCAGAATTAATGCTAAGTCATTGAAAATAATTCATTTATACAGTACCATTTATACAGCTACCAGTAACTCATATAAGGTGGTTAACACATAAAGTTGATTCTGTAAAGAAAAATCTCTAAAAAGAGACAAGACAAAGCAAGTTTACAACTTTTGCTATTCAGTAGTTTTCCAAAATGCCTTGGACAGAAAAGATCCTTTAAACCATTATAATCAGATTTAACTGTAGTGTCTCTTAAGTCTCTTAGCAGCAGGTGAAAAGATTGAGTAACTGCAAACACTTTGTAACCATTAACTGCGTGTAATATCAAATAAGGCCAACCTTTCGCACACTGTATATTTTCATGCTAGCCACATCCAAAATTTAGGTTCATAACCTTTTATGCTAATTTCTCAGGAAAAAAAATGGGGGGGAAATCCACAGATCACTGCTGAGCAAGTAAAATGAAGCTGCTATTTTTAAAATTTTACCGTGCAGACCCATGACCGGCAATGACCACAAAGCCAATTTTCCTTTGGTTCTGCAGTCCTAGAATGGGACAGCTAAGCTGCAGAGCAGACAGATGAAGTGAACTCTGGAACCAAGAAATTCACCTACCTGTTCCCCAGGTGTGGTCAAACACTTCAGAGACAGTTGTGATAGTCTTAAGATGTCACTCTTTTTACTAACTTTTTATCATCCTCAAGCCCCTGAACTGCCTTCCTGAGACTGTTGGGTTCAGCTGAATTTCCTTCTACAGCAGTTAAAGATTTCTCAATTTATTATACCAGAATATCTGCAGTCCAGTCACACTGAAACCTTTGAGGGATCAGAACGTATCCAACAGCTCAGTGGAGCTCATATGCACATCATGTGGAGAGAGGTTATGGAAATAATTGGGAATACAATTATCAAAGATTTTACTGTTTAAATCTAGCAGTCATACTAGGAGTTACTCCCAAAAGCGTTAAATCTTGGTTAAATATGTAGATTTTTCACAGAAATAACAAGCACATGCTCAACAGGCAGGTCACTTTCCTGCCAATATCAAATTTCAATTCCAAGCCTTTGGGTCATTCCACTATTTCAAAGAATAAAGTTGCCAGACCTTTGTTTTTCAATCAAGATAATACAGAACACACGTCCCAAGTTTACTTTAAAAAAAAAGTGAAGTTTACCATGCTGATTTTCTAAGTTGTTATTTCTTTGGACTTCGTGTGTTTGTTTGTTTTAAGGATTGTTATGGTATTCATAGTTACCCAAACTATGTGGATACTTGGTACAGCAGCATAACTTCTAGGAGTACTCATTTAGAATTTGTAGACATTTGGACTGAGTGCCAAAACATTAATCCCGCAGAATCTGAAGCTTAAAATTTCTTTCAATTATATTCTTCATATGCAAGAAATATATTTAAATTTATGAGACACAAGCAGATATAATAAAATGTGCACTGATATAAAATTAGAACACTTAAAATTACCTCTTAATAATTCTTCCTTTTTAAGAGTTTTTAACACTATGAGTTTTAGCTAATAAGTTCACACGTACAATAGTCTGGGAAAATCTAAGTAAAGCAATTTAATTTGAAAATACTCAACATGACAGTGAAAGCGGGGATGATGGAGCTAACGCAGTGCAACTCCGTAGGCACCAACATTAGGGGGTTCTCTTGTCTCTGGTCACACATTCTTATTCCCTCTCCCCAAATCAGCACCTCCTGACAAGATGCTGGTCAAAAGGACCCTTCTTATCTTTTTCAGTAAGCTCAAGGAGCGAAGCAAGTAAGATGTTATCCTAACAAAAGAAAATTATTTTCTGCCATTCCACTTCCCTGAACTGGTATAACATCAAGGTAGCAGTACAAAGGCAGGATCAAGATGACCATTCCTGTCTGGAAGTTTACTGTGTGCAAGTCAAAAATAACAGATAATGCTATTATTCTCTTTGAAACAACAGCAGGGAAAAAAAAGATGTGGCTGCCTGGGGAGGTGGTGGAATCACCACCCCTGGAAGTGTTTAAAAAAAGACTGGATGTGGCACTTGGCGCCATGGTTTAGTTGAGGTGTTAGGGCATGGGTTGGACTCGATGATCTTAGAGGTCTCTTCCAACCTGGTAATTCTGTGATTCTGTGATTTTGAAACCACAACTTTCAAAGCCAAAATGATGTTTCCAAGCTTCTAGCCTTCTATGTGTCTATTAGTTTTTCTCATATTTCTGATCCATAATCAGGGTGAGATTCTCTTGCTCAGAGAAGTACTGGTTATATCTTAAGATTTATACAAAGCAGCTGCTGGCTTTGTAAATCACCTTTCTACTTAAAAGTTATGTGATGTGATAATTCTTACTTTTCATATTTTATTCCACACTAACACCTCTTCCATACTCTTCACATAAGAAGCAATCAGGTGCATAAGTATTGTATGAAATAGAGAATGCCACCAGTGCAGCTTGTAGGTAAAATACTCAGAACTGTTAAGAAACTACCTTTGGAAAAGCTCTGTGCCAACGTGGGAAATCTATCTGTGTGCAAAATAGGAATTGTGGTTGTGGCTATGAAACTGCTGTATCATTAAATACCTAAGAGGCATTAAAAGGATGTGAAATCAGCCATATGCTGTCAGGGCTGAGTCATCCATGTCTCAGACATGGGGCTGTGGAAAATGTCCCACCCTAGCAGCTTCCAGTTAAGAGGGAACACAAAAGGACAATGGAGTGTCTGAGCCAGACGGCAACAAATTCACCCAAAATCTTCCTGCAAACCAGGGTCTTAAGCTATAGATTTCGCCCAAAAATGAAACAAAGATCAACAGCTACAACCAGACCTCAAAAGCTAAAGCATTTGAGAAGCTGTGGATCACAGAAACACAGAAAACCTGTGCATGGAGAAGGAGCAGTGAGGTGTGCTTTGCTAACTGAGAGCCAGCCAAACGAGAAGGAAACTGGCTTCAGAACTGTGACACAGACATGTCTGCAACATAATTTAGCAAAGTTATATACAGAAGTGGATGGCACAGAGTGCACAGACTATGCCCAAAACAACATTAGAACTGAGAAAGAGAAGTATACACAGTATATTCGTTTTCTCAGCTGTATGATAGATGCCAACTAATACAAAGAATCATTGATTTTATGCCATTTTTACACCTTTGCTTGACTCCTTCAACTATCACATCTCTCTAAGAGGTGAACTGTAAACCCTGAGTGAATAAAAGGGGGGCAAAAGGAAAAGCTGTGCTTAATCTTTCAGAGAATGTAGCGACACAGCTGTCAGTGCTCATCCTTGCCGGGGGGCACACGTGCAAGCAGCCAGTAAAGTCTCACTTACCAAGGAATAGAAGACAAATAATCTGACTGAAAGCTGAACCAGAGAGAAATCTACTTTCCACTTAGACCAAACAAAGCTTAAAGGTACATGGGCTTCAAGAGAAAGAATGGAAACAAAGCAATGCTGTCCATTTCCAGCTGACTGGACATTATGAAGCCTGTGACAAGCCTGTTTCTTCTCACTATTACATCAGTTGAAATTTGCAAGTCAGTTGTCAAATTTTCACTTTCAATAAAAGTTAACCTAATTATGATTATTTTAGGAAACCTGCCATGCAATGTTATTTACAAGTGGATCTTCACTACCGAGATGCTCTTCATTAAATGACTTCTAAAAAATTTGAGCTGTTACTTGTCTGTTCTTTCTAAGGTTTTAGCCAAAGGAAGATTTCCTACCTGAGACAAATACTTCTTCCCAATGAAATCTGTATTCTTCAATATATTGTAAAATTACATCCAAAAATTGGATCAAGACAACACTGAGTTGTTTTCTTAACATTATATGTCATTAATTCTGTCTTTGACTTCTTTACTCATAAGAATTATTTATTCATAAGAAATTTGCATTTTTAATACTTTCAATGCTTCTTCATTATTATGTATTTCTTATTTGTTTGTAGGAAAAAAGTATGAGGGTGCATTGTGATTTTCTTCTTTTCTTCTGGGTGGAGAACCACAAGCAGGAACTTTGGAAATCACACATTAGCACAACATTCAAGTCAAACCATGTCCAAACAGCTCTGGTTGCCTGCACTTCAAAGCACTGGCAAACCCCCCTCAGTGTTCTTCCAAGGTTTGCTCGATTGCCATAGTGGTGAATCATGACCATAAAAGAAGCTGTGTGAATGTTGGTTGGGTTTTTTCTCTCCATACAGGAAACAATAAAACATTAATAAAAAAGTAAGGTCAAGAGAGAACTATAGAACTGCTCTTCAGTGAGATCTAACTGGCCAATTTTTTTTTTCCACCTGGGACACCCAGTCAAAACAATTGTTATTGAAGATCTCACTGTGACTCACATGTTAAAATCCCAGATAAAGTTTTAAGTCACCCCTAACTCTGACAAACTGTGACAAAAAAACCTCTGAAACATTTTCTAGCAATAAATCTGTCAGAGTTTTGTGTATGTCACTCCAGAGCATTCTAGCTTGTTTTGGGTTTATTACTCAGAAAAAATTAAAGTATGGCAAAAATTGTGTCACTTAGCTCATGGAAAATTCAATGTTTTGCAAAATTAGACATCCAGGCTAATGAAGGAAGCATTAATATATTTCATGAATTTGCATTACCACAAATTCTGATACAGAGGTTGTGAAATCTTTGTCTTTTCTTCAGAAAGGCATTTCAAGTTTAATACAAGATCTGCTTGTTCTCAAAAAAAGTTGCTCATCTTGCCAAACTTTTAAAAGCAAACCAATGTTTCAACTGTATGGCAAATCTTGCAAAATTCTGATTAGTACAGTACTTCTCCAGAAATATTTCCTTTACAGCATTTCAATTTTTTTTTTCTTGCAGATATAAACCTGATTTTTATTTCAACTATATAAAGGACCACACTTATTTCAGTGTAGGATAGGATATGATCTATAAAATCTTTATATGAATCCTCTTTTTTGAAAGCACATATCTATTTAATTACAAATAAATCATCATATAATTAAAATAGCTAAGACCTGCTAGTAGTACTCTGAATAGTACAGAATGCATTCTAATTTATTTTCTCATCATGAGTATCTAACTGAGAAAAAATTGAATTGTAGACTTGAATCTCAAGAGAGAAGAACAAGGAAAAGCAAAGCTGAGTGAAATATGAAATTCAGATATCTTTTGGAACGCCATACTCCTGTAGAAAATAGCCCTTCAGGATGTCAAAGTCAACATCTGAATTGCCACTTTTGTACACGAAAGCACACAGCAACAGTACAACAGTATTTGCTGTGTACTGACTTTCAAGAAATCTGTCCTTAAGGACAGTCAGTCAGGTATGAAATAGCAGGAAATTTAAGACTTCTGTGCAGCATTAAATATCACCCATTCAACTGTCAGTCCTACTCAAAAACCTGTTTTTATTTAATAATTTTCAAAGTAAGCATTAAGCTAATAAACAGCTTTCAGCAGACAAATTTTACAGCTTCAGCTCTTGTCTAGATTAAGAATACTGAAGTTTAAATATCATAAAAATGTAAAACTAAAGCTGTAACATTTCAAAAAAAGACTTCCTATTTCCAGTGAATGTATATCTGTATGAAATGTGTTTGCTGTTGACAGCGGCTGATGAGAGCCAACTGGATTCAGTATTAATTTACAATTGTTTCAAACATACATAATACAGAACATTATGCCAAAGTCAAATGAGAACAGTAAAGCTCCTTTAAAAAACACAGCTATGTTTAACAGTTTCCATTAAGTTGGTTTTTGGCACCAGAAAGATTCCTATGACCCAATTTCCACCTGCTTATTGGCTTTATATACCATCCAAAGTAAAGCACCAAATGGGAAACTGCTAAGGAAAAGGTATCAAAACATGAAGTTTTTTTTACAGTTTGCCATGTGTATGACATTATTTCTCCACTTAACTTATGAAAAATAATTATGGGTTAGGGAAATGATGGAGACTGTGAACATTTAATTTCTTTAGGGAAATTCAAGTTAGGAGATCAACTGATTCATGTTCTGACAATTTATAGCAGCAGACAAATAATCACAAACATTTATTAGAGCTACTACATCAATCCCAATATTTTTATATCCTGTGTGTGGGTTTCACATAATTACGAATGCAAGAGTCAACAACGCAATACCAGGTAATGCAAACACAAATACTAGATTCCAAGTCCTAGATGTTTTTCAAACAGATGGCTTCCTCATGGTGTTATTTATTGAAATAAAATTCCACTTGAGCTTTTCAGGGGAAGATTGTTTAACAGAAACCGTATTTAATAATTTCTAATGGTATATGTACAAAATAGCTCAAGCTAATGGGTGGTAAGTTAGGAGGTTTCATGCTGCACATGTAACACAGTATTGGCAAGTGCAACGATGGCAAATTTATAACATTTCAAATAGAAAATTTCTCCAGGAGGTAAAACTTACATCTTAAAATTCTGTGGGGAACACACTGGCAACTCCCTTATGTGCAGCCTTTCAAAAAGCTGTATCTCAGTCTCTTTCAGCCACCCAAGAAACATCAATAATCAAATCCATTCAAGCCATTTCAATTGCACCTGTTTGCACAAGGCTTGAAGTCTAACTTGTCTGAAGTTGATTTAGTTACCAAAATCTCATTATATACTGCTATTTATTGACTCAGTAATTTCAAACATCTATTGGTTTGCATAAGCCTCTGCAAAAGCTTAGTCCTGAATACATTTGGGTTGAGTGTCTTGTTTATAAAACTCGTCTTTTTATTAAAAGGCAGTTAATAACACACAGTTTGTACTTGCTCTATAAAAAGTCCCTAAAGACTTCGAATTCTGCACTGCAGAATTTTTTAAGTTGAGGTAAAAGAAATTAAAGGATGTTTTTGGGAAAGAAGCAAAAGTTTTCAGGAAGGTCAAACCAATGAATCTTTGGAAACTCTGGCCTTAATATCCTAATTATGTCATCCTGAAATAGAAAGTAGCTTGTTACATCATTTGGTTCTTCTGCAAATAAAGATGGTATTTTCTTAATTCCCACTTACTTATTACATATTTTCATGGAATCATAGAATATCCTGGGTTGGAAGGGACCCACAAGGATCATCGAGTCCAACTCCTGGTCCTGTGCAGGACACCCCAACAATCCCACCATGTGCCTGAGAGTGGTGTCCAAATGCTTCTGGAACTCCTAAGCACCAGACCATAAAGGAAAATTTGCTTTGTACTTCAAAATTATTTTAAATAGGTGACTTAAATACAATTTTCCTGCCCACTACCTTCCAACAAGGGAAAACTTGCTATTAAAATCACTCAGATGTTTTAACCACAGTCACATTTTGATGTGTACATTTATCATAAGGGACATGTCATATAACTGTAGTGAAATCTCAATCAACTGTTGCATATAATCAACAACTTATAAAATCCAAATTGTGGAGGTGCCTCTCCCCTGAAATCCCGGGGGGAGGGACCCTGCAGGGTACGAGTCTGTCCCTGTCCCTGTCCCCATGTCACGTGTGCCCCATACCTGTTCCTGATTGCGGGTTTGGGGTGCCCAGCCCGGGAAGAGAGCAGGGTCCCATGGCTGGAGTCTGCATGGGAACTCCAGCCATGCTGGAGGAATAAATAATTTCTGAACATCTAAAGAAATATGGCTTCATCTTTCCTTCCAAGTTCATCACTGTCTTATACTTGTTGTAAGGATTCCCCATTACAACACCAAATAATTCAATATTAGCATGGTTTGAAGGTTACTTTGATTGCTTTTTCTGTAATGGTAATAGCTCATCTAAGATGTAGCTATTACTTTAGAGAATATAATTCCTACAATATACTTTGTAGCATCTTCATATTCCCTCATCTTGGAAAAAGTCCTGATCCTATTTGTGTGATCTACACTAAAGAAACTAAGAGTTACTTTTTAAAAAACAAAGAAAGGTATTTGTATTTTTACTTTATATTAATAAATCTCTTCCTTGTATATTTAAGGAGAAAGAACCGCAAACTGAAGCAAGCCTGTTGAGTGGTGTTTCAACACTGCAATTCTATTAGTCTTGACTGCACTTGATTCCCCCTTTCTTTACCTCCAAGGCTTCATAAGGTGGTCAAGTCACTCCTCATGCACACTCCATCGTTCCCTTCTGTCCCATTGTCACATGAGGGTCCAACAGGCCAGCACTAGGACAAGAAAGATTTCTTCAGAAGATCCTGTGATACTAAAGTGACATGCATGTCTGCACACTACTACTTCAGGGCAAGGGAAATAATGTGAAAACTAACAAATGTTCACCTTTTAAATTGAGAGCATTGTGTACTCTGGGACTCCACAAGCTTTTAATCAGAAGCATTAATTACAGTATTTCTGTTTATAAAGGTGATTTTCTGTTGCAGCAATCTAAGACTGCAACTTCAAAAAAAAGTCAGTTGAAGGTCAGGAAGCTATAAATGCTAAAGTTATTTTGCACAAAAATCCCTCTCTTACTGCACACATTCATCACTGCTATCACAGGAAAATATTTTTAACTTTACACTGTAAATTTTAAAAGAAGTATAAGTATATGGTTCAACTTTGCTAAATTATTTTGGACCAAAATAAGTTCAAGTTCTAGCCTGAGGTGCTTCTATTAGAGACTTGGATACTGCACTTTGCAGGCACTGCATATATTACACGAAGAATTATATCCTAAGCAAATTAAAAATATTTTTTATAGTTTGCTACCTTTCTTTGTGAGCCCCAGAGACTTTTTCTCTACACTCAAAGAACTCTCTCTGCATAAATAATGTATTTTATGAGTTTCTACTCTGCGTGGTTTTTATATCCCAGACACCTTCAAGCCACCTTCACAAGCCTTCTGGAGATATCTGGCTCACCAACAATGTGCGTAGCTGGCAGAACGTACACGACCTTTAAAAATAGCAATCTTTAGGTTTGCTTAGATGTTTTAATAAGTCCAAACACAGCACAGGAGAAAACACTGTACTGGAATAAAACAAAAGAAAGACTTTGTTGAAACTTTTAAAAAACTTGAATGTGAAATTAATGTTAAAGTCTTCATTCAAAAAATAAAACTGTAAGGATACAAAGAGAGCATACATGGAAGTTGAAATAAAACATAAATTGAAGCATTGTTTCTTCTTTGCTATGCTCTGTTTTCCATACAAACTCAAAAGCAAAAATAATAATTAGATTATTAAAACAAACAAAATCCAACTTCAACTTACTCCCATTTGTTATGCAATCAGAGCATTCCAAATGAGTCCTGGTCTGTCAGGGAAGACGGAATGCACTAGATATGAACTGAAATTAGTATGTCTCCCAATACTGACCACATGCAACAGGATAAACCCTTCTCCTTGTGCTTACATGATGCTTAAACTAAACCAGGAGAATATCTGAAGAGAACTGTAGCAGATACTATATGTGACTGGAAAGTATTTTTGTGTATTTATTCAAAGAATTTTTTAAACTTTGTGCCTTTTCCTACAAATATCAAGATGAAAAGTCTATGTTGTCCCACAGACCTCCATTCCTACACAAATACAGAAACATTAACCAAGAAAAATTGGACTATGATTTCTAAGAACAGCTATTCTAATTGTTCTTTTACTTCATTTCCTCTTGCCTCCTCCCAGCTGCATTATTCCTGTGTACCATTCAAGTTGCATTAAAAACCAGCTTCTGTGTAGCAGTGTAACTGGCCAGGTTAGGTTTACAGTGAATATTTATCTGCGAGACCCCAGGCATGTTTTCAGTGCCTACTGTTGTGAAGGCATCTCAAAAAGTAACAAGCTGTATTTTTGCCTAAGCCAGCTGCTCAGAATGAACTTCTATATGAAATCTCTTACACAGTGACTACATTCCAATTTCACAAAGCCTTCGTACACATTGTTCAAACTAACATTCCCACCAAATGAACACACATTTCTAACTCCATGCTCTGTGCTGGGAGTTTACAATACCAGGAAAAGCTGCATTGCAGGTCTTTTCAGGACAAGAAGGCGGGGGAGCAGGGAGCGAGATCACTGCAGAAACTAAGACTATAAAACAACACTGTCCCCATGCATTGAATTAAAATACAGAATAAGACAGCTTAGCTAAATAACACAGTTTAGTTAAAACACTATAGAGGCAGAGGGAAGGGGAAAGGACCAAGACACAAAAACATAGCATTTTACAGTGCAGACAGATCCTGGAATGATTTCAGAAAGAACAAATGAGGCAGAATAACTTGCTTATGTGTTTATGGAATAAGTTTTTATGGTCATATTTGTCAAATGAAATTGAAGAAAACTGTCACACCTGATTTTGTCAAACAATTTATCATAGATGTAAAACAAGTTAATTCATCATGTACTGCCTTCATGGAAAAAATTCACATAGTCCCGAGTAATAAGTACTAAATTCATTTAAGCAATTATTCTTTTAATATGCAATAATGCCCTCATATGAAAATAAAATACACTTATGGAGCTTAACTGAATTCAGTCTCAGAGTAACTTCAGATATGTAATTATCATTTCCATTTTACATATGGAGAAACCAGAGACACAGAAGGGTTAAAGTGTGTTGCCCAGTGTCACCCTAAAAACTGGTGGCTAAGCTGATGGTGACGAAAATCAGATTATCCAGCGCCATCCTACCAGGAAAAACAATTATCTGTCTCATAAATAACAGAGCAGCTCAGGAGTGTTTCTCTACTTTGCCAACATTGTGGATAAATGTTGGCAGTGTAAATGTGTGGAATTTGGCATAGGGCCTCTTTCCTTACAATGTGTCATTCATCCTCATTTTTAGCAATTCAGTGGCTGTTCCTTTTAGGTGGCTATTAAAGGGAAGAATAACAGAACAAAACCAGATCGAGAACACACTGATGTTACTCTAATGAAACATAAGTTAAGTAGAACATGCTTTAGGAACTTTGCAGCATTAAAACAGATCTACAATAACCATCAGATTAAGTGCTAGAGCTGTTCTAGCCCTGGGATCTAGTGAAATATTCATTCTTCTGGTTTGATTGTGTTGGAAAAATGTGAAGTTGATTGTGATATGATTTTATAGTAAACTGAAAGAACTGCCAGTAAAATTACCAGAGCAATTACTCTATCTAGAGCAAGCAAAGACAGGAAACACGGTACTGCTTCCCCTTACAATGCTGTAAATCTTCACAGCTTCCCTGAAGAACAATCCTCAACTAAAAACTTCAGCTAAATACAATATTAAATTCACATTTATAAAACATTTTAAACCTCTGCAGGTTGACTCAATTTTGAGTCTCCCGGCCACAGCTACTTACATATAGTTCCAATAATTAAAGATTTCTGTCTTCTGGGAATAAGATTGCGTTGCAAGAATAAAAAGCACTGTGAAGGCAAGAAATGCTTTAAATTGTATCTTATTCTACACTAAGTGTGAAAATCCATTCGTGAACTGTTCTGGTTAAGTTGTATGCTGCTGTATAATCCTCATCAGAGCAGTGAAAATACAAACAAACTGAAGGAGAAGAAAAATTCATTATTCATATTTGTTATAAAATCTCAAGTAAGTGCATATAAAAACAAAGATCAAAATGTTTGCAGATTCCCACCAACCGTGAATTTCAGTGTTAAACTTGTGATAAACATCCCAGGGTGGAAAAAAGACAAATTACTCTATGAAGAATTGCTTTAGTTTCAGACAAATGATTTCTACAGGCTTTTCAGCTTCCAAGTTCAGGATTATGTAGAATATAATATTCAGTAGCACGTATGGCATAAGAATTGGGCATTGTACAAGGGAACTCATGCAACTGTTCAAACTCCAAGCCTTGCATTTGTAGCTCCCTCTCAACTCAGCGATAAAAGGAAAAAAAATCTTCCAGAGCATGAAAGGTGTGAGACAGTTGCAGGCACATGAGAGTGAGCTGGATCACAGAGAAGTGCAGGAACTGGCATGTTTGAATATGACTAAGTGCCAAGCAGTTCTACAGCGATTTAAACACAGCTCAGACTTCAGGAAGTGGAGTGGGAGACTATGATTTTGAATGTGGCATAATATTATTTAATCACCAAGCCATTACCTTCTTCTAATGAAATATAAGGAAAGCACTCATGGTTTTCAACTCAGCTATGTCAATTCTCCAGTTAGTCTTCTGTTTGGATATTTCAAATTTTATAAGGGCTGTTAATTCCTTGCCTTGGTTTTATTATTAAGCAGATACTGTGTATCTGTGATTATGGATGCTTTAACTTATTTATATTACCAATTTTTTCCATTCCAGTTTCCAGGACTAATTTAAGTTACCTAAAACCCAGCCAGAGCATGCTAAATTGGACCCACCCAACCAGAGGGATCACTGGCACAGTTCAGAATTCCTCTCAGAATCATTCACACTGATTTCTATTCCACAGAAAAAAGTCTGGAACATGGCAGCACCCTCAGTTTGTTATCTACAATAATAGCTCTGTGCTGTTTACACCAAAAGCTTTGAAAATTCAGTGTGATGGGGTTTTTTCTAGTTTGAATATCGACAGATCTTAGTAGGGCTCTCCTAATCTATGGAGTAAACACTGATGTCTGGTAGGTTCAGAATACACAAAGCAAGAGCAGCAATGGAAAATTCAGAAAACTCACAAGTCCTGCAAATTTTTCTGATCTACTATAAGTACTTGCATTTACATCTCACTACTGTAAACATTTTTACTTTCTGTTTTTCTAGGTTAGACTACATTAAACTTGGCAAGCAACTCACTTCTCCTTAGAGGAAACTTGAAAATCATCTGACCTTTTTGCCAGACTGAACTCTAAACCTATCTGATATGCAAATACATTTCAGCATTAAGAAAAAAGGACAAACCCCCAAGTTTCCTGAACAAGAGTTAGCTGGCACTTACATTACTCAGAACACTAGACAAGTGTCAGCTTCCTGCTGTTTTTTCCCAGAAGTTTCTACAGTTGGACTGTTAGCAAATATAACTCCAGTCAGATTTATAGGCCAGAAAGATCACTTACTCTGTTCTGTTTCCCACAGTACTGAGATGCCAATGCTTGGCCTTATTCTTCCTGTGCACATCATATACACATCTGCAGTCATCACATACTCCCATCTAGATCTAGACAACACATTTTTGTATTTTATTTTTAGAATGTGCCTTGCAATACAACCAAGATCTCCCCAAACCAGGATGGAATAGAAACTGAATATTCTCTTCAAAGACTGCATGATGTCTTTCTCAGCAAAATCTGCTAACAGTCTCAGTAATTATCTATAAACTGAAAAAATAAGCAGAAAGCTGAAAAACTTAAAGTATATCTAGCATCTTCCAGCTGTCTCAAAGAACCATACAGATAGTAAACCTACTAGGAATGTTTGATAAGAAAATATTTCTCACTTTTACAAACTAAAATTAAATTATTAGATGAGGAGTTCTTACTAAGGTTCTTACTAAGGATGTAAAAAGAATCAAGAAAAGGAATTTATACAATATAAACAATTTCTTTCATTTTCCAGTGTCTATTTAATGTTTGTGTATTGTTTGCTAACATTAAAAAAAAAAAAGTAGGTTCTTGTAAAGATTTGTGATATAAATACCACAGTATTGGCATTTAATAGATGAGCTGTGCAAACAAGTAGTAACAACCTTAGAGCTTGTTACACTAGTACATTCATGTTAAACAGTATGAATTAGTTGTCCCTAATAAGGACAAGACACATAAAATCTTCCCCAGTGTGAAACATCCATATGCTGTGGTCCAGCTGAATGCTCAACACTTCCAGGCAGTATTGATAGAATTGCATGCTATTCAACAAGACAGGAAAAAAATTTTATCTTTTCTCACTCTAGTGTCACGTTTGTCAAAGAGCATTCCTGCACAAAATTTCACCTGCACAAGACTTTTCAATTCTGTTTAAGAAACATTAAATGTGAAGACATAGGCAAAAGTTCAACAACTAATTAACAACTTCTCATCTTTACTGATAACCTTTGTCCATTTTCTTTCAGGAATTGTAGGATTTTTTCGGTTTTGGGTTTTGGATTTGCCTCCAAGCAAAACTCTAGCAGTTTTCTCTAGCTTTTATCATGTGTGACAATGTACAGCTCTCAGGCTGTCAGATGAGCTGTTGGTCAGTGCCCCCAGCCTTGCCACCTGCAGGAATCCCTTTGCACTGGTGGCAGCATGGCTGAACACAATCCTTGCAGCACATTAAACAGTCACCAGGCCAGATTATTCAGTTTATGTCCCACTTCAGGTAAATACTCTGCATGTGCAGATGCAGTGCTCTGCCCATGAACACACTGAGCTTACACAGATTGCCTGAGTCATACAACAGCCCGTGAGAAGTAAAGAGACTGGAATTTCAAACATAGTGATAATTTCAGTTCTTGCAGAGAGAAACAACGTGAAACCTTTTTGCCAAAATGAGTAATGGAGATATAAATACTGATTACAGCTCACAAACCTACCTTAAACTGTGTGACTACATTTGAAATTGTACTCTATGTTCAATTCAAAGCAGAACTTTTATCCCAATAATTTATTCCTAAATATAAAGGTAAAATACACATAAGTAAAATTGTATGTAATTCAACATTTTTCAAAGGTTTTTTTACTGCATTTCTAAATGCTGTGTTTATGTGTGTATTTGTTTTCAGAAATGCATCCAGGAAACAAGAAAGTGTTTGGTTTATTTAATGAAAGTGAGCATTTTGTAAATAGAAGTAGATGAGAATGTGACAGCTGCCTTTAAATGCACTGTGCATTACCTTAAACTGTTGAAATATACTCGGGAAGGAACGCAGGAAAAAACCTTTAAGAAACTGGAATTCAGAACATACCACAATTCTTTTCTTGTCTGAACTCCTGTAGAAGCAAAACACAGAACTTTCCAAATTCCTTATATGAGAAAACATCTACATTAGATTGAAAAGCTTCTACTGACAGAAAGTCTGCTTCACCAATATACACAGGCCTGAGTGCCTGTTCTGGCAAGCAGCAATAAGAAAGTCTGTATGCTTTTGAAGATACTGGGACACACACAAAAGCTTCTAGCTCATGCTCAAAACACACACACCTCAAGATTAGGTATCATATACACAAAAAAGAAGCCAGACAATGTCTCTTCAAATATGAGTTTGTACATTCAGCATGTCTTCAAAAATTGCCAGACTGGGAATTCTCTCAGAACACTGAAGCCTTTTTTTGCCATGGAAAAGTACATTTTCCTCAGAAAATGCTACTTTTTACTATTGCTTATTAGACCTATTTTGTATGTTGGAGTAGCAATTTCAAACACACATTTTTTACAGATTACTTCCAAGTCAGAAAAACAGCTCCACCTGCTAACATTTGAGTGCTACTAGTATGGAAATAAATTCAATTGAGCATCATTCTATTCTTTAGTCTTCTTACAAATTCAACAGTGTTGTAGAGTTTGTATAGCTGCTGCTATAATTTTTTTCAGGATAAACGACAATAATTTAGATTTTAGTATAAGCTAGTATTCATACCTAATTGACTTATTACTACTGTCATCATCAGTGTTTCAAAATACCTTTCAGAGTAGTTGCAAGGAAAAGAGGTATTTGTTAAAACCATCAGTCTAAAATATTTTCATACTTAGTTTATATTTAGTCTAATTCTTCTAGCTCTTTTTTCAAAAAGGAAAAAGAAGGTATAAAGAGGCTAAAAGACATTAAACAAGTGATTTTGCGACTGAATCTCCACTTTACTTCAGGCACATTCTCATCCCAAATTTCATGTTAGACATGATGAATTAGATGAACAATTAGATGTTAAATTCATGTTCTTGGACATTATTAAAACCAAAGGTGTGAGTCTCAAAAATTCCTCTGTGCATAACTGCAAATATCCATTACAAATTATTATTAAGATGTTATAAACACTTCAGAACACCTTAGCACTGCACCCTCAACGAGACAGAAGAATTTACTTCAGTCAAGAAACCTGACTGAAGTACTAAAAATGCAGTGATCTGTTCTATGAGAATGGAATACTAAACATTTCAAGCAACACCTCATTTACCTCCTAAAATTTGCCAGTATAAACACTTCCCATTAACTTTTTCACAGACTCATCATTTAGTACCACTATCCTTTAATCTGTTTTAGCAACAATTACTGTAAAACCTCAGGGGAGTACGGCACAACCCAGCAAAAGGGTGATTAGTCTACAGGTGAGGGAGTCCAGCAACACTGGGGTGAAATTCCCTGGTAAATCATCTCTGTGCAACACTGTTATTCATTGAAGACAACATGCTCAGCGCAGGACCAAACAACTGAACTATTATTTCCATTTTCAGCAGTTCTGTGTCATTGTAGTACGAAGTTTCTAATGGTAACTGTCAGCTTCTCAACAACACATCAAAAATAGGATAACTGAAATTAAATTGAGCATATGAGAGAATTGAAAGGAAAGGCTGAAGCATAAACCTTTTCTAAAGAGAAGGAAGGATCAATTTTAAATTACTGTGGTATTGTTAGCAAATATATATCTTTATGTATAGTTATTTTTTGCAAACTAGGCAAGAAACTTCCCCTAATGCAAAAATTTTAAATGGTAGACACGTGCATATGCTTGGAGCAGACTTATTTTTGAAGTAAGAAGCATCCTACAATTAAGTCAGCAAACATCTAATTAAAGAAAACTCCACCCCTGAGTATATACATGAACTAAACATGTTCAGTCATCTTTAAACATTTTAAGTTGAAAACACAATTTGAAAGAAATATTGAAAGTTGTAATACATATTCAGAATCAAACAAAACAGTCATTCTTACCTCAGTAACAGTACAAAGCTTTTTGAGGCTTATAAAAGGAATTGGTAACTTAAAAAAAAAATCTTTTGAAGAATCAGCATTAATACAATTGTATTTTCAGCCATTTGATGGTTTGAAAACAGATCACACATTAGGATTCAACTGGCTCAGCACAGCCAAAACATAAGGACTTTCATGCTTAGCTGCACACCTCTACCAGCCCCATCATACAGGGTCACACTGGTAATAAACTGTTTGCAAAATTTGCAGACTATAGACTGGCTCATGTACAAATACAAGTATCAGCTCTTTTCAGAAATTAATATAAGCACAGGGAAAGTCAACTTTTCCCAGTTTGGCTGCATGTTTTCTATACTGCATTTCTGAACAGATGTGTTCCATACAACTTTGCCTTGAGCTGGGACCAACATGTGATCTGCTATAGTGCTCATGGAAGCACATGGCTGCCAATAATTATTCTGATGGAAAAAAAGTATTTTTTAAATTAACTTCCTGCATACCTGGTAGAGCAAAAAGAACATATTAAATATGAATACAATGACCCTATAAACCTAGGTCTAACCCACCATCTATTGCTTATCATCCAATGAAGGTATGGCAGTACTTCTGTAAAGCACACATGGAGTGCTAGTTTAGCGTAAGATAAAGCTACAACAGTACAATACAAACAAGCAAATGTTTATTCATTTACCAAGTGTACTGTGGAGTAACTAGAGGAATCTGCTTCAATATACACATCTGCTCAGCTGGCAGTAGTCAAAACACATCAAAAGCTAAGAACTTTTGATTTTCAGGAGTCTTTTTTATGCTCTGATTCTCTGAATTGCCGAGGACATTTTTGTCTGAACTACGTTTACTATGATTTAAAGACAGAGAACAAATCCAGGGTGCTAGACGTTTTCTGGGCACCATGACAGAACTCAAAAGTTTAAAGAAAGAAACAATTACATTACTTTTTCCCACAATCACCAGAAGTTTTTGCTTTCTATCTCTCTCTTGGTTTTACCACTTAATCTATAATAAAATTTAGTTCTCCATCTAAATCATCCGAAGCTTTTAACTTTTTTCTCCAAACTATAAACTCAAACCTTACACCAAGAACAGGCCGTTGCACTTGCACCAACCTTAACTTCACATCGGATTCAGTCTCTTACCTGTCCCCATTCAAATCCATGCTTTAGGGACACTCACTCTTCCCTGAGTCTACATTACACAATTATCACTACTTCTCATTTACCAGCAACTTCCTATATCCTGTGCTGCAATCCTGTGCATTTTGACATTAATGCTGCTCACCCATAAATACTTGAGATGAATTCGAAAATTATTACTTCAAATACAGTTTTAACGTGCTTTCTGAGGCGAGCAATGAAGTACTCCAACACCACAGATTATCACTGTCAAGTCCAAGTTCCAGCCAAATAAGCCCATTTTTGTTCCTCTGCAGTGGCAGGGTTTCAGCTCACCTACCTCATTTGCTGCTGAGCCAGACCTCCCTCATGTTTCTCCACACCATTTCCTCAGATACTCCCAAATTCAGGCCTACACTGCCAAGTGCCCTTTTTTAAAAACACTTCTCACAAAATTCCTATATTTTCTCAAGGCAATTCCTCACTTCCTTCAATGCCATCTGCCAGCGCTTCTACACTGATGCTTGTTGCTTCCAACACCCTCCCCAGCGTCCCCGCAGCTCCGTCCCCTCAGAGCCAGCGGCGAGGACGGGCCGCTCCTGAACCTGCTCCAAGCAGGGCGCGGGGAACCCACCGCCTCAGCAAAGCCGCTTCACGGCTGCTGAGGAAAATGTTCCACGTCAGCGCTACCGAGGGCCAGGTACCACCGGCTCCTTGGGACAGTCGGAAGGCACAAGCACAACCCCTCAGGGCGGCTGCAGCCCCGGCGCCACGCGGCCGGCGGGGAGGGGAGGGGCGGCGGCCGCGCTGCCCGCGCCCGGCCGGCCCTGAAGGGAGCGGGAGCTGCGCCGGGACAACGCCGGGACAACGCTCTCAGCACCGGGGGGAGGCTCAGGGTTGGCGGGGCAGGGCCAGCAGCGGGACTCGACGCTCCTCAGGATATTCTGTGCCTCAGTGACCTCTGAAGTCAGTAAGAGCACAAACCTCCAGCGAGCAGGAACCCCCAGAGCCATCACAACTAGTGATGACAGCTTTGCTTTCCCAAAACAAATTCTATGCACATACTTTAAACATACATTATGAAATAAATGTGGATCTCATTTAAGCTACATTCTTTCCCTCCTAGAATTAATTATTTCATTTAAGGCGCAGGGAAGTGGACCAAACCCCACACAAGAGTGAGGTCTGGTGTGGGGTCAGTGGGGCCAGTCCCTGCTTAGGACACCACTGTCCCCCGACCTCTGACAGTCGTCCACCCAAATTTAATGTTAGAAATATTACAGCCCACTCCAGCACAGTTTAGTAGCTTACCCAGGTTATCAACAGATAAAATCAAACACACATAAAGACTAAGCCATGCAAGAATCCTGCTTTCTTACGTGGTAATAATTATTGATAGAGATCAGTAACATCCTGCTTCTCAAAATGACAATTGAGAGGAGGTGCGTAGAAATACTGGGTATGGCTGCTAACCTTTGTAGTAAAGTATGGACGTAGCCGACTCTGAAGAAACAAGTTTTAAGGGATTGTATTATGATGTAATTAAGACTTGTGTTTTCCCTGCAGGTATGTAACCTTTGCTGTTCAAGAGGGAAGAAGATCCTAATGGCCTCAGGATACAGACTGCAGGTGGATTCTCTGTGGCTCTTGAGCAGCCAATTCCTCCCCCCTTAACCTGTACTTCTGACAATCCCTTTAAATGCCTTTATATCCTTTCATCATCAAGACTCTTAAGCTCTGTTCCAAATCATGTTATGCCAGTTCTTCAGGATATACATTTAATAATTCTCTCCAATATTTGGAGAGAACACTATGTGATGTACCTGAATCACCTCCATGAGAGATGAATGCTCTATACAAATTTTATTAGGTGTTGTACATATTCTGAGAACTAAATTTGCAAATTGGTTTGGATACTCAAGATGAAAGTGATTTAAGTATTTAGTCCTAAGGGCAAGAGTCTTGGGTAAGAAAAGTCTCTGGCTCCTTGAGAGCAGAAGCATTCAGTTACTAATTTTCTCTTGCATCACTAATAGCAAGTCTTCTTTCCCACATTTTAGTGTGAGAATGTGATGACACAGCTGCTATTAAACAATTTAATTATAGTACTTCTGGGAGTATTCTAAGGTTAGAAATGCAACATTTCACATTTAACATCTTGAAATTATTTTTCCCTTTGCAATGCAAGTTCATAATCGTTTAAAAACCCATGTATTTTGACATACTTTCAAACAGGTTATTCCATGTTTAAATGGCATTGGTTTCCACTCCAGTGTAAATACCATATGATGGAAGCCTTCTTACTATTCCACTCTTCCCCAGCAATGGTTTTGAACTTGCTGATTTGTAAAACTCTTTTGTTTTCACCCGTCCAAGGGAAACACAGAGCAATTTAAATCTTATAACAACAGGCTTTTCTTGGTTCCATTTCACAAATATCTTAAAAATAGTCCATGGAACACAAAAGGGTTTGATACTCAGGATGACCAAAAAATTGTTATATAAGGAAGAAGGAAAGAAAAAAAAAAAAAAGATTTCACTAAAACCATTTCAGGTGCTAATAAATAAAAGCAAGCCATTTCCTAAGAAAATGTCTTTAATTTTCATGTTATGGAAATACATATTTTGGTTTTATTTCCATGATACAAAAATTTAAATATCAAACATTTTCTGAAATCTACCAATGCAGATCCTTTTTTAAACAAATAAAGGGCTGGTGCAGTTAGCAGGTTTATCACAGGTACCAAAAAACATTTTTTACAAAATCAGGATTTAAAAGTGGAAACAACAACAGATGTGAAAACAAAGAAAAACTACCTCCCACCAGGAAATTAATGTTTGAGAAACTTTCAAGTTACAGTTTTTTGAAAGGGTAAGGTATGTGTAATGCTGGTATTTAGATGAATACCACCTGCACAGGGGGTGGGGGTAGAGAACAGAAATTCAGGAAAATGTTCCCAGATAAAGTAACTGGTAGAAAGCAATACATGAAACTGCAGTTCTACCTGTTTCCAGAATGCTGACAGCATACTGATGCTGCCTGAAAAAACAACTAAATATTAGGAGTTAGCTGTGTTAACTCCCCAAGCAGAGGAAACAGCCTAGCACAAAATCACAGAGTGCCAGTTCATGTTGTACAGTTCATAGCCAGCATGCCAAAGGAGGTGACTAAAAGGACATTGAGTGTTGCTTCTTAAACCTAACATCAGTTACAACAGCAAGGATTTCACAGGATCAACAACAAGTCATATACTAGGTGATATACACACAAGTAAAATTGACAGTGATTGTTCAAGAAACAGTTTAAAATAATTAAACTGATTTTCAGGACACACACTGCTTTGTTAACACCACTTTATTTAAATAAAGTATGGCTTCCAAGAGGTGTATTCTCTTAACTGCTTTCAAACAATTCCACTTGTTAAGGCAGTTGTTTCCTACCATGTTTCAGGAACCTCAAAAATTCCAGTGGAACTAGTTGTGAGGCTTCCTAAAAGACAGAATCATAGAATAAAAATTAAATCAAGCTTTTTTTGTTGTTTTTTCAGAGGATATTAAGACATATTTTCCTGTAGAGGGAAGCTCTAGAAACATTACTTGCAAGTCAATATTTACAAAGAGAAACCAAGAGACTGTTTATGAATAGGCACTTAAAAAAAAAAAGACAGAAACGGAGAATATAAAGGTTAATTTCAAGCTTCTTACATAAATGGTAAATACTGTATTTTTAACCCTGGTAATTATGTAATTTTGGTTTTGCAATTATTGGGATGATAAAGTTAAATACTACTTCCCCAAGTGTACTTGTTGCTATTTTTATTTAGGCTGTTAAGACAGGGAAGAATATTTCCATCCCCAATTAATTGGAGAATAAAGATGACTCACACTAATACTGATAACACATGTTCCCATAATGCCAAATACACAGCCTGGATTTTTTTACTTGGAATTACAGTAGACACTCTTGTCATTTTGCATATGCTTACATGCCCCAACTGCCCTACTGAATAACAAGAAGAAAACAATTTCCAAGCACAGCTTTGGAATCAGCTAAGAAAGATTTTACTCTAGCAAATCAGGAGAAAGGATGCTTGGTATAAAATACCACTTTCTGGATAAAAGCTGCTGGTGCAGATATTGAAATGAAGCTTTAATTATGAATATTTGAATATACTTCAATGCAGGCAGTGCTCCACATGACTAATATGGTATGGTCATCTTGACCAAATAATAAGATATAATTTTTATTGTAGTCCAATTTCTGCAAGAAATTACTAACAAACACTGAAATAGAATCAACAATTAATAGATCAATAAAAATAAAATCTTTTGATGTTCAAATTCATGTGACCTAAGGTTAGTTATTTACTTTTTTTTGTATAAGCTAACAACTCACAAAACATTGCAAAAATTAACAGGTGAAACATCATCATCTGATTGTAGCCTGCTTGCATTTATTCAGACATTCACTTCCAAATATTTTGGCTAAAAAATATATAGGTATTGAAATCTGAAAACACCCACCTTCACACATCAACCCTAGGTGAAAAGTTTTCAGCCAAATAAATCACAGTAAAGATTACGGTTACAAACACCACACAGAACATTAAATGTATTAATGCATACATCAAAACAGAGTGCCTTCAATTTTGCTTATGACATGCAAAACACTTTGAGTAACTTTAACTACAAAGGCACATAAAAAAATGTTAAGAATAGCTAAAAAATATTCAAAAAGCTTTATTTTAAGGAAGAAAGTTAGCAGAAGCAATAAAGCAACTACATTCTGATTCCTTTCTTTGGTTGGTGTCAGATTGGGTTTTCACTGGTTGTGAGTTTTTTGGTTTGGAGTGAGTTCTTTGCTTTTTGATGTTGTTTTGGGTTTGTTTGTTGAGTTTCTTTACAATTTTTGTACGATGCAGTCTTCAGTTTCAAGAAGAACTTGGAATGTAAAGGAGTAAGTTACTGCTTGAAGTGAAGACTTTCACAGAAACAATTTCAGTTCTGTTCAGGCCTAGGACACTTTCAAACATAAAAGAAAACTATGTGCATGAACATTGCACTTACCTGCAGGAACTTCTTCTGTCTTGATCTTTTTCAACTTTTTGGCTCTCTTTTTACCATCTGGAAGGGACTCTGCACAGGAGTCTGTCTGATCATTTTCTGGATCTTGGCCTTCCCCCTCTTCCATATCATCAGAACCAGTTTCTTCCTCAATAGGACTCATGCTTCTCTTTCCCACTGCAGTAGTACCTGTAAAACTGCAACATAGAAGAAAGATGATCATGAAAAGTCAAGAGTAACTATTACATGGGTACACATTGTTGGGTACACATTAAATGCTTATGAAGGTAGAAAAAGAAACTGTCATAAGTGGTGTAGCATGAAATTACATTACCTGGAAGATCCGACTTAACTATAAACTCCATAAATTTGCTGTCTAATCCAATCTTACGTAGATCAAGCTATTCATTCTTTGTAGCATCGATGTCGCAAATTCAGCTGCTACTCTGATGAGATCACTCATCTGAAATGTAATTAAATCAGTTCTCTATCTCTGCACAGTTTTACATTCTATTCTCACAGTTATGCAAGCTCTTGTAAAGCACTGTCAATAGACACCAAATTATGCACAACTGAAGCTTCAAAAGCACATCTTGATGTTGAAGGATTCTACATGCTAACTTCATCCTCTCTCCTGGAACTACAAGTAGTTTCAAAAGCATTTCTATTTAAAGGTAGAGAAAACCATCAAGTTCCATATAAAAACTTTAAATCTGGCTTTTAAGAGTCCTATTATTCATGGGGCTGGTAAAATAAAAAGCACAAAAAATTGCACACTCATTTCATTAGCAGCATTTGAATGAAGTCTGACTAACACAGTATAAAGATGAACTTAGAGCTCCACTTCATTCAGCACACACTGAAATAACCCTGCGTAGGCTTTGTTCCACTGGAATGCTATTGTTAAACTTCCTTAAACGACAAACGACTATGTTAAAATCAAATTAGCATGAGTATAAAAAACAATGCAGTAGCAAGGGGGCTAATTAAAAACCAGTTCCCATTAAGAACCTCTAGATATGTAAACACCAGCTACTTAAACATCTAATATAATGCTTTTAGAACAACCAATTTAAAAAATATAGTTTTAGACTTATAAACTTCCATTTTTAAATTAGAACTATACGACATGGCTGTGTGCATCTAAGCCATGTTCAATTCTGTGAGTTAAATAAATATTAATACTAAGTTAAAAACCAAAGCCTTACAAGGTATTTTTTTTTTCTTTTTAATCAACAGCAGGGAATTATGGTGTTTCAATAAGGTTTCAGCTACAGGACGAGCTGTTAAATTTTGTAGTACAGTTTTGGCTTTGAAATGGAATTTTTTCAGCTGAACATTTTGCAACTTAAAACAGACTCTGTCTGGGATGTCCAAAGGCAATAAACAAAGATGAAACATATGATTACATCTCATGCTCTTGCTTCCACTTTAGGAGCACAAACACCATTTACTTTGACAAATAGCTGGTTTTTGCTCCAAACATTCACACACAGAAGGCCTTCTTGCATGATTTCTTACAAATCATCATGGTGAGTCATACCACAACTACCACCAATAAAAAGATGGAAGCCAAAAAGCTGGATAGAATTATTAATCCTATGCACACACTTCAATATTGCAAAACAGGCAAAAATAGGGTTGGAAAGAAAAAAATTCTAGGGAAGAAGGAGCATTTAGGAAATGAAAACCACTATTTTTTAAAAATATAGTTTAGAAAAGCTTGTAAGAATTCTACTTTGGGGAAAGCCATTCTGAAAAATACATTAGGAAGAAAAAAACTCAGGAGCCATAAATTCTGATCCCAGAATTTCTTCAGACATATTAGGAGCCCTTGGCTCTCAGAAGGGAACTTGCACTCACTGTAGGAAGATCCCTTCTTGAATGGTCTTATGGCTGAATTAAATTTTTTCCAACTTATGACTCTCATGAAGTTATTGCAAATAAAGAGAAACAAGTTCTTGACCATCAGTGCACATTTAGTTGGGCACCAAAGTACAACATAAAAATTCATTTTAGGCCTTATGGTCCTCCTGCAGATACCTTAAGGGGAAAAAAAAACCTCACCACCAAAAAGTGGCAGCACAAAATACAAAATAAACGTATTTTATAATGAAGAACCATTGACATCTTGCCTTCTCCCAAAATACTAATTTTATTGTATACTCATTTATTGATTGCATGGCTTCTAAAGGTGAAAGGGTTAATTTTTTTACATCTTATTCTTCTTTAACCTAAAATAAGATTGAAGATTACAGCAACATTAGTTATGCACTAAGTAGTAAATGATTATGGTTGCATATACGAGTAAGAGCACTACTCAACGTTCAGTTTTCTGATTGTAACACTTATTTTGGATGTGTCCACATATCTGCCTCAACTTCCTGATTCAGCTGAGACAAAAACAGAACAAAGTTAAAGATTTGAACACAATAATAGCTCTCAGTCTTTGTCCAATGCAGACAGACTTCTTTTATGATCCTCAACTGTCTGGATACCTGAACCATTCAGAGACACAGATTTACACCATCCTCTAACTACCTAACACATCTGTACTACAGCTATCCAGGCAATAACTGTATTTACTTTCTAGAGAATCTATTTTCAAGAGGCACTAAATAGCAGCAATCCAACTAGGACTACAGTAATTAAATTGAAAGAATGAGCAAGTGGAGGGGGGCAAAAGGTAGGAAAACAATTATGATCATGTAGCATTGAACATCTTCTGTTTTGGAAAAGCATGTCTGAGTTTTAAAAGAAACACTTCATCACAACGAGGCATTTGGAACTGGCCTGGATATATGTGGAACTGCAACTTCAAATAAATTTCACTTACACAAAAATGTAAGTTGTATTGACACTTGAAATAACATTGAGGGGTGGGAATAGATAGTGATCCATCACAAAAATCAGTCATTTCAGCTTAAGAGTGGTGAAATCACCTGAAATAACACTACAATACAGGAATTGTACAGGAGGAATACTACAATAATTTGCTTGCAATATTTGTTATCTATACCCTTAATACCTCAGCTTTTGCCAATTATTATTCTTTAGTGGGTAATAAACCACTATAAACAACCATTTCTGCAAAAAACCAAAAGAATCGTAAGTAGAAACACTTAAACATTTCAAAAATTAGAATTAAGACATTCAAGGAAGTGGTGCTACAAACAGCACCCTGACTTGACAGAAGATGCAGCATTCATAGTTTCAGATAGAATATTTGTAAGGCAAAGTGATGTATCTTTTCCTGTACTTCATACAAGTCTTTTGCCATTGGCCTTATCCTATTTTACTATTCCTAGATGATGATCAGGAGAATAAGTAAGTACAAATAGAGCAGGACACCAAGTTTTCCATAGAGCATACCCTCTGACTTTTCCTGCTATGGTTTAACACTATTTTGCTAAGGAAGAGCTCTTAAAGCCATGCATTTAACAGTCGTGGCAGAGCTGGCAGGCAGACATTTGCTAAGCACAACATAGCCAGCTCCATCTGTTTCCTAAGTGTGTTCTGAATAGCAACAGCTTTAGACAAGGGGATCTTATTTACTCTGTGAAGTTTTGTCAAATGAAGCAGTTTTTCCTCTACTTCTCCACTGTACATCAATAATTAGGCATATTTCCACTGAAATAAATTTTTATATTTAGCAATAGTATTAAGTCATATGCAAGGGATATATATTAATTATAAATAACTTCACTTTGTGACTGCTATTAATATTAATAAACTTTATTTTCTGCCAAGAAGGTCCTCTATAATATAGGACTACAGATTTATCAATAAGACAAGAATTAAAGATCCGTTGTTACATATTTATCAATCTGTCAATTTAAGACAAAAGTTCCTTACAAGAAATACCCAACAACTTCCTTACTGAATGAAAAAGTAGCCAGGACATATTGTCATCATGGAGACAAACAGCTATTCTGCAGCTGTGCTCCTTGGCAGAAGCTGATGCAGCAAGCTTATTAAATAATAAATAAATAAAGGATGTAGTAACATGAAGCTATTATAAGGGATCAGCTGCTAGATACATCACAGTACTGAATTCTCAGCTAGATACACCTTCATCTAATCTGGACAAACATACACATTTATACATGCATACATATAAATTTGTCCTAATTTTTTATATAAATATTGATATTATATTTTATATAAAATTATTATATAGTATATAAAAATATAAGTGCTTTATATACATTTATATATAAGTATTTTTATATGCCTTTGTCTGAAAAAATAAAGTGTTCATCTTGAGTGAAATGAAAGATTATGGTTTGCAGTTCCACACTCTAATCAGATTACACTTCAGAGGAAGCATTTACAAAATATAAATGACAAAAGAATAAAATATAACTAGTAACAAAAATATATTAAGAAAAACATGTCAAAAGACCTGCATGAGAAGGAATTTGCAACAGAACCAAATCACTTTATTAATGGAATAATAAAAGAACAAAAATTTATGTAACATCAATTACAAAAAATGATCTCTCAACAAAATGTAGGCTGCTATCCAAGGATATCATAATGCTGATCATGTAAAAACAAAGAGCTACTTGTAGAATTTTACAACACCAGATGAAAAAAAAATACTAAAAATTTTCAAGGAGAGTAGGAGCATTGCTTAGACAAACAAGCCATTGGGGTATGTAAAACTTTTAAGGAAAAAATTTACTGAAAATTTTTTTCAGCAATTTTCCAAACTACACATTCGTGGCAGACCTTAAATTTCTCTGCAAGACAACAGCAAATCAGCTTTCTGTATTTCCTGCTCTCCATAAGCTGCCACCGTCCCCATCTGACTGGAACCTCTGAGGTACCCAATGTTCATTGAGAGGAGACACTTCCTCTGGCAGAAACGAAACTAGGACTTAGTATTTCTTTGCAGCAAACTGAAGGTGCAGTAAGTATTTTCAGACTGTTTAATAGTTCACTGCCTTAGTTATAGCCCTCAGCCTTAGCCACATGCAGGCTAGTGCCAGGACAATCCTTAAAGCCCCTCATCTCCTCACAGCATGCACTCCCCACGCTTCTGAAGTACAACAGTTCAATTAAACTAACTTCATTTGATATGGATTTTATCATCAGCTTCCTCCATATGTTTTTTGGAATCAAACATGTCTATAGCACATTTAGAATTCCCACCATGACAAAAGCCATGAACATCTGACAGCTTGCCAAAGTACACACCTGCAAAATCATAAGGTCATGAGAATAACAGAAAAAATTTAGCAAATTTGTTACACAACAGATTAATATTTACAGGAAGATATAATGAGAACTAGAACTTAATGTAACATTTCCAAGAAAGATAAAGTAGAAATACCTCAGCACTGGTTTTATGACCACCATATTTGGTTTGTCTAAGCATGGGGCAGGGAAGAAAAGAAGAGACAACCCCCCCCCCCAAACTAAACCAAAATATCAGCTTAGAGAAATGTAACTTATACACTCTACTCAAATTAATTTTCATATAGAAATGATAGAACTGAGGGGACAGTACGGGAGAAGAATGGCAGTAACTTGATGGGTTATTTAGACAATCATATTAACACTAAAATCTCTTCACATGCTCAGCTACACAGATGACTGAGAAAGAAGCTGCCTGCTACCATCATATCCAAAACCTGTCATTAATAGCAGCAAGTAAAAATCGAACAAGAAATACACACAACAGCACAGGAAACATACTGTACCAGAACCAAAAGTGGCATGTCCTGACTTAGTTTTGTCCTTAAATAATGAACTAAAACTCTTTTCAAGTTTTATACTAGAAGTTTAAAGCCATGCAAGTATCATTTGCTATCCTGTTTCAAAAGCATCAGGACAACTTCATCAGGACTGCTCTAGAAGGGAATTTATACCCTTCTCTGTGGCACTGTTACCACCAGGGAAAGTCAGCCCAAAACCAAAATGGTCTTTACAAGGATATATGATGACAGCTGAGCATCCACATGACTTAAGCCATCCACAAGTGTCATATGAATAAAGAAAATAAATTTTTTATTTTGGTTATATGAAATGGTGCTGCTACATCAAACTCAGAAGCTGCGATGCAACCTGCCCTCAAGATCAAAGAATTTAGAAATCTGTCCAATCACATTTGTGATGAAATTCCCTCTGTTCCTTTACCTATCATCTTGTGATAGCTGATGCACCACTACTGATTTATATGCAAAGAAATACATACAGAAAAATGTCCTGTGTTAGTTAAGAACTACCTGAAAACTGTTAAATTTGGAACAGAAGTGCAGTTGGAACATGAGCTGGCAGCACAGACATCTCACCTGTTAACACAGTAGTATCGACTCTGGGAAACATAAGGTGTGCACTGGGTTTTTAACCTCTTCCTCTCCATCTCCTTCCAACTATCTTCTGTACATTTTCTCTTGGCCTGTTTTTCTTCATGTTTTTTCTCCACATATTCTGCATATGTCTGGATCCTATAACTTTCAGCATACCGGCTGGTGTTTACAGCTATAGAGAAGAAGAACGATGTTATATACAAAACACTTAAATGACAGCATGCCCTCTCCTGAAATAACTTATTTTGAAAAGCAGAAGGCTGCAAGCTATTTGTTCTGTTCATAAAACAATTTTTAGTTCCATTGTTAGCAATTAAAAAATAAACCAAAACAAACCCAAAATGCCATGCTCTCCAAAACTCACACTGTCTGAATTAGATGCTCAAAGCTCTTCTCAAAGTCAGACAGTGCAAAAGGAGTTAAATCTGCTTAAGATGTTTCTTTCAAATTAGAAACTATCAATTCTTCAGTCGTAACCCTCTTCCAGATTGCTTGTTGGCAAGAAAAGATTTCCTGGATTTTTTCCCTTTTAGTCTCATTACTTAACACAGCAGGTTTATTTTGCAAGTCTGCCAGGAAAAGACGACATTTGCAAAGCCTTTGCCAAAACTCTGTTTGATTGCTGTGAAACATAAGCTTATTTGAGCTGCATTTTTGGTTGCACAAGATATCCATGGAAGAAGCACTTAACTAATAGCCAGCTGTTCCATCCTCGTATCTTTCTAATGTCTGATCTCCCTTTAACTAAAAAGACTGCAAGTTCAGGGTAGAAAGATTTCTGTCAATGCAAAATTAGAAGCACTTCAAAACTAAAGAAAAAAACTTTCACTGTCTCCACTCAGTAACAATTTAACAACATTCCTTCAAGTCCCAGCATCTTCACAGCTCTCAGCCTTTAGTCTGTGAGCCAAGCTCTGGCCTGATGCCATCCCTGTAACAGATGAATCAGCAAATTAAACTGACTGTCAACTGGTGTCTTCTGCTGCTTTCAGCCCAGCTTTCTGAAAGAAAGTATTGTAACCAACCAGTAAACCAGTTTAAATGTAAAACAAAACAAACCACCCCAAACCTCAGATTGGTTTTTTTTGCACAGTTTAAAATACTGCAATTGTATTGGAGACAAAATCCTGATATTATTATGCACTTCCAATTTTTTTTGAGCAATTTCAGATGCATACCCAACTTTTGGATTCCAGCTGGGCTATACAGGTATTCTGTGCTATGTCTAGAAATGGCAAGCTCCAACATCAAATTTCAGAAAAGGTGAGGAGGATGGAGGTATGTGGTTTTTTCTTTTTCATCTGATGCATACTCATTTGTTAAAACACAATAACACTATTTGTTTTGCTACAAGCTATCAACCAATGTTATGGGTCTGCCATTTAATTTCCCAACAAACTCAGCCCTTTTTTAGGAAAAAAACCCAACCAAATCATTTGAGGCTTAAAGATAATTCTAAAATAAATCTGTGCAAGAGTCAGTATTTTTCAACAAAGACAACTCTGCTTTCTTGAAATATGGCATGTGTTTTGCAGCAATCCAGTCATATGGCACACACACACACAAATATATGTATATACATGTACAGCATATATATTTGAAATAAAAAGTTACGTGTTAAATAAATTGCTTCATCATTGAACAACTGAAATGAAGGCATATGGAGAAGTATGAGGAGCCACACAGATAAATCAATCTTGCATGGTCTTGAATTGAAGAGCAGCTCCCTGTAAGAGTTTAATACATTTTCTCTGATACTTTTTTGATGAATGCTGTCCATACTGCCTGACAAAGCAAATACAGTTACAGCGTCCTCCACTCCCAGCAGAAGAAATGCATTGCTAGAATGCTCTGCGAGCTCTAAAAAGCTAAAGAGAACTCAGGGGGGCTATTTACCTATTTCTTTAAATTGTAAGAGAGGAGACAAATCTTTCTGTGATAAACCTGACCTAGTAACCAACACCACATGGCTGCATTTCACATTAATTGCAGCCCTCAAGATTCTGTCTCATAACAGAATAATAGTAATTGCAAATTATTTTAGGAAAAGCATTTCTAGAGGATGCCATCTTCCCTCGTTATTAGGGAAGACATGGAACAGGCTGACCGTCACTGAGTGGTCCAAGAGGAATGGGTACAAAGGCACCCTTTTGGCACGTCCTTGCTTTTATGCAGAGCAACATCCTGACAGGTGGACACTGACAATATTAAGACTCTTAATAAATAGACAAATATATTAGTGAACTGTACAGGTAAAAGAAGAGCCACAATATATAAATACAATAAACACACACAGCTATACAGATTCAGGCTGCAATACTCTACACTTAAGTTTATGAAATACTGAAGTAAAATTTCACCTGCGAAGCCTTTAAGTGACCTCTGTATCAATGCTGCATTAATCCTATCTGATCCTCTTCTACTTAACACCTGGGACCACTGCCTCAGCCAGAACAACACTGTGAAATTAGTGAGAAGCTAAGTCAGTGTTGTGTTTTACTCTCAGTACTCACTGTATGGTTCCACAGCCTTATTTATTGACTACTAGGGCTATTCTAATGCCATGTAACAATCATGATGTTTGCCATGATGACAAAAGTGCACATGCATAGTCCACTATTTCAAAGTAAAACTCAGGAGTGGAAGCAGCAGTGCTGTGTGCCTGTTTTATACACAGAAAGCAGAAGACCCAACGTCCCAAATTAGGGGTCATCTTTTAAATTAACCTAAATGGAGTTAAATTGTCCCCTACAGAATATTCAGGGCTGAGCTCCTCCACAGCAAATGTACAAACATATTCCCAGAGAAGCCATAAATCCTAGAGAAACAGTACATGATTACATAGCCATGGACATTATCAAGGCATAAGCAGAATTCAACTACGTTATGTTAAATATCAGTAAAATTATCATTGTAATATTAATGGCCCCTTTTGTTAACCTAGATACAGTTTTCAGTCTTTCAAGCATACGTAGACAATTTCTGCTGCAAGGCATCAAAATGTTAACACACATGACTAATTAGTTAGACCAAAGTCTCTTAAGTACACTTGATAACAGCAACTATCTGCAAGCTGTACCCAAACTGATAACACCAATTTGTACACGGTGCTGCTCCTCCCTTTGTCCTCCTCTCCTGTATCAGCTTGAGATAAAAGGTGCCTATAAAAGAGTGTTGTACAAAGGTTGTCATCTCTCTTGGCATCTGAATGCAGAGCAAGGAGCAGTATTTATGCAGTGACAAAGCAGCTCTTCACCTTGCAAAGGAGGATGGCAAGTTAAGAGAGCAAACCAAAATGAGGCTTTACACCTCCATGCTGGATAACAGGGGAAAATGGACAGGTGGTCTGAAAGAAAATGGTTTTACAGAAGAAAGATAAAGTACTAAGTACAAACTATGCCAAAGACAAAGAATCCACATGCAATGCTTAAACTTAAAATGTTTCTCTCAACAAAGAAGAGAGATGATAGTGTAAATCCACTGAGACATTTCATGCTATGCACATGTATGTAGATTGTTATAAAGGACTTTAACTCCCTTACAGATGAAGTTATTTAATTATCAAAAGAATTCAAACTACTTAACCTTTGCACCCTGTTAACTACCTCAGTAATTAATACATTTCACAACTTTCGTTTCAACTCATTTCAAAAAATCCAAATCAAAATTAAAAGGTAGTCACAAGACTTCCAATGTTAAGAAAAACCCCTATTCAAACTTATGGAGTACAAAGGGCAGTTGGGGTTTGGGGTGGTTTTTGTTTGTTTTGTTTATTTATTAGCTGATGAGAAAAAAATATGGCTGCAGGTACCTTAAAGGCAAGTCTATATCATGTCCTCTTAATATCACAACAGTAGTGCTGGAAGTTGTAAGATAGCTATCTCTAATGTGATTTATACCACAGGTTGTAATTTAGTAATTCATTTTCCTGCTATGGTTGAGATTTCTGAACAACACAAGCTGAAATTCACCACATCTCAATCCCTACATCTAATACAGAAATGATTTAAAATAAACACTGGCGAATTTTTACTCCCAGGATTACTAGTGAAGTGTTCAGATAAGTGAACCTACAAATTAAAAGGGTAATGTGTTTAGAACATTTCCATTCTAGTCAGAAATTCTCCATGTCTACTATTACTCAAAGCTCAGAGAGCTCAGACCTGCAGGACTCTCACACAGAAATTGGCACAGTCTGGCCCCACAGCTGATTTCACCTTGGTACCAAATGGGAGTACCCCATGCTTTGCTCCATAGCCCCTGCTCCAAACCACCTGGTCCCACTCTTAAATACCTCCAGGGATGGTGACTCCACTGCTTCCCTGGGCAGCCTGGTTCCAATGCCTGACAACACTTTCAGTTAAGGAATTTCCCCTAATACCCAACCTGAACCTTTCCTGGTGCATCTGGAGGCCATTTCCCCTTGTTCTACATCCCCCTTGTCCTCCCCTTTGTTACCTGGAGAAGAGACCAACCCTTACCTGGCTATAACCTCCCTTCAGAATGTATCTGGCATAAATATCACATTAATTTATTGCTGAGAACAGTCATGTGAAATGTAATTTTTCAAACGCTGGGTAATACAGAATCTACTACGTGCGCCTTCTCCGAATTCAGTGAGGAGGGACTGATACACACACAATCTCAAAATACTTTTTAGCTATTTAAATTGTGGTGGAAAGCACCCATGCTAAGTAGAAGGCTCTACAGTAAACCTCAGTGAACACTAACAAACCATAAAGTCCAGCCCTGTCTGAGAAACGCAGAAGTTCAGAAAGATTAACGATTTAAACACAAATCATTGAAAGGCTGTCACAATTCCAGCTGCTGCACCTGCTTTAGTCCATTGCTCCCCTGCTGTCTGAATGCACTGGGCTTCTCAATGCCGAGAGGAAGAAGATATCCTGCACACACTAAATTCTATATGAGCTCATGTATCAAGGCACCAACACATGGAATAACTTAACATTACTTCAATGCTTGCCATTTACGACAAGCAGTTGCTTTCCATGTGTATTTAAAACTTCAGGTTAAGTATATTTACTGCATTTTAAAACAGCAAGAAACACATTCTCAGGAAGATTCTCAGGTTAAAATTACTCTAAAGTTGAACCACTGGTCTTAAAATACTGCAGAAGTTATTCATAACTAGAACAGAGATGTTACTAAACTGCACCTAAGCCTTAGGTAAAGGGAATTAAGTTCAAGTGTTGGCTGCTAAGGGAAAATAAATGAGGTACATTTTTGAGGTACCATTGATAAATTTGTCCATTATTTTCATTAACATATAATCATGCAAAATGTCTCAGAAGGCAAATTTTATTTGCAAGCACTTTAAAACTTTAAATGTATTTGTAAGACCTTCCCATGTTTTAAAGATTAATTCATTCCAAATACTGGTGGTTTTTAAGAGTACATTTTAGATGGCCTATAAAGACTCCACAAGCACAGACATCTACAGGAACCTCCCTTTAAGAGTGTATTGAGTTTCTTTTTAGACCAGCAACCTGAACAGTCAAAGTTGGATGACAACAAAATTCAAGAAAACCATGAAAAACAAGAGCTTAACATCGATACAAAGCATTAACTGAGGACTCTCAAAGTTAACTGCACAGAACAGTTGAGGGGCTTGAAGTGGTTTAAACACAAATACTTGAGGTTATACTAATTTATTCATTAAAATAAAATACTGGGTTTACTTGACAGTTAAGACAAGCTGAAGTCTCTCCCATTTTTCCCACCATTTCCAGACTATTTGGATGAAGTCTAGACCCTTGTAAGTCACAGGATCATTGAAACAGCACTTATTCCATATAAACCTCTCCAAATGAAAGGCCAACTATAAATACACAAAGCTGAACAGCATCCAAAGGCAAAGTTATCTAGCAAGACTGAAACCTTAAGAGCCAGAAGTTGTATGCCAAAAGTTAGTTCTGAAGTTTCTTGTGTTCATCAGCTCTAAGAGTGCACAGTGTTTATCTTCTGCCACACAGTTAACAAGGATGTGTTTCACATTTGACAGAAATGCTGAGACCACTGGCAGTGCAACTTGGCAACAGAAAGTTTTGTCTCCCATATGTCCAACTAAAGGAATACCAACCATTTAACCAATTCTTTTTAACTACCTACTTTGAACAGCAAATCCCAACAGAAAATAGATTGTGTTTATTGTCCATTATAGTTTTCAGGTGCTTGTGGCCTGGAAATCAGTTTATAGCACAGCATATTGCAAAATGTTAGACAAATTAGAGCCATCTAAACCACCACTCTCATTAACCTGCTATTGGCTTTAAGATGACATTGTGGCAGTCCAACAGTAAGAGTGACACAGAGCCCACGGGAAGCCAAGAACCTTGCCCTGGCAAGGATCAGGTCCAGCTCACACAGACAGGCACAGCAGGGTGACTGTGCAACTGTTCCCTCCCATTTGTCAGGCTGCAGCTTCCACTTCAAGCTATAGAGAACAATATGATTTTATAAAAGAACAAACCTTTTCTAAGCATAATAAATCAGAGAGACTGCCAATGTGTGAGTGCATGAATAACCAAATAAAGGGAAGATTCTTGGACATTATTATAAGCAGCAAATTGAGAAGTTTAAGGCATCTGACTCTTGATTCCCAAGGTTTCTGGTTTGTGTGTTTTAAGCATGCCATATTCAGTTGGAAAATTAGAAGCAGCTCCAAAATTACCCATAAAAATACTGCCCTTTTCCCTACTTAGTTTTTCAGAGGAAAATAAGTGGAAGGGGAAACAAGTCTTTTTATATTATGAAAGATTCATAGGTCCTTCAGGGTAACACTTCAACAATTAAAAAATTGGAATGCACATTCTCCCTGGCAACATAAACACTACTGATTACCACATGAAATTTGATGAGCTGCTTATTAGCTGAATTCAGCTAGTCAAGTGTATATTTCATAAATAGAAAATCTAATGGACCAATGTTTTATCAATCAGTTTTGGACTGGTTTTTAATCGTTACTATCCATGATATTACCTAAATCAGGAACATTGTTTCAAAGAGCACTGGGGAAATGAAGAGATACATTTTATTCCCTACATACTCAAAATGGATTTTTGAATCTGTGAGAAATACAACATAATCCCAGGCCATTGATGAAGTTTTTAGCCCATTTAAAATACCAAAGCCAGGCGAGTTAGAAGCAACAGAAACAGCATAGCATTGCAGAAACAGCTTATGCAACGCGCCACGTTTTGAGAGGTCTGATAAAGGTTAAGCATGATAATTAATTATTTGAAAGATGAAAGACAACTATCACAATTTCAATACTACCCTTAGGTACAGTTACACAAAACTAGTAATATAGACAAATCATATTTCAAGTTGTCTTGTAACACCTGTGAAGCCAAACAAAATTAAGAAGCATTGGAAATAAATTTTTAAGAAACCAGGCAGATTCATTAACTGGTTATCTTAACCATGCACATCAAGGGAGGACAGCAGATCCGCCTTTAAATGATCTGCTGTTCAAGTCTCTAACTTTATGTTAGTTCAGACAAATATGCAGTATTTGATCACTGCTGCAACAGAGAAGTAAAGACACCTCCCAGGTATGAACTGGGTTTCAGAATCTGATAGACCCAGAATCATTTAACAGTCCATGCAGATAATTGCAAAACCAGTCCCATTTCCATTGCTTTTTCACACACCACTTTGCATAAAGATGAAAAGTAACTCTGGATGTTTTTACAGTGCCTACACTCATCTATTATGGAAATCTGAACACTTTAGGGAAACTTCCATACACCCTTCATGTCCTTGATCCATTTATGTCCCAGAGATGTTTTTGTTGCACTTAGGTTTTCTTAACTATAGGCATCAATACCAGCTCAGAGCCAGAAATCTCTCTAAGAGGAAAGCATACAAGTATGCCCATAGCAACATCTTGTCTTGTATTCATATTGTTTCACAGGCCTCCAAGGCTTTTTATAAAGTCCAGAAGATACAGACACTTATATAAAACAGGTTTATAAACAGGCCACAATATTAGTTTACCCTAGGTTCTTCACTTAAGCACATCTCACTAAATCACAAACAGTGACTTTTATTACCTAAACAGTTCACTAAAGAATTTAAGATCAGAAAATAGAATAACAGAATTGATTTTATGATGTATTTATTACAGAAAAAAAAACCCCAAACCAACCAAATACTAAGAATTTTAAGCAATTTTACAGTAAAAATCCCAATTTTTTGTAATTGAAGTTGATATAGTTTATCAGCTTGGTTGGCTCACTGCTTTTAGCATATGAGCCTCTACTAACCTGATTTCATAAAAATCTATGACAGACTATAATCACTTGAGCTTTCAAACAAATAACATGTTTCCCAGCACGTAGGCCACACAACAAGCCTCCCTGCTTGTCAAAACAGAAAAAAAGACACAGAGCAGTGCCAGAAAGATTCACTTTCAGTATTTTGCAGACATTATTTTTTTTCCAAAGTATGTAGCTGCTATAATGAAAACAAGACAAAAACCAGAATCAAACCAAACAACAGAACAACAACAACAAAAGTAGTGGTGATAACATTTATGCCAAACATTTAGACAATGGCTAAGTAACTGAGGTGACAGCAGTGGGGAATTTACTGTAGCACCATCTAGGAAGGCTTTATTTGACATAATATTTTGTCTGGAACTTCTCATTATAAGTTATATCATTCTTACACCTATATATAGATGAAGAAACAGTGGCTCTTGCTGCTATGGAGCAATTGCTGTAAGGAGGCTGCTGGTGAACTCTCAAAAACCTCTGCAGAGCTAGGAATGTATTAGGAAGTATGATAAACACTTCCAGGATGTTAATAAGGAATTAGAGAGATGCACTGATTGTGCATCCAGGCCCTGAAAGCTTCTTTATTTGAGCTTAGCAAGGATAGGTGACGGTCAACTCAGTGGGGGTTTCTAATATGCTTCATTCCTTTTTAGAACTTAACCATGGGAATTCTTTCTGTATAGCTCTTAAGTGCTACAAGACTTCAGCCTGTTAATCAGAAGTGCTACATATATTGCTGTTCTCACTAGCTCCACAGCATTTGGTGCAAGTGTTTCAGTAAGTGGGAATGACACTACCAGAACATATCCTGGATCATTGTAATGGCCTACTTCAAGCCAGTGTTCCCTGAAATAAGGGTATGGCTCAGTACTCATACATATATACACCCAAAAGAACTACACAAACTACTAAAAGCTTGTGGATTCATCTACAGTAAATTAAAAATCTTTAAAGAACCTCACTCTAAAATACAAATAAACCACCCCCAAAACAACATAAAACCCCAAACCACAAATAAACCCAACCTAAAACGCACACACACCAAAAAGACTGTCTTCCCACATAACTAATAGCAATATTTTCAAATGTTTAAATAAAATTTAAAAACTTAGGTCTGGAGAGATTGCACATTGTTTATATACAGGCTGTGGGCACATTAGCAGTCTCTTTGGACACTATTATTTTGCATGTGTTCTACAATGCATCAAAAGGCTCCTCACTGCATTTGTTCCTTGTAAATATAAGCCAAACTAAATGTTTATGAGTCCAAAGGCTACTTGGAAGCAAAGACTACAAAAGGCTTTGATAGTTCTACTCTGTGCAAAGTAACAGTAAAAAACCCTCAATAAACACTGCACCAAATGAAGAAACCAGCACTGCTCTACCTACAGGTTCAGGTACTTGGAGGACCATGGAATGAAACACAAAACTTTCAACCAAGTCCAGTGTGGACCAGTCTTTGCTGCCACACATGTGCTGCTGCTATGCAAGTCCAGTTCCCCCAAGCAAGTCAGTGGTTTTGTCATCAGTCACAGACCCTGATGGGTCAGAGCACTCTGCAGGAGCCAGCTAAAGTCTTAATGCTTAAGTAATGCTTCAAGTAAATTCAGTAACACTTACCTATTTGTACTTGCTCTGGTTGGCTCAATGAAACAAATGCTGATGTATCATCAATCCACGAAACCTGAATGTTACCTAGAAAAAGCAGAAGAAATTATTATGACCTTTTATAGTTTAGACTTGATCACAGATTTTTATCTGATGTACCATGACATAAAAGAGCCAACTAAGAGTAACTTGCACCTGAGAAGGCTTTTGTCCACTGTACAGGTGTGTAGTTCACACCCAGCTGCACAAGGGCCTGGAACTGTTCAGAAAATTAGGGCTGCACATGCATCATTTTCACCCTCAGACCTTCCTAACCTCCCTTCAAGGCTTCTATATAATTCTACCAAATAAATTGAAGAAGTTTTCTGGGAATTTCAGCCCTTTACTCAAATAAATAACAACTACTTGAGTGATGATAAATTCCAGTCAAGCAGGATCACATCAATGGAGAATTCCAGTACTGGGACACTAAATCTTCAAACTCTAGTTTGTTTGAATCCCACTATACATAATTTCCTGGATGTGAAATAAAAACTTAATGTGAGTCAATATGAGGACAAATGCACAAAATCATAGACCTCATTTGGAAGCTGTTACAATGGAACAGTGACTGGAAATAAGTTCCTCTATTCATCAAGCAGTTAGTGCATTTTCTATGTGAATGGCTTAAAATGTCACATAAAAGATCTCATAATCAAGGAAAAGCAGAGGAAAGGATTCCCATTCCAGACACAAGGTCTTATTATAGTCTGAAATCCATTTACATCTCCTGTCCTTATCTAAGTGCTTTGCTGTTAGTACAATTCCCATATTGAAAATTGGTGCCATTTTTTTCACGTAGACTAGAAAATCAAGTTATATATAATGTTACACCCCCATTTAACCTTCAGACATTACAAGGTTAAAAACAATGATGCAAAAGGGCTTAAAATACATTTATTCTCAGTTGTTTAATCTATTGAAATCTAATTTAGTCTACAGGTTACAAGGTTATAGAAGTCTCTTCTGAAATCCAGCCAGATTATAAACAGATTTTCTAATTATAAGAAAATAAAAGCCTAGACAGATTTTGTTCACATGCTATACATTTGAGTAGCCAGCTATTTAGGAGTTTAAGTTATAATCATTTTGATCATTGCCAAAACCATAATTAATTCAGTATGGTTTCTGACATCTCCCTGTACTGAAGGGCTAAGGCAGATATCAAGATGAGCCTACATCGAGAAGTTAAAATTTCTTTTAACATTTTTCAGGGCACATAAATTCAATTTCTAATAGTTCTGTCTTTGAAGAACAGAGAATTTGCTGCCTATGGGTAAGGGTGTTTACTGTAGGGAGAACATGCTTTTGGCAGGACACTAACATTTCACAACATAAGAAAAGCCTGAGCTGACCTATGATTGCAGCTCAAAACTGTAGTGCATTTGGCATGATCCCAACACTGAGCTTCCTTTAAAGGACAGAAATTACTGTACAAATTCATATTGCTCCACATGCATTGACAAGTCACTGCTCCAAAATTCTTCATGCATCAAGTTCTCCATTTTTGTATTACTAATTACAAAATATTCTAAACAGTTTTTTGAGACATCTGAGACCATATTCTGTTATAACTCTGGAATACAGAAGTGCTGTTCAGATTGTGTCCCTTTCCTATATAGACAGTTAATTAATCTCAATCTACCTGAGCAGACTGAAAGAAAGGTCAGAAAGAAAAACTCTCCTGAATATCTTGCAATTGTGCCCTCAGTGTAAAATAAGAGGAGTGGTGATAGACAAAAAAAAAAGTCTCCTAAAGGAATTCAGCTACTATTCAATCAGACTTTAGTGTCCATATTTTCACTAAGTGGCAAATAAAAATAAATTAATAAAAATCCAACCTATTGGTGGCACATCATTTCAGTATCAGATCCTTATTCATTGTCACAGGCTGCTGGTCTCCATATGACTCCTGACTTTGTATTTTTGGCTAATAGAGGGTTTCAATGCCTGCCATCATATGGTGCCTTTATACTCATATTTATACATTTTAAATATAGAATTTAAAGAAAGTCAAACATTAAATAGCAGACACTGAGTTACAATCTGAAGTGAACCACAACAAATGCTCTTATGCAACTCCCTATGCTTAAGAGATGCTCTCTTCAGACTATGCCACATTTCATCATTATTAAGAAGAATGAATTTAGGAGAGAGAAAATTAATAAATTAAATCATTCAGCAATACTGGTAAGCCCTCAGTAAATATTGTGCATTTCAAAAGTATGGTGAAATGCAAATAAAGATCTGGAAAGCAAATGCATCTGTACCTGCAGTACAATATTTAGCAATCACTAGAGCCCCGTGCCAGCTCACTGCAAGGACAGTCCACTTAAGCCATGGACAGCAATGTAATGGAATACCAGCTCTAGAGAAATAAACCAGGAAATTTCTCTCTGCACTTCTAGAATATATCAAGAGTCTTCAATACTTTGAAGAATGCCACTGGCAGACTATGACACAAAGGTGCAAGTACCATACATTTCTTCTATAAATAAACATGAAAATTCTCTATATATCAACTCAAACATGCAAACAAGATTAAATCCACAGAATAAAATTTTACTGATGGATTACATCACTGAAGCATTTTTCTTTTTATACTCAGTTCTAATACATTTCCTACATGGCTTTTACTGGTAATTAAGTAGTAGCTTTTATAATACTGTGATAATATGAGTTTCAATTAAAAGCCTAAAGACATTCGTTTAAGTAGAAGAGAAGAATACACATTAAAGCTGCATTCTAGCAAATCATATTTTAATGACTTCATATTTTACATCAGCAGGACCAAATAACACCAATTTAAGAATCTAAAGTGTTCCAAGAGATTGAATAGTGCTGTAAGTACTTGTACAGTGAAACTACATTCACCCCTGAGACTATAAAAACATCTTGCATGAACAGGTGTCCATTTGGTATGCAGGCAGTCTTGAAGGATTTTGGAATCATGAACACCCCTTCTAGAGTAGCAAACGTAACCCACTTCCAAGTGTGACACTGCAGCCCTTTCAGCTGCTTCACTGCTTTTGTTAGAAGCTTCATGGAAGATTGTAACTTTGCCTCAATTAATTCTAAAATAATTTTTCTGTAAAATTCGACTAATACTGCTCAGTTTCAACACTTTTCTTTAACTGATGTAATAAATTAGGATAATTCATGTCTCTTACTGCCTTTTTTCTTTTTTGCTTTTGGCAAATCACTGAACTGCATGCTGCTCCACTCTGCCCCTGACCACCTACAACTGGAAAAGCATGGGCACTTCTGTATTCCAGAATTTTGGAAGGAATAATCTACAGGGTTTTTGAGAGTCCATGGTAATAAGACCTAAACAACAATACAGATTAATTATCGAACCTGGAGTTTGTAAATCCAACTAGGAAAACATTCATCTCTAAGATGCGGAGCAGTGCGAGAATTGACAATTCCCACACGGAGCATTTAGCGGTGTGTAAGGGCGTCCCCTGGCGGCGGTGCCTGGCCGCTGACCCAAGGAAAGCTGAGGCACTGAGGGGCTAAAAACCCATGGAAACTCAGTGCCAACGGGTGTTCTTACCCCGGAACGGCGGCTCCGCCAGAATCCCTCTCGTTCTCGCATTCTGCATTTCCCGGCAGCTCCGCCAGAATCCCTCTCGTTCTCGCATTCTGCATTTCCCAGCCACGACTATTAAACCCCATCTACTACACTGGCCCCTGCTGCAGTGAAGATGCAATGGTCAGAAAGAACTGAGGGAGTTTGATACCGGTCCAGAGAATGTGCACAGAGGACCAAGCCACAAGAATAAGGAGCAGAAGACCACCATCAATTAGTTCAGCTCCCCAAGTCCCTACATTTTATACTTCTATTTAGTAGAGCAACACCACAGCTACTACTATTAAATACCTTTTTTGCTGTTTCTTCTGGCTTGGGTGCTGTTCAGAGTCTTGAAAAATTGGTTACTTTCAAGCTTGCTTGCCTAGACTCACATCCTGGAGTTTGATTTAATGCAAAATTGATTTTTGTTCCTAAAGCCTTGCTCTGCCTCACACCAATCCCCATTTCCTTTATCCACCTATATAAACTCTTACCTCCTTTCAGAAGAGGCTGTAAATAAAAGGATAAAAGATCCACAATATTCAACAAGCACCACATAAAGATTTCTAAAGAGCAGTTAATAAGAACTGCAACTTTCAACACATCACTACAGAGTCCACACTGTTCAAAAATTACAAAAAGAGATTCATCATTACCTACACCAGGAGTAGGTCTGTACCCACAGACTAAAAGTAACAAAACAAACCAGAAGTACTTGTCAGTAATAACAACAACAAAAAAGAAAGACAGGCTATATCACTCACCAAAGGCACTAAAAAGCTGGTATAGATCACTAGTCTTCCACTCTTTGGGAAAAGTAACATGAAGAACATTATCTCGTTTTGGCTGCACTACAAAACAGAAATGCTTTTGTTAAAGTAAGAGTCACTACTGGTATCTTTAGAATATCCTAGAACAGTCATCTAATGTGGTCATGTAGGTGTTTTGGTTTTTTTTTTTTCTTTTCAGTTTCCTTTTTAAAAAAGAAAACAGGCCAAGATTTATGCAACTACATAAGGCACAGTGAGAATGTGCCTGCACTTAGGCATGAAAGACATACTAAATCCTACTAGCTCATCTGTATTAAGGAATTGAAACAGCATTTCCTGCAGTGGGGAAATGCCCACAAAACTAATCCTTCCCATCCCTTGCACCAAACCAAGTTCAAGGACATAAGGAAAAAAAAAAAAAAATCAACAGCCTCTTCACACTCCACCTTTAAAAAGTTCTTAGCAATGATTCAATTTTGCCATTTTTCTATCAATAAAAAATTTCCTGTGAAACAATGTTCAACTCAGTTTTCATGTAATATTAGGTACAAGCTAGAATATACACACTGAATTTTTATTACTACTACAAAAACTTATTACTCAAAACTACACCAAGAAAAAAAGACAGTTTATCAAGGCCAACATCTAAAGAAGTGCAGAAGTCTTCAGTGTATATTGAAAGTCATTTTAAACTTTGTCAATTTGAGAGAGAGAATCCAAATTCTCTGTAATCTACTGCTGGAAGAGGTAAGAGTACAGCAGAAATCACCACATTATTATTATTATATATCTTACTTTTACACACTTCTCCTAACTAAAGTTCCTTTCATTAGAGACATGAGCTTTTATAACCTGTGGATTCCTATCATATTTTAAAAAGAAATAAGTGGAACACTGTATTTTCGGGGGACAAAGATATTGAAATATTTTACATTTTCCTACAAAACTATTTGCAGATCATTAATTAAGCCTCTCCACAGATATCTGCAGAGATCTATTTTGTAATGTATGACACATTGCTAAATCTTACATGGTGTTTTACATTGGACGACAGAGTCTGAACTATTAAAGTTGAGTGGTCTACTTTGCAATGTAGTGCTCCAGTTTGTTCAAGGTAACTCAAGGGTTAAGTACACACAGCTTGATGTGGTCAGATTTTAATCTGGCCACCTGGTAACACTCTCAGGAAAAACTTCTCTCTTCTTCTGGTATAGAGACACGGGGACTATTTTTCATTTTAGTGAATGAACAAGCGACTTACCCTCCTGAATTCTTCTTTTGTAATACAAACTTTTCTAGTTTCTGATCTCCTTAGCTTTCAGCATTAAAACTGGAGAGCTTTCCAAGGTGTATCTCATTCATAGAGCAGGTGTCCAAAATCAGACCATCAACCACTTGTTACTGCTAAATGTTTTAATCTGTTTCACCTAAACAAGAGGGTTAGCCTGAGCTGACCATAAACTCCCTAGTAATAAATTACAGGTGTACATCAGCACCCAGAGCTCAGGCAGGCTGAACAGAGACACAAGTAATTAAGGAAAGCAATCCCTTCTTCATGAGCATAGGTGAAATCCTGCTCCCTAAATCTGCTACTTAAACAAAATTTTTTAAGGACTAAAACTCAGGTTTTTTGCACTATGCAATTCAAACACCATAACCCCACAAGCAATAGAAGATCAGTCCATTGCTGCACAGCTTACTAAACAGAGAGCAACTCAAAGTTTAATTATTGGTAATCCAGTAGTAGAAAATCACAGCATGAACAACTCCAGTTTCAGATATTACAGCCTTTTTTTATTGACGAGGGAAAAGAAACTATTCCTAACCTTCCTGTACCTGGTTATTCTTAAATTCACTGTAAATCTGCTGTTAAAATCTCTAACTTCTACCTACTTGGGTGAAAAGTATTTGATTCTTTTTCTGCTTTGCAGTCATTTTGTGCAGCAACTTCATTCTTTTAAATGAGTTTCTAACACACAGTAAGAAAAGATTATGAAATTCACATATTCAATACTATTTAACTTAGCATATGTTATTGAAATCCATTATTTCAGGGAAAATTGCACAAACCTGCTATTTCACTACCTGACAAACAGAAACACACCACAACTTACAACAGTCACCCAGTGAGCTGTGCCTCATCTCTTTTTTAAAAATACAGACTCGAAGTGCACCTCCCACAGAAACACAGCTGTTCTCTTCAGGAGGCTTTGCTTCTCTGCAAAAAGGTCCCCCACAGACAACCACCAGACAGCTTCCTCAACCTGCAGTAGTGTTTACATCTCAGAATAGCAACAGAAGTGTCTAAAACAGCCAGCCCAACATGCCACTCCCTACAAATGCTTTTTGAGGCTTAGAAACCCTCCCTGGCTCAGGTTCTCCAGTAACATCTGCATCAGTCGGTTCAACACGAGTGGCTTTCAGATAAAAGTGACAGACTTTCAGAGGCAGACTCTTTTTTGGCAACCCTTCTTGGCAAAGCATCAAAACAATCCCAGAAGTTGGCCAGGAAGTGGAAGCATCTTTACAAATTAGTAGCTTTGGCATTCTCTCAGTGACCCAAAGTATTTACCCATTCTTCCACTCAGTAGCCAACAGTTGGGGAAGGAAGATGCAACATAATTAGATTACCATTCCAACAGAGCCAGAGCTCCGTGATCTAACCACCTAACTGAATTTAAAATTAAATATATGTCCTTACAGCATCTATTTTCCTCTCCAACAGTTCCTTCCATCTCTCTAGAACTGCATTCTGTTACTGTTACACTGGCATCTAACAGAGTCACATTCCAGCCCGAGCTTTCCGATGCAAGGAGCAGAAAATGTCTCCATATCAGTATTGCTTCCAAATGGGTATAATTTTCAAGACATTGTATATCTGACTCCTCAATATAAAATTAAGCTTTTATCTAATCAAGGCAGACTGACCTCCAGGGCCCCACATTTTCTTAAGTCAAGGCATCAGTGGGAACACTCATCCAAAGCTTTCTCCCTCATCATGAAACATCCCTTAACATTAAGGACATTCAGATCAGTAAAATCTGTTTTCATTTAAATATATTATCAACTAATTACAGCTCCGGGTTTGTAAACTGAAATAACCTGAAAAGTAAAAATGTTTTAAAGTAACATTTCTCCATTATCATAATCCCACGTGGCAAAAGAATTCTGATGTTTAGGTTGAAGTTAAGGAGAGGTACTGCTGCACATCACTTGAGAAACAAAGTGACCACAAGACTTTCAGAACCATTTGCTATTCACTAGTTTGCATCCTGTATTTACTGCTGAAGTGAGGGGACAGTGTTAAGATCCCACTTTTTATGCGATACGGTACATAAGAACAGTAACCCAAAATAACCGTAAAGCTGCTAATTTCAAACTCTCTCATTTAGTAACAATAACTTGTTCTCCTCAACCCCCTTTATAATGCAGATTCTCTGGTCAAAGTTAAAGAATTTCTGGGTTTACTGTTTTGTTAAAGAAAATAAAAAGGAGAAGACACATTTAAATCATTTCATAAGTAGCTAATAACCTAAATACAGCTAATAGATATGCTGATATCCATTCTTTAGATACACATAATTAATCTTTGCACTTCCTCCTCCAGGAAGTTTGTCAGAACGGTATTAAATTTCCAATGAAAGAAGCTACTTACAGTCTGGTCCTTCCAAATTGAGATACGGTATGTCCATTACTCTCATAAGAAATAGCCTAGAAGCAAAATGGAAAAGAACCATTAGCAAATTTCTGCTTGAAGACCTTTTCCTTTTCATAGTTTTTTTACATGTTTTTTCTGAAGAAGTAGAATTAACCATCCCAAACTTATCTTAAGCTATGTTAAAAAAACAGACCCTCTAAGCCCAATCTCTTAGCTAACAACCAGATTCAAAAAGTTACTTGGCATTATGCCAGCAATTCTATGTATTCAAGAAAACAAGGACAAAAAGGCCCAAATTGATGCTGCTGAAAACAATTAAGACAAGTGGGGAAGGAACATTAACAAGTGGCAGCTCTGTGCAGTAAGAGACCCTTGCACAGTGGATAGTGCAAAAGCTGCCATCATTCCAAATTCACTTAAACCTCCCCATTTTCTGAGCACTTCATCATGCTTTAGACAGAATGGATCTTAAAACCCTAAAACTGCAAAAGCCATCTTGACTTCTTTGGAGATAACTGGAATGAGTCTTTTCCTCTTTAATACGTAACTGAATAGTTTCTCAAAATATTCAAGAAATGTTTTCAATAAAAGCTCTTACTCAGCTCTGAAAACTATTTCCTTCCAAAATAAGATAAACAGCTTAAAATCCTGTCATAGGTACAGGTGTCACATTGATGTTACAAAACATTTGCTGTGCTTAGTGTTCACTGGAGGGCTAAAATAAATAACTTTTCCCATCATAACTTTAAAAAGCATCTAAAATGCTTATCAGATTACAGTTACAGCATTCAACTAAATACTAACTGATGTAAATAGCTGATAAAAACATTTTAAGTGTACGGACTGATCTGTAATTCCCTAGAGATTCTTTATATCATACTACACTCACTAGTAGTTTCAGGGAGTTTGAATATCATGTCCTTTCAGTGATTCCCTGCATCACTGAAAAGTCTACTGGAATGCAGTTGTTAACTTGGTTTTACTATAAATAAGAGAAAGAAAAAAACCCCAAACACAGGTAAAATGTACTGTAAGGCAGGTTTGTGTGTGAGCCACAGGGTGTGAGAACTGGCAGCAGTTGTGCCAAAACTGTCCCACCTCATTTATCTCCTGAGTCTCAGGGAAGATACAGTATAACACACACTGCATCCTCCTGAGCACTGAACCACCTAAAAGGGTCTTTACCAATAAAAATTACAAACACCTGCATCAATTAACTTCAGAAACTTCACCCATTCCAGCACAGCACTGGGTAATGAACACATTCTGCAAAGAAGCCAGAGTTTCTTTTTATGTTTAACCTCAGGTGCCACACTCCTGTAGACTTGGCTTCATCAGAGCTGCCTGTCTAAACTGGACAGCAGTGGCATCTTGGGAACAAAACTGTCTTTAAACACAGCTCCCACAAGGAAACCAAGGAAGATATCCTTACTCTGACATATCCAAGAGAGGCAGGGTAATTGCAACAGCACTGCTGCTCAGAAATGAAACAAAAAACCGCCATCCACCCAGAAAACAAGGAGGCACAGTGATCACACCACATGGGTATCTTTTGTGGAATTAAAGGAAGGGGGAAAACAAGGAGGGACTAGGGGATACATCCTCCAAGGAGCAACAGAAGGGATGTGACTACATTCCACCTCTCGTGGAAGACATCAGGCAGGATCACAACAGCACAGCAGCGCAGCCAGCTGGGCTGAAAAGAACTGGGATCTGTGCTCTGTGTGGGAGCTGGACTGCAGACTGCCAGAAGAGGCTCAGTTTATTAGCTACGATTTGTGCTCACATCTTCATCTGAAATGTCAGGGTCACTGTTAGTAAGAGACACAGCATTCTTCAGACACCAGTGCAGGGGATAAGCACAGGCTAAATACAGTTTTTCTACTGGTCAGCAAAAGCAGTTTAGTCTTTGCTGGAGAGAGGATGTCATCATCCATGCAGGACAGCAAAAATGGGAGGTTTTATTAAAAAAAAAGGTAGGTTTGTTTTAAGCTGAGCTATCTGAACAAATATTTGCCATATTCTTGGAACCTACTGCTTTTTACTGCACTCCAATAACTAGTTTAAGTTTTGTAGGCAGCATTTTTCATGAAAATAACAATGATGTCTACCAAAAACACAACGAAAACTCCTGGAGAGAACACTAATTAAGCTTCCTCCCCGAGGTTTTATCATGTTGAGGAAAGCAATACAGTGGCCAACTGCAAGAATAGACTTATGCCAAAAAAATACATATACCTGAAATGAATTAAGATTGGTTTTTTATTCCCCGAGACAAATCCTCCATTTCTTTGTTTGGCAAAACAATTATGTCACTGAACAGCACATATACACACAAACACATATATTCCCTGTAGTATAAATACTGATTCTAGTATTAACTGAACTTTAAGTATGTTACAGAAGTAACTGCATCTTGTAGCACTAACACCACGTGGATTACAAACATTGAGTTCCAACATAATCCATAATTAAGTATCCATAACTATGGTTCTAAGATTGCTCATCTATCTGTAGAACACTTAATAAGACTTCTCTGTAGGACAGCATGAACTCAATATTAAATTAGCTAGATTCATGAGGTTGTGAGTTAATGTTGTGAAAATCAATGTCATAGCTACATTTCTTTAAAAGTTCAGCAGACCAAGCCAAACAGTATATAGAGACTATAGCCAGATCACACAGTCAGAGGACAGAGACCCCCTTCCCAATAAGAACTGTGAGGTATTTTGAGGAAGCTACTTGAAAGACTATTATTTCTATGGCAAATCAAGTAAAATGAGGAGAGGAAGGTTATCACTGTGCCATTCACAGCAGTGTATAAATAGTCTCAAGGAATCAACACTGTTCCTCTGCACTGAGCTAGGATGAAAGTTTTCACAGCTGTGTGGTGAACTGCACAGAGAAACTGAGCCAGCTGAAAAAAGAAAAGGCATTTTTTAAACCCAGCTCGGTTTACCAGTCCAGTTCAGTGACTACTTCAGCCACATGTGGCTGCAAGCACAAGAACAACAACTATATACACCAACACTGTGAGTGCAAAGCTATTGGTCAAACTGCACAAAAGCACACCAATCTCCTTTTGCAGTAATTTTGCAAAGAAAATTAAATATAGAAAAGGTGAGGGATTTCCAATGCACACCAGAGAAGGTAGCTCCCTACGTTTTCTACAAGTATAGCACAAACCCAAGTGATTTGCATGGATTTTGGTTTCTGATATCCATTATATATAAAAACATTTCTAAGCTAATTTATATTTCTACAGACCATGATGCTATTCAGTTCAATAAAACATGGTGCTCTCATTTCCTTACACCCCTTCCACCCCCTGCCTCCAGCTACATTCAAACAACCCAAAGAGATACAACAGAACATTGTCATTAAAAGTTTGTGAGGGGCTTGTGGGAAGATATGGAAGAAAAGAGCTGTTGCCCTAAACCAGTCAAAAAATTTCAAATCAACTCCAAAGTATATGAGATAATAACAGTATCCAAATTATACACATAAGAGTTTAGATACTGCAATAAAGAGCCCCATCATCTCAACTCATAAATGTTCATTGGGGATTACTCACAGCAGATGAACAGGATTTTTCAAAGATGTTGTATATACATAAAGCATAAAGATTACAGAAATGCATCTCTGGAATTCCTGGCTTATTGAGTTGTTTATCATATAACTTACTGCATTATGCCTAAAAGAGCCAAACAATCCTAAGGGAACATCTGTTTTTAATCAGTTCTACTCTCACAAAAGCCCTAAAACTAAAGATTTTACCTATGTTCATCATTAACCGATATGAACACTAACCTACATGCTGGCCATCACTCTTGAACAGCAAGTTCCACAATTTTGCTGACATAATGAGAGACATTAAAATTGCTCTTGAAAAAAATATTACCTTTATTTGGAAGCTAAGTTCATAAAAAACAAAGCTTGATTTTTTAATTTTAAATTTACTCCCACTAATCACATTAGTGACAAGTCCATTCTAACAGGAAACATTTCCAAAATCCTAGCAATTATGTGAAAGTTTAATCAGTGAGCTGTACTTAAGTATTAACATCTAATATTCAGAGATCTTGAAATTAAGATTTTATGAGCAACCCAAAGAATCATAGTCTGCTTTAAAGAACATTTTCAAGACTATCTGGATAATGGCTCAAACTGAGAACATTGCTTCTAAACAGCTGCTGTACAATAAACTCCTCTGCTCAGCTTCTTTCAGGAAAAGCTTCTGACATAAGATATAACTTTCATTGGTTCAGCTTACTGTTTGCATGTTGTAGTTTGTGTTTTGCTTGAAGAACATGACTACAGCACAAAGGAAAAGGTTTCCTTTTTCTGACTGCTGCCCACAGGATCAGGTAGAACTTCTGGAGGAAGGAGGAAGATATTTTTTTTCTCTTCAGCAGGAAGAGAGGATGGTCAGCGAGGGAAAGATTCCAGACCACAAACTAGAGGCGACTAGGTGTAGCAGGAAGCTGGCTGGCAGCCCAGAGCACACCTGCCAAAAAGCCCCAGGAGCAACACACTCATTAGGGACCATGAGGTAACCCTGAACTGCAGAGCCCTGGATGCTACTACAGGTGCTAAAAAACCCACGTGCTGCAGACAGAGACCTGGTCTGCACGGACTGAATGGATGCAGAAAAAGACTTGTTCATTTAAACACCTCACAGCTCTGACTTCTGACATGCAATTAAATCTTATTAAAAAAAAAGGAACAGAGTTGCCTTATTCTGGTTTGTTAGTTTGCATTATAGGAGAAAGAAAACTAGCTCGAAAAATACAAGCCTTGGCCTGCTCACTGGAAGGAAAAGGTGAGATAGTCTCATGTCTAGGCTCTGACTTAGGTGATGTGGCAGATGTTAGCTAAAAAATGGCAAAGCTTCTAAAATCATGTGGAAGTAAGACACAGCAAGTCTTCCAAGTTTCCATGATTTAAAAGTAATATAGAGCTTTTCTGAAACAAGAAGCTACATGTTCTGAATAATGACAGAATGGATAAACATTCTTTTCTTGCAAACAGTAATTTTCAGTTCATGCTTAAAAAAGAAAAAAAAAAAGGCAGCTGCTCTCCCTAGTTTTTTTGTTAACTCTTCCTTTCATAACAGTCAGGCAGTGTTAACTCTGAAGCCAGAACAGACACAGCAGGCTTCCTCTCACTCTCACAACTTTGAAATGTCACTCCTAGAGGAATGCTCCATTTCAAGGACACAATTAATTTGAAAAGCTGAAATTTAATGTATTATTGTAACAGTTTTAGAAGCTGCAGCTTGTACTTGTTGCAAATATGCACTTCTAGAAAGAATTTTGGTTATGATTGAAAAATTAACCTGCTCAATTGGCACCTACTAGTTGGTATGTGTGCGTGTTGGTGTTCCTGAAAACAACCTAGCAACAAATCCCATCTTAAAAAGAAATTGTAATGATCAGTTCTATCTTCACCTTTGCATTCAAATCAAGCAGTCAGTGTGGGTCCATGTTTAATCTAAGGAGTATTTGTAATGTCTGCTAAGTTATATGGAGTTACTGCCTCACACATCTCAGTGAGAATCACATAACTGCTGTCACCACAACAATAGGATTTTCAGAACAATAAAAGGTGAAAGCCACTGATCACAATTATTTCCTCATTTGCATGGGCCATCTGAAGCTAAAATAATTAATTCTGCCAACCTTTGTATTACAGGGTTTGAAAGGATGGAATTCTTCCCGAATTTAAACAGACAGTGTAAGCATTAAAACCTTTTTAGTTTCAACTCCTTTTCCTTTATGTGACAGACTGCAGCACCTTTTGAAGTTTCCCAAGGTAAAATCTACAGATTAATTATGTAAAAGATTGAATCTATGCATAAAGGCTTCTAGATTCCTCAAGTCCTACTTCAATTTGTTCAAGGAGTTTGCATGAAGATCCAATTCAAAAGCAAAATACTGCTCATAGCATCATCCCATAAACCATGCATGTAGAGTTCTTATGCCATCTTATAACTGGTTTACCTGACAATGTTAATATAGATGCTTTGTGTTGTTTGGATTGACATTACCAGAGGGATATTTTAGTTTTTCCAGACTGTTGAGCACACTCACTTTTCACTATCACCAGTTTCTGAGGGTCCTACAACATAAAGAACACCTGACCAGTTTTTCTTCAGTTCCACTACTCCCAAAACTTACTCCAGAAATAATTTTCTAAATTGTAAATAGATCCTCAACACTGACATAAGCAAGGCCATTAAAGCAGTCCAGATACTCAGAATTCTAAGTGTCCTTTCACAAGTCAGCAGAAAGCAAACCACCCTCCTCAAAAGAAAAGGTATTTACTTCATAGCCTCTCTCCAGCATTACCAGCGTGAACCAGAAAGCCAATAAAACCTCAGTTTAAAGAAAAATGCAGTTAGCTATTGATTCCAAGGCTAGAGGTAGATCTGCTAAAGCTGATGCTGTACTTCCCTGTATTAGCAGGTTTTTAAATACAACAACTACTTACTTGTTAAAAAAAGGTTCAATGAGTTTTGATCTTGCAGACACATGGTTTTTTGGAGGACTGAGGAATGAACCTGATGAATGAAGAATAAATTCAGTATGTAATAAGCAGCTACAGACAGCATCAGGGAGAAGGTTTGGAAAAGGTATCATAAGTACCCAGGAAATTAGCCATGGAAATGAAGCACAGTCCAGTAATGTAAGCATCGTATCCTGCTTCATGGAGTTGTTCAGATGCTGTATCATAACTTGGAAATCCTTCTGCACTTTCTGAGGGGAAAAAGACATTTATAAATACATTATCACAGAAGATAAAGATAGTCCTGTATGCTTACCCTCAGGCTTACTTTGACAGAGCATAAGATCATTTGAGGAAGTTTATAAAATTTTCAGAATCTTTGAAATTTCTTAAGTTCTTAAAAAAGCAGTTTTCTTTGGCATTTTTATATAAGAATAGGTTTATAAGATGGAAAGTCTTTCCTATTGAAAAGTCCTTAATCCCCAGACCTACTTAGCCAAATAGAGTATTAATTCTAAGACAATGACAGCAGGATTCCCCACAAAGAATACCTTTTCTTCTGACTTACTTGCATTTACGAGAACAGACATTCAGTCCAACTGAAAGCTTCACTATTAACCTGTTTGCCAACCATCTGATTGACCTATGGTCAGATTTTTCAAGGTATTTAAATGAAGATGGAACTAAGTGATTTGAAGATGTCTTTATTGACAAATGCACTTGGTGTTTATGCTCTGCCCATTCAGCAATATAAAAAAGTAATACTCATCCTGATTTTGATCAAGCATTGAAACTTTCCATTTCAACATACTCCACTCTTCAGTATTACCTTCTCCTTTCTAAATCAGCAGTTTAAGAAAAATTCCAGAACCATGAGCTATGATTGCCCTTTGATTAAATATCCTTGTGATCACCTCAAAGTAAAAAACCTTTCTCCTACTAAAAGAACTTTAGTAATGTCTAGAACACTGGTCACTACTGTGTAAGTTTTCTTGGTTTTGTTTGTCCAAGTGGCTCTTGGAGTGCTCTGGCTTTGATCTGAAGGACAACCACCAAATGAAAGTCTTAAACAAATTTCAAATTAATCCTCAAAAATCAACTTAAAAAAAAATTGCATCATTAGAAGGTGATGAAACTGCTGTTCACTGAACATATCCATTCTTTTACTATCTGGATTCCATTTAAGTTCCAGGTATACTTTTAATCATAACTGTACTGTATGTGTATAGGCCTCATTTAAAGTCCCTTCATCAAAACACCAAGTATCAGTAGGGGAATTTATATTTCAGATCAAGAACAAAAATAGTCAAAACACTTTCTTTCCCCTGAAAGAGGAAAACATTTCAGAAGAGCATTTTGATATATCCTTACCAACTTTAGGAGGGCTGAATGGAACCTCTTTTAAACGCTTTTCCAGTTCTGCAAGTGATGTATTATTAATGATCTCCTGCAAGAAAAGCCATCATTAACGGCCAATGCCAAGCACATTTTCCCTGGAAACTGAAATCAAATAGGATTAAATGAGTATTACTGCTGCCACCTTGTGTTCTCTAAGGATTTACACTTAGCCCCATTTCAAACTAATGCACCAAAGGTGTGTCAAGACACGCTTCAAAGTTAACTTGCCTCACCTGCATCACGAGTCATGAGCATTTATTAATGCTGCTCAGAATTATTGATAGATTATGCCAAAGTAAATTTTCTGTCTGAATCTAGTTTCATGCAGGGCACACGTGGCAAATTAAAAGATAGCACAAACAGCAGGGCAAAATATTCTAAATATTGATCATAATGGTTGAAGGCATTGAAGGTGTGTATTGAAATGTGCTGGCTGACTGGACATTCTTGAATAGTTTTGTAAGTATAAATACTGCTGATTTAATGTAATACAGAGACAGTGAAAGAAGCCTGACAATCATAAAGTTGCTCCTACACTTCAACTTAGCTGAGTAGCATCAGTGAATCTACTGATGAATTATATGCATAAAATAAAAAGCCACAAAGATGTATTACAGATTAATCCCTTACTGAAGTTCTTAATCAAATCTATCTTGTCAATTAGTACCACATAAACATGCAGAATCAACAGCCATAGAAAGCAAAACATCTCACACAATCTTTCTTAAAGTTGTCTGAGACCTATGAGAACCAGATTTCCTGTGGCTCTCAACCAAGCTTAGCTGTTCACACTCCTCATCAAGTCTGCAGACTAAAAAGTTATCAAGAACTAAGTACAGTGAACAAGCTCAAATGATGCATTAATCTGACATCCCAGAGCAGCATTTCATAACCATAGCCTAAAACCCCAAGCATCTGCTGTAGAATTGTAAATATCAACATAACTGTACCAAACATAAAACTTGTGGAGGATTCTCACTTTTCAGAATGCCAAAGCCTCCATTCTTACACAGCAGTGTGCAACAAAAACCTGACAATACCTACAAGTATATTTTAGTAGCACTTCATTATGCAATGCTCTGGAGTCACAGAGCTATGTACAAAGATAGATGCTGCTTCCTCAGCATGCTTTTTAATTAATTCAAAGGCACATGGGAAAACAAGGGCTTATGAACACTTATCTCAGTACTTCTGTAGAGAAATAAAACTCATGCTGTAAGAGATTTTAAGAGAAATCTGTAATTTTTTTTCCTCCTGCTGACTACCCACTGAGCTACCGGCCACAAGAGAACCTCATGATGATAAAGCATTTTTCCAGACAAATCTAAGTCAGCATTCACAGTACTCTAAGGTTTTGAGTATACAAGCAACTTCCAGATCCTATTTGTTCATGAACAGCACTTTTTTTATCTCCTGAGGGGACATGCTACTTAACAAGAAGAAAATAATCTACTAATCACATTTTACATAGCAAAAATTCTACATATTTTGAAATCCAAAGCCAAGTCACCTTAAAACTTCAAACACAAAAGTCACTAATAGGAAAAATTTGGATTCTATAAATTCTGTAAGTTTAGATAAGGGGTAAAGAAAAATCATTCTTCTAAGGAGCATCACAGAAAACATTATTAGACAGCTTTCTCTGCAAAGAAATATACTTTGTTTCAATAGACATGTATTAATGCAAGTTTGTATATTCAAGTCATTCTATAACATTAATTTACCTTAAAAGGTTGTGTACTTGCCATCAGTTTAGTGTCCAGTAACCTAGAAACAAAATGAGAGCTAAATAGGTTGAAAGAGAAGAATGCCCATTTTGCCAAATGCTCAAAAAATATTTTGGTGTATTAGCTAGGAAACAGCAGATACACCCTACTGAAAATTACTGTTGGATCTTGGAACAACCAAAACATTCCTTGGCTTTGTTCAGTATGAAAAAGGACAGCAACTAAGAGATGCAAACAACTAGGAGCCAATAAATCTTGTTCCAAATGAAGTGTAGATTCAAAACCTCATGTCAAACCCAAGGGAGTAGCAAAGGTGCATCTTTTGCCAAGAAGTGAACCAACAGCACTGCTTTTCTGAAAAAAACCTGCTCAAAAATACTTTAAAAATTGTATTTATCTAACTTGACCCCAATTTCTTTTCAAGTATGGGCTAGGGTACAGGGCTAAGACAAACAATATCAGCTTGCTAAAACGATACTGAAATGGTTGAAAGTTTGAACTAAGAACTTACCGGGGAAAGACACATGATGTTACTTCCTTGAACTCACTTAGGTCCTAATTTAACATTAAACCAGAAGATAAAATACAAGTCAGTGAACTGTTTACAATCTTGGGAGGACAGAGAGCAGTAGCTACAAACATCCAAACAGCCTCTAAAAGTGAGCTACAGTAACTGAATTCTCCCCATGTAAGAGATGTATCTGTCAGCACTACCATAGACACCACCTGCAATCACACACAACTACAGACTAAATATTTCTGATTTGTCTGTCATTAGTAATAAAGTGTTCCATCACTGCCAACACCTATTTTATAACCTAGGCTACCTCTAATTCCCACCTACTTAACAGTTCTTCTTAAGTGTTCCCAGCATTTAGTAAAGCAGTCACTCCAGGTATACAGTCAGTGACTGCCTACAGGTTTAGATCTGCCAAGGGTCAAAAGTACAGGAACTACTGACAATTGCTTAGGTTCCAACACCTTCCAAATCAGTCCCAAACTTCTTTTTCCCACCTTATGATCAAGTGTTTCCCAGAATACGCACAAGTCCTTTAAGACTGCAAGTATCAATGTCTCGTGAGCCATCCTTCCAATGAGACCTTTGGCTTCTGCACACAATGTTCTTGGTGCCAATACACTGCTCAGTTAAACTGAAACTGTGCAGTCACGAGGTGTTAGACTGCCCTGCTGCAGTCATCAGTGTGCTCCCCCTAATTATTCTGACATTACACCTCTTCATCCAGTGAATATCATCCTGCTACAAGATTGCTCAGTATTTTATTAAATGCACTATATTATATGAAAATACACATTCCCATTTTGTAAACTACAAGGGGGAAAATGCCATGTAATTGTGCTGAAGCTCCACACCAGTATCTCATAACGTGTCAGTCAGTTAAATATAGCTGATATAAGCAAAAAACACAATTCCACTACCGGATTTATAAATTTTAAAAATGCAAAGGAGGACAATTCAATCCAACTAAACTTTCTACATGAAGATTTAGGAAATAAGGCAGTAGCCCAGAAGTACCAAATGGATTATTTTAAAATGCTTTTCTGTAGTTCCTCACAGACTGACCAATTCTTCCAATCAGAAGAAAGTGTGGAGATAAGACTAAAAGACAAATACATTAAGGCATTTATTTTATCATCTGACCACTCAAAAGACTACTTACATCAGGTAAGGGGCAGTAAAACTGATGTATGGTGTGCATAACATCCAGCAGCATGTTGTGCCCAATAACAAGCTTGCCCTGCAAAAAGAACATTAAATGTCTGTTACACTTCCAGTCCTGGCCATGGCAAAGGGTATCTGTGAAAATCCCCATCTCAGATGCCAGCCAAGGGCACCTGGGAACAAATACACATCAAACCTCCCCATTTGCTCTCTGTCTGCCCCACACACTCCTCTGCTCTCTAAGAGCAGCCACTCCCTTTTCCTCTACTCCCAACCATTTATCACAGGCTTTTGCAGCAGCTCCAAATGTTGAGAAGATGCATTTAGAACAGCTACTTACAGCTTGGTTTCCAAATGTTATCTACTTAAGATTGAAGTCGGGGCATTTCTCAGTCCATTACCTTTTAATTTACCTATATAACAACACAATACATTCCTCATGGTTATAATATACAGTAATTATTAAGGGCATGGTCTGGTTCCTCACAGTGCAGAACCTTTCATGCCAGATGTTGTACAAGCAAGCTCCTTGAAAAAACTCAAGCAGTTTTTTAAATGTAACTTTGATTCATTTGACATGACAACAATCCTTCTTTGATAGCCTTTAACTGACAGGGAAAAAGGAAAAAAAACCACAATCTTTTCAGAACAGAGAAAAAAAAAAAAAGCCACCAAAGTTTATTTACATAAGAGTCCTAAGAAATTTATATTCTTGACTCTTACAGATAGTAATTTTTTTCACGTCATTCTTTAGTTTAAGCTTACTTAACCACTGTAAACATGAAGAAATATAAACTTCAAAAGTCACTTTAACTTGTGTTTTATATTCTCTTCCAAAATGTAACAGCAAAAGAATGGTTTGAATTATTTATTTTTTCTTACTAACAAAGGTAGGTTAAAAATCACATTAACTTACAGAATTTGCAATGGCATGAACAACTCTGGAGAATCCTACAGCATCATTCAATTCTTCCTGTAAGCAAAGATTCTGGTATTAGTGAAGCATAAATACAAATATTGCCAAAACTGTACCTGCAAAATGGCAGACATCCCCAGTTTGCCTCAAATTGTTTCTCAGACATAGCCAAGAACAGACCCCAAAGAAAATATTAACATTTGGAAGATACAAGAGGGCAAAGCAGGATGCTGCTCACAGAATTCCTGTCCTATACATAGCTCTAGATCCTGTCCTGGGCTGCCCCTGGCCAGAAGCCAAACAGCCATTCTGCCCTTTGCTCACTCCTCTCACCCAAAATTCAAAGATAGACAATAAGACTTGTGGATAAAGATAATGAGAACCCTTCAGCCTCCTTCCTTTTGGGGGAGGGTGGGAGAGAAAACCTTGACACTGTGAAAGTGCTGTTCAGCAGCAGACAAAACACATGTATGGTATCACTGGTGTTTTAGCCACAAATGCAGAGCACAGCAAAACACAGGCTGCTACAAAGAGGGGTAACTTCACCCCAAGCAGAGCAGTAACAGCTGCAGTCAGTTCACTGTCAGCACATGATCTCTAACAGTGCTCAACAGCTATTACACTGCAAACAGCTCAGAAAGTAGTAAAATTAACCTACATATCTTCAGCTGTACTTTTTACATCTATTGTTATAAATGCAACAGGTTGAATCCTGATTGTTACTCCTATTAAGTCAGACTGTATTTTTATACTAAGATAGATTGGGGAAGAAACATTTTTCATTATTTATATAAATAAAACTAAGAAGAAACATTAAAATGTTTGACATATTTTATAACATTGTAGTTGTATAAACTGACTCTGGATTGGCTTGGGGGGATCTGATTACAGTACAAACTGCTCTGTAACAGATTTTTCTTTTTAAGTTCTAGGGAAGTAATTTCTGCCTTGTGTTATCTGTCTTTATTCAACCAGAACTGAAATTCAGTAAAAACATTCACTGCTACTTTACTTCAGCTCTGAATGCCGTTAATCTGAGCAAGTAATACCCCCACTAAAAATCCTTCAGACAAATCTACTGTAGAAGTAAATTTTTCCTGACTTGTCTTCTGGAAAAAGAGATGCCACATTAGGTAATGTCTCTTCAGATACCTCTTTCCCTCTTAAAAGGCTTTGTGCATGGAAGAATTAGTTGCTGCACCCAAACTGACTTTATCTTGCTATATGAAAGCACTCCAGTCTTATGACCCCCTGAAGCTTGCATCACTAAGTAAGCAAAATATAAAGTCCCATAAACAGTGAGAGTTCCTGAATACAGCAGGTGTGACCTCCTGGTCAGCCTGTTACCACAGCAGTAGTGTGCAGTGTGTTTTTATCAAGAAATGACATATTAATTGTACAGGACACTAACTCAGCCAACTAAGAGCAAGTAAGCTTTGTAAGAGAAGGAGAGACTTCTTTGTGAATCCAAACAATGTGCCAACTTGCTCGAGAATTTCTGCAAGAAACTGATGTTTCCTATTACTGGGCCACACTTCTGTGAGAGCACAGATACCTGTAAGGAGGTATTCACTACTCCAGAATACTCATTCAGTATTCCACAGATCCTGATTTTTTAGAGTGCCATGCAACTGTTTTTGCTCTGTTGCAAAGCCTAAGTTATCTGGTAGAATTCAGTTTCAGCCAGCCACAGCAAACCAAAGAGAAACGATACCAAACCCTATCCTGCATTTTTGCATTGCTGAGAGAAGTCAAAGATTCTCACCCTACTCCTCTTATGTAAACAAATTAAATTAAATTTATTTACCTGTTCTTTTGCTTGTTTCTGCTGCTCTCTCCTTTTTCGTTCCTCTTCATCTACCTTACTAATGACAATGTATCTCTCCTTCTAAAACAAAAATGAATAGTTTAAGAAATGACTCTGAGAAGTTCAGACTTAAGGCTGCTGAAAGTCACTGTAAATTTTCATTGTAAATAAAACTGTCATACCTCAACAGCAGTTACTTGGCAACACAACTGCTTCTACTGTAGACATCACATTATCACCTACTCCCAGAAGCCTACTTTAGAAAGCTGTATTTGATTCATCCACCAAACCTAATTTTTCCTAAACCCACTCTTTACTTCTCAAAAAACATTATCAGCATTTCTTTGTAAATAGTTTGTGCCAAATACCTTTTGAAGCAGAAATCTGTGCTGGGAAGTGAGGACACAGCATGTGATGCTGCTGTTTTTCCTTTAAGATCACAACCTGCTTTTCCCTAATATTGAGCATCAGATCCACTGTACTTTAAAACACCTTTATTATCTGTTTAAAAAGTAACATTAAGCCACACATATGCATGCCCACCATACATGTTGATCAGATATAATGTTTAGAAATTAGTTCACTTTATTCCATTTAAAACGTTTTGCATTTGCATAACAAAGCTCAGGTTAGATCTAAAATTCAGGAGAGATGATGAAATTGAGAAATACAATTTCCTTTAAACAGAACAAATGTTAGAGGCAGTAACAGGCCTGGTTACCTTATCTGACTCCAGTGTTTCCACATGGATACCTTTTGGATATCTACATCAAAGCAAATGAGAAGTAAATATCAATTGCTATTCACTTGCATTTAGCATACTGGAACCATAAGAGTGAGTCAGTAATTTCATGTTTTGTTATTACTACAAGTCTTAGGTGTAAAAGAACTATTACAAGTTTCTTTTTAATTTTAATAATGCAAAATTTGAAGCAATAGGCTAGTTTAACTGCCCTCCTTAAATTACCTAACAGTAACTAGCATTTACACAATTTCTCGTGCTATTGTTATGGAAGCTGTAACTTCTTACTTTAGTGATATTAAGTAAACATCATCTAGCTATTTCATCACAATCTACAATCTTTGCTTTCAAGAAATCCAAACCAAAAATTCTGGTGAGAATGTTCTCTTTGACTTGCAGCCCCAAGACTGCTTCTTTGAAGACTTCATGCCTTATTACATCACTTATTTGGGGATTTATTAAAAACCCTGAACTTTCTGCTAGCAGTAGATTTTAATAGGAATTATTCACTCAAATGTAATCACCTCCGCTACGGGGTTGCATCACGCCACCACAGTCACATTTAATTTCCAAAGTACTGCCATACACAGAACCACAGAGCATCCAACTGATAGCAAAAGTAAGAGAATACTGCCTTTTACTCCTAAACCAGTAGCAATTACTCACATTATAATAAACTAACCACAACTGTGTAACCAATGCAGAACCAGCAAATCTCCTTGTTCTCTGCCTACTCCTAAAATTAGTACAGGAGAGCACACTCCAAATACTGTTGTGTCCTCTCCACCCTCACTGCTCACACAGTTTTGAGCCTCAATCTCACTTAAGAGCTGCCTCGTGCCACAAACCTCAGATGCATCAAAACACTGATGCACAAGAGAACACTTCAATACTCAAAACAACCTGTGAAGAGGTCAGGACAAAAGAGAGTCAATAACTTCACTCTTTTCTGCTTTAATTATCTCCATGCTACCTTGGCTCTCTCTCTCCAATGCACACACAGTGTACACAGCTGTACTCATGTACAGCAACACTGTCAAATGTTACAAAAACACAACTCAAGAACACATTGTTCCATCCACTCAGGGAAGATGCAAGGATAAGGGTCAGACAAACATAAAACTACATACTATAGGAAGCAATAGATATTTTACTGATCTATTAAAAAAAAGACACTGAAAAATTTTCGAAAACACTTCTGCTGTTTTTCAGGTTAGTTCTAGAGCTCACTTCTTGCGATTCCATTTTATATAGAGAAGCTTTATTTTATCCACTTGCAGTGTAAGTAACAGAGTGCCAGATTCAGTGCTGCAGCACTGAATTAACTAAACATACAAAAAGAAGACTTGTGTACTTTCCACATCTTACTAGTGCAGTCAGAACAGTGAAAATCTTACTCTGAGTTTCTCCTAAGGCCTTAAGGGATATATTTAGGAAATATACTAAGTTATCAGAAATGCTTATACTTGGCATCCAACAGAAAACTATAACCTACTACAGAATTACTATTTTTTCAGGTAAAGTCCACAATCTGTATAAACACATGAACTTTCTGTTCAGTAAAAACCTAGCATGCTGCATTTGTTACATAATTCTGGGCTGCACTGCTCTATTTCGGAGATTTTACATACAAATGATAAAACAAATACTAAGATTTAAACTATCTACATGAATCATCACAAGTAAGTTTAATGTAATTTATCTTCATAACATTACAAAACTCTTCTTTTAAAGGGAAAAAAAATATGTCTATATGAATCGCCCCAAGGTTAAGTAGATCAGCTCTTACCCAGATTTCTTATCAAAAGTACTAAAAATATAAGGCAGTATTACCAGTAACTTACTTCCAGCTCAAGGTCTGATAAATTAATTTCCTTTGAAATCTAAAACCAAAAGACAATTGTGTTACTAACAATCCTTTTACAGATTGTTTCCTAGTAATGATTTTCAGTTTAAGCTAAGTGTTCATTTGTAGAAAGATTTTTAAAGCAAGAGTCACTGCAATCAGAACTTATAGGCTAGGAAGAGTTCTGATAAGAATTCTGATATTCAGTTGCCAAGCTGTAAAGGCATTTACACCCTGTTCTACAGTCACCCAAATATCTTCCCCTCAGAGAGCATTCTGTAATCATGATCACTCTGTATAGACACAGTGATGGTACCTTATCCCCAGCTTCACCATGTTCTACTATTTCTAAATCCAATTCTTAAAAAAAAACCAATTAAATAATCACGCTCTCCAAATATCTAACGCTCTCCAAAGCTAACTAGATTTTTGTGAAGGAGACCTACTAAAACCAGTCACACATTGCCAACATTGAACAACCAATAGCTCAATAGATTTGAAAAGTTTGTTTATAAAATGCATCTCCAACACTTATGGAACACTTTAACAGTAACAAAAGGCAGCTCATATGTGCAAGACATTTCTTGGCTATCCTTAAATATTTTGCCCCTACATGCAGAAGATACAGCTCAAAATAAATTACAACACCTGTACACATCACCACATTTTTTCAACATTCAAAAATTAATCAAATGTAGATTTTGCTAGTTAACCCAAGTAAAGATATTCTTCCCTGTCACTCCCCTAATTCTGTGTGACCAAAAAAAAAAAAAAAAAATTTAGAAGAGATGCAATTTCAGAAACTGACCCTGTACATGGCTCCAGTTCCAAACTTTCACTTTCTTCATTCTTTAATAAGTCTTCTATCTGTTCCCTAGAATAAACAGATTATTTGCTTCTGTATCTACTATTTTATTTTTTGAAAGTTTACAGCTCTCCCCAAAAGATAAGAAAATGCTTCATAACAAAAAGAGTAGCATTTGTTACAAACAGAGAACTAATAGAAATGGCTTCAACATATGAAAATATTACTACTGTTCAAATTTTAGTTTAACAACATCAGAGTATATTAAATAGCATTACTTACACTACTTTCTCAACAAATTTTTTCTGATCTTCAGGAATTGTTACAGGGCACTTTGTGGAATTAGGAGAAATGTATGACATAGATCCTGCACCATTGGCTTGAGACCGTTTTTCATCATACTGCTCCCTTAGCTGTCTCTCTTCTTCCTGATTTAAATATGGAATTCCTAACAAAAAAATTGAAAGCTCATCATAACTAGAGACAAATTAGGGATGTGTAGGGATTCAAGAATTTGCCTCTGCTACACCCCTGAAGGATGAAAACAAACTCTTGCCTTTCAGTCATCTGCTCCAGATGGGTGTCTGTCCAGGCTTCTAGCACGTGGCAGGTTAGCTGGTACCACTGCACTAAAGAGCCTCCTCTGCACAAGGCGTGAGCCCCAGCACTGCAGAGCTGCAGATCACCACCAAAGTACTGAGCATTTCTATCCTTGCTGCCTGCATCACTTCAATAACAGACCTGTAGCAGCCCCAGTCACAACGCACTGGTCCCTTTCCTAGACATTACCACTGAGGTATTACACAGCTCCACACCTTGTTACTCTCTCTAATCATGCTTTGCCTCTATACAAAAAATAAACAACCAAGCTCCCATGTAAGTGGGAATTCTATTCTGTTGAACTATGCAATGAATTCTTGGGAAGGGAGTTACCATCAGCACAACAGTAGACTGGATAAGTGTACTTAAAGAACTTCATTAGGTGATAAGACAGTGTCATTGATGGCAGTCTTTTTTCTCTTTGTGGAAAATAATGAAAGGTGTCATCATAAATTTTGCAGACATTGAAAGAAATTAAAAAAAACCAAAAAAACAACTCACCGTTGCGAAAAACTTTATTAAAATCAAATCCTTGGTTTGCTAAAAAATCTATACTTGAACTCTGCAACAAGAGAAAAAGGCATTACAACTGGCAAAAGTAACAGTAGCATACAAGATCAGTTATCTTCAGGCTTTTTAAGAAATTACACAAAGTCCAAAGCCAAGAACAACCAAATTTGTGACCCTAAAGAAGACACTGAGAGTTTAGGCTATGCTGCTTTTCTTATTGATTTTCAAATTCCATAAAGTACAAGAATAATGAATATGCTAAGGGTTAAAGATGAAAGAACAAACTATGTGGAGAGAGGAAACTAAAGAAAGCAACGTGCAGTTCAGGAGAAAAAATCTGAGACCAGAAAAATGTTGGCAATAGCCTGGGAAGCAGTGAAAGTGAGATAAGCAGATGAGAATAAGGGATTAAAAAAGCAAGGGAACTGGAAGTTCAATGAGAAAGGGGAAAAAAACAGAATCATCTTGCCAGGGTTGGAATGTTATCTCCAATTACAGAAACTACACAGTGCAATGCATAACAAGATTTAAAAACTAAAGTCAAGGATATTACCTTAAAGCTCATTTTTAGGATTGCTCTTAACTGATGATTATTTTTTCATATGAAAAAAAAAAAAAAAAATCAACCCAGAAACTTACATTCTTCTATCTTTAAAGTTGAAGTTTGTTTTGGGTATAACTTAACCAAACAAAATTGGATTTTTTTTCTACTAACCTGACAGACAAACTTGACATCTGGTGAATTTCTGTTAAAGGGTTTTGGAAAAATATAGAAGTTAAATGACTTCATTATATACCTGTAGAAAAGACGAGTTACATATCAATACAGCTTATCAGTATTACTTTAGAAAATCCACAATTAAGAAAACAAGAAATAAAAGAATAACATACTTTTCTTCTGTGTCATCATATTTAAAAGTGCAAAGGCCAAACTGAAAGAGCAAAAAATCCATGGAATGCTGTAAAAGAAAGGAAAACTTTGCATAAGAATAAAATATGTACGCATTTAAAGATTACCAGGGTGCATCCACATATGATTTCTCTCCATTTCAAAGTTAGGTAAGGTGAATCTTCTTAACCAATGTCTGTTTTGCTGATAATTTTAAAGTAAACACACCAGATTTTTTCAACAAGTTTTCATCCCTATTTAATTACCTTACCATTGGCCCAAGATGACTTTAATAGGCACTTTCATTCTACAAAGAGACAAGAACTGAGAGAAGGTCCATCTCTCTTTCCTCCTGTCGGTCACACACACAAGATGCTGCCCCAAAAGCAGCTTCAGTTTTCATTTTAATCCATGTAAACACTTTACCTTTTTAAGTTTCTGATACCTTTCTTCTGGAGTGTCGAAGCCATTTGTTAATGCACTAACTGAAGGCCCATCACTGATCCCTGAAAAAGTAATACATATTTTGCTTTGGGTAAGCTTTTCAAAATTAACCACAGCAAACAAATGCAACAACTAGTAATTTAAGAGAAATATTTTCACTTAAAGTACATGTTACAATTATTTTAGTTGAGGAAAATACTACTGCATAAAACCCATTCATTTTAATGGTGGTGTTCTAGAAGCAAAGCTCTTCTGCAAAAGGTCTGTCATTCTGGCTCCTATTCAACATATCAGTAACAGGCCAAGACCTACCAGGACCTTAATGTAAATGGGCTTCACAACACAATGCAGGATCAAAGCAAAACTGAAAATGGGAAGAGTGTTGCCCAGAGATTCACTGAATAACTTAAGCCACCTCAACAACTGTATTTTCACAAGCACCTCATCTAACAAAACCTAGTCTTGTTCACATTTATGTCTCATATATGAACTGAACTCTGCATCCCAAAAGTACCTATTTAAAGCATCTCTCTGCTGCATGTACCCTCTGGGTTTCACAAATACACCAGCTCCTAGTGCTGCCTTTCCGTGTCCAAATATTTGCAGGGCCTCCCTTACTTATCTCAATCCATTGCTTTCCTAGCACATAAAACACCTTCCGGATTTTTCACCCTGAACTGCAACAATTATCAGTTGTCATGCTGAAAGATTACTGTGAGAGTAGAAGCAGCATGAGCATGACATATATCTTGGACCAAAGCCTTGCAATCGCGCACATAACAAGTGGTTTAATCACTTTGTGGTAGCCTCAGCTTTAGCTTTTTCAAGCCAACCCTGAGACTCATCACAGGAGCGAACTCGGGCACGAGGTCAAGCCACCTTCCCCCTCAGACACTGCCAACACTTCACAATCACAGAACAGGCGCGGCTGTACCTGAAAACTCCCCATCGATGGCCAGGAAGTCCGACTCTTCAATGGCTTCATACACTTTGTTTAGGTTATCCTTAAAATCTGCAGGTAAAGGGGTAAAACACACCTGAGACTACCATCGACATCCTCCGGCAGCCCGGCGCCCCTCGGGCGGGCAGGGGCGGCTAGCTGCGGCCGGACACGGCGGGACCAGGGCCTGCCCGCCGCCCGCTCAGCCTCGGGGCCGCGCCTCCCCGCTCAGGGCTGCGCCTCACGGGTGAGGGGGGGAACGGGGACCCCTTCGCCATGAAGGAGAGGCTGAGGCCGAAGCGGCCGCCAGCCCAGGGCAAGGAAAGCCGGGACGCCGGAACACCGGGAGAGCTGTGCGCCAGCGGCGCAGAGCTCGGGGCGCAGAGCCGAGCGGTCACTCACTGCTCCTGATCACCTCCATCCCGCGCCCCCGCCCGCCGGAGCCCGGCCCGGCACCGCCCGCCGCCGCCGCCGCCGCCGAGCGCTTCCGGGACCGCCCCGCGCGCCGCACGTGAGCGCGCACGTGAGCGCGGGCTGCCGCCATTTCCTACCGGGGCGGAGCCCTGAGGGCCGCGCAGCCCTGTCCGGCTGCGGGCCCGGCGCCGCCAGCTTTGAACGGTGCCCTCAGCCGTCTGCTCTGAGGGGGAACGGAGTGGCTGCAGCCAGCGGGAAGTGTTACACCAGCCGCAGTTCTGTGGAGTGTCATGGATGTGGGCCTCGCTCTCAAAGCCAGAAATGCGTAACTAGCACCAGGAGACACCAGGAGGATGGTGGAGAACTGCTAGTGACGATGCCTTAATGATGATAAGTCCAGGGGAACTGGAAGTCTTGGCGTACTGCAGAAGAAGCGTGTTCCTGTTCGAAGCGGCACTTGGACACCTCCTTGCCGAGGAGCGGAGCTCAGCGCCCAGCAGGATGTCCCCGCCGCTGGGGAAGGAGGACCTGCCCCACAGAGAAGGTGCTGCACAAGGGCAGAGGGCACGAGTTGTGGGCACGGGCGGCAGAAAGAGCTCAGTGTGTGTGCTGCAGGGCTGGAGTTCACACGGCTCATAAAGCGTCTTTTCCAGAATTCCAGCAGAATGAAAACAAAAATTCTCCACAAATTGGGGGGGAGGAGGGGGGGTAATTTCTGTATACAGAAAAAGATAAATAATAGTGCAGGCTTTAGGGGAGAGAGCTTCTAAAAATTCTTCAATATCAAATTTTGCCTTTTCAGTGTAAGCTATTTATTCAAGAGACATTCCCAGCAAATCATCTAGTATGGTTAAATGGTTCACCATAAGATGTTAGTTAAAATAGCAGAATTGTTTTTATTTTGCAGTAAATTGGCTGAAGACTAAAATTTTCATGTTACTCCTCAGGTTTTTAATATGCATTTCTGCAGTTTCTAGTTAAAGTGCTCATAGCACTTTAAACTAGTTGATGGCTGTTTTAGAAGCCTGACATTTTCCCCCAAGTAGCTGACAAATCTGGGAACTCTTTGCTTCCTTTACCAACAAAAGAAACTGCACGTCAAACACTAAGATACTGTAATAAAGTAGTTCAATAGGAACTGAAGTACTATGTCTTGCAGATTAGACATTTTTTACTTCAGCGTGTATGTATTGTTAAATAAGCAGAAGGAACATCTGAAAAGTGGGAGAGGGTAATACAAGCAGTTAGATCGAGATTCCATAGCTTTTTTATACGTCAAAAGTTCTATAAACTAGAACAGAAAGGCCATGTTTTCACATCATTCAAGTCTGCTGCACAGACTATCAAACATTTGTATGTTCTGTTACTTTACTGAATTTTGAATGTGAAGCTAAGTGAAAACACACATAAAAAGGTAGTAGAAAAACTATATTCTAGAACAAGGCTTGGGTATTCTGGGCTGCATTTTCACCTTGCATACCAAGGTAGATCTAAATGAACTTCTTCAGATTTAGAAGAGGTTGAATTCTTTCATGCTACGGTAGTTAAACAATTTGCTGATTGGTTCTCTGGGAAAAAATGGCTAATACAGGAGAGAAAACAATAAGAGACTATTATTTTCTTTTTTGAAATAGGCTGGAATAACTAATTTAAATGTAATTTGAACTGGGCTTGTAGCTTGCATCAAACTGGAACAAAATCTTCAAGGAAATGTCACTGTGTTGAACAGTGAAAAAAGTACATCTCAGAGGTATTTTAAAAATTCAATGAATCGATTAGGTTGGAAAAATCCTCTGAGATCACTGAGTCCTACCTGTGACCAAACACTACTATATCAACCAGACCGTGGCACTCAGTGCTATGTCCAGTCCTTAAACACCTCCGGGGATAGTGACTCCACCACCTCCCCGGGCAGCCCATTCCAATCTCTAATCGCCCTTTCCTAATGTCCGACCTAAACCTGCCCTGGTGCAGATTAAGACTATGTCTTGTCGTTCTGTCACTTGTTCCCTGGGAGAAGAGGCCCAAATCCACCTGGCTACAACTTCCTGTCAGGGTGTTGTAGAGAATGAACCTTTTTTTTTTTTTTGACTAATCAAAAAGAATTTCAGTAAGATAAGAGAGACTGATGTAGGTATTGTGAATGTGTGGAGAGGTAGACTCTTAAGTGGTAAAAATAGTCTCTGTGCAGGATGCGTTAGCAGTGCAATCAAACTAGCACGTGAAAGTCTCAGTTACTTCTAAGAATAAACCTCGAATCTTTATTGTAAAATCAGCCTCGAAGAGTTTCTGCGAAGGAAGGCTGTGCACAGTAAGCAAACGCACCTCAGTTCTCACGCATGTGGAAGTGCGTGTATTCCCAGAAACGGGAAAGTGCTCGTGTCCGGTGATTTTAAACGCTTGAAATAAAAAGGTGAGCGGCCCCGGTGTTGCCCATCGGCTGTGGCGAGGGAAGAGCCGCCGTGCCCGCGGGGCGGAAGCGGCGGGGCGGGCCCGAGCCGGCCCCTCCTCGGCCCGGGGCTGCAGCCGGGGCGTGCGGGGCCCGAGCCTCCTGCGGCATCGGGCTGGGGCCGCCCCCGCCCGACCCTGCCCTGCCCGGGCAGCAAAGGCCGCGGGCCCGGACCGGCCGTGCCGCGTCTGAGGGAGCGGTGCGAAGGGCAGGAAGCTGGGCAGAGACAGGAGAGGAGCTAGGAATTATTCTGCTGCTGCCTCTTGGCGCAGACTGAGCGGTGAAATATTTTTCTTGTATTTTCCACAGAAGTCTTGTTGCCTCTGGCTTTCAGGAAAACTAGAAGAATGGGTTTAAGTGCAAAATCATGTTTTTATTTCTCCTCTTATAAGTGCTGTTTCAGGTTTGTGTTTTAGAAAGCCAACAGCCTGTGTTTTTACTTCTCCTCTTGTAAGTGCTGTTTCAGGTTTGTGTTTCAGAACGCCAACAGCCTGTGCTTTGCCAGAGAAATACAGATTTGTAAATCTGAGGATTTTAGTTTTACTGTGGAACTATTGGTTTCTATTTCTGTTCTTGAGGCTTTTTCTTAATTTTTATTCTTTACCTGCTTGCATGCTTACCTCTTTATGCTTGATCTGGATGGCAAGTTGGTAAGTTAGTAGTAAGCAGGACCCACATGATGGAGAGTGTAAATAATTTGGTTTGATAATGCCTGAGGATAAAATTGTCTAGTTCTTGGTATTTTCTAACATATCATGAGTGATGAGTGAGTGATCTGGATCAGTGTTTTTCTTAAGAAACTATATGGTGCTATGTAAGAGAATGGAGTAGGAACATCAAGCAAATAGGTTTATGTTTTTGGTAAGCTTGGAGCCATCTTAAACTCTTCTTATCTGTGCATTTTCTGTAATACTAACAAAGTAACTACAAGTAAAGTTAATATGGAGTTCAGGCCTTTGAGGAGGTGTACAGATCAATCCCTTATGATTCTGAAGCGTATGACTTGGTTGATCAAACTTTTCTTTTTTAACGTTGCCCAGCAATGTCTAGCACTGACCTTTGTTAGTAATGTTTTATTCCATATGCTTGGAAAGAAGAGGGATGAAGTAAATTAGATCATTACGTTATATTGGTATTTTATCTTTGTATCCTCTGATGGTGTTTTCTAATAATATTTCCTTTGACTGGTGTCTTTTACTAATACCTTGATTAAAGCCACTGTCAAAAGTCATGTGAATCATAGTGAGCTATTTTGTTTCACTTTCATGTATTTTGTAACACGGGAGAAGAAAGTATGGGGAGATTGAGCCCAGCTGTTTACATCTAGAATCTGGTTTTGATTGTAGTTCGCAATGAATGTGTTGTTGAAAAAGTAGATCATGTTTCATTTTGGGAGGGGTTAAGTTACTTAAAAAGTTTAAAACCATCCGAGTGACAAAAGCAGTGCAATGATAAATCACATTGCTTACAATTCTAAACTTCTATAATAGGTTTTTTCTTGTTGCTTTACAGAAGTAATGCCTTATCTGTTTTGAAGATCTAAGAGAGTTTTCTGTTTGTGTAAGGCATAAAAGAAAATGGAAGAAGATGAGAGTTTACGAGGGGAAACAGAGAGGGCGAAAGTAGAGCCAGGTGCTAAGCCTGGCCCGGGTCGGCAGATATCAGTCAGTGAGTTCCTGTGCCACTGCTGCTATGACATTCTGGTCAATCCCACCACCCTGAACTGTGGGCACAGCTTCTGCAGGCATTGCTTGGCCTTATGGTGGGTATCGTCCAAGAAGAATGAATGCCCTGAATGCAGAGAAAAATGGGAAGGATTCCCCAAAGTCAACATCCTCCTCAGGTGAGTGAGCTATTTTGTGAATGCCATTTTTGCTTAAATGAAACCATAGAAATTAGCTGTCTGCTTTCTTGAGCTTGCTGCAGATTTTCTTAGGTTATTGGTAGTCTGAATTGTTGCAAAGAAATGTAAATCCTGAAGACTTTCAGCTTCTGCACTTGTAATGAACTATTCAAGCACATGGAATTAAGGTGTGGGTTGGTTGGGGTTTTTTTGCGGGAGGAGGTTTTTTTGGGGGGAGGGCTTTCCCCCCTTCTAAATTTTTTGGGAGATGGAGAGGTGGGATCCTGAATGTTCTAATATACCTTGTTGTTTTCTAATAATTCTGAGTTAGATTGATCTTGGATAATTGTGCAGTTATTTCTGTAATAGGTACTATTTATTTGAAGAAATGTGATCATATTGCAGAACAAAGCTAGAAACATCTCTCAGCTGTCTTGAATTACCCACAAGTTGTTTTGTTAATAATATTTCAATAAATAGATGGTAGAATTGATGGCAGACTTTTGCTTAGCACTTTTTAATAATTGAGACTTGCCAATAGCACACAGAATTCTAATTTTATTTAGGAAATTACTTGAGAGTTATGTGGTATTCTAGCTTTAGAAGCTAAGGAAAATGTTGTTTGGCCGTGACTGATATAATTTTAAGTTTACTAAGCTTTAATAAATAATTTTTTCTTGCTTTCAAAGATGATAGTCTTCAGTAGAGGCTGGAAAACACAAATCCAGAAATGAGTCCTTTTCTGAATATTAAGCCTCAATGGTTACAGTATAATGACAAATATTTTTTTTATTAGGGATGTTATTGAAAAGCTCTTTTCTGATGCCATTGAACAAAGAAAAGAAGATATTCAACAAAACAGTGATGTAGCACACAGCTTAGCAACTTTCCAAAAATATGGGAATGACCAGATGCCTACAGTTCCAAACACAAGAAGAATTAATCCTCGAGGAGGAGGGTTTTTCTCAGGCGTTCTGACAGCTTTAACTTGTGTAGCAGTAAGTTTCATCTGGTTGGTTTTCCCTATTTGCTTAATTAGGCATGCAATCAAATATTTTTAAATTACATGCACAGAAAAAAGATTGTCAGGACTGAAGAGACTCCAACTGGGCAGAGTAAGTAAAGTAGCCTTCAGAGCTGTCTTAAGAAGGAGCTACAGGTTCAGTGTACAGCAAATGGAAGTCAGTGGGTAAAACTTCAAGATACTTTCTTATGACCTGAATATTCTAGTCTCCATGAAATGGGAGATTCTACATGTCAAGCTCCATACTGTTTTATTATTTATGTCATTAATATATTTGTTTTTCAGGTAAAGGATCTTTGTTTATTTATCTCTCTAATCTACCTGTAGGTAGTTCTACTTGGCTATCACTGGAGTAGCAGAGAATTTGAAGATGATCTTCTTGTCCACAAGCCTGTTGCTAAGTGGACTGCTGAGGAAGTGATACTCTGGCTAGAGCAGCTGGGCCCGTGGGCTTCACATTACAAAGAAAGATTTTTATTGGAGAAAGTAAATGGAAGGTGAGAGGCCTGATGGTCAAGGACAACTATCATGTAATTGGATAGATTCATTAGGGATGGCTTGTTGTGAAATGACCATACTTTGTTACATAGATTGTGGGAATATTCTGTTGATGTATCAGAATAAATTTCAGAAGATGTTTCAACAATTGTCATTGAAAACTTTTAGTAGCAGATACTTACCAAGCTACCTGCCAATTTTTGAAGAACTTTTTAAAATGCTGACAATGCAGACTGAAGTGATACTGAGAGTAAAATTCTATTGATGTATTATCCACCCCTTCCACTTTTCCTTTCTTATGGAAATATGCATGTGCTATATGTGTATGTATTCCATCCAAGAGCCATGCTGAAAGCAGGCAAAGGGAAACTGGAAAAGAAGGAAATTTAAAACCCAGGCTCTAAGATGCACTTGGTGTAGAACACTTGATATGGAATGTAATGATGATCTTTTTAAAGTCCCTGCCAACCCAAAGTATTCTATGATTCTTTCACCCAAAGGTGCTACCTTGTATCAGTAGCTTAATGTTTCAGTGTGCAGTTGTATATTTGTTAGTCGTATCTTTTTGGTGAATAGGCACTGTTTACCTTCTGAACTCTTCTGCTTTTGTAGACTCCTCCTAACACTGACTGAGGAGGATTTCACCAAAGAGCCTTATAGTGTAGAGAACAGTAACCACAGGAGAGCTATTATGGCAGAACTGGAATGTGTGAAAACTTTAGGTGTTAAACCACCACAGAACCTTTGGGAATATAAGGTAAATTTTATATAAAATGTGTCATATCATGTATATTTATTATTTTTAAAATAATATCTTTAAAAGAAGACTCTCTTAAAGCCAGGAGGAGTGTTAAGGTGGAATTACCTGTGCAAAAACTACTCTGTTTAATGAACTGTTGTTTTGAAAAATAATCCTTTGAAAAATGATTGTCAGAAAATCTTAAGAACTCACATGTCCCTTTCATTTTATTTTTTCATTGATTTAAACTTGAAAATTTGATACCTTTTAGGCTGTAAACCCGGGAAAATCACTCTTTCTTCTATATGCACTGAAGAGTTCTCCAAGACTCAGTATGTTATATCTATATTTGTTTGATTATGCAGAAGCTTTCTTACCTTTCATCCACACAATTTGTCCTATGCAAGAAGACAACTATGAAGATACTGTCACAAAACTGCTAGTAAGTATTCAGAACATTAAATATGTTACTTACATTAGTTATAAGCATTTCAAGACTAGAAGCATAAAAACACATGATGCAATTATTCATCATTCCATGTCTTTACACTACAACTTTAAAAACAACAAACCTACAGAGTAAGTGCTTCCTTGGTTTTGTTGTATGTAATCACCACTGTTGGAACCATTACCTTTGATAGGATTGATTCAAGGCTTTTAAGACTTTAAATGTGTGAGACTGATTCTTCTGAAGTTCACATGACTACAGAAAGGCTCTTCACTCAAATTACCTGTATTTAACAAATGGCATTATTGGGTCTAGCTGTCTGTGATGTTCTAATCTAGTGGAAATTACTGCATTACAGTATTACCTACTAGCAAGTATAATAAAGATAAATTACTGCTTTCAGTGTATAAAACCTCCAGCTTTACAACAAAAGACTAGTGGAAATAAGCCAGTATTAAGTCTGTTTAATAGAAAATTGATTAACAGTCTTTTTATCCTAATTTACAGGACCTTAAAAATCCTTCTTGGAGGCAATGGAGAGAATTCATTGTAAAGTATTTATTTTTGCCATACCAGCTGATAGCTGAATTTGCTTGGGATTGGCTTGATGTGCACTACTGGACATCAAGATTTATAATTGTAAATGCCATGTTGCTCTCTGTTTTGGAATTATTCTCCTTTTGGAGGCTCTGGTCAAGAAGAGAATTGAAGTAAGTCTTACTGAGTTTGTGGAAGAGGTTAGGAAGTACATGGCCTTATAAAGAAAAAGTAACAGTCTTAGAATTTCACAGTTGCTCACTGAAATGAGTGTCTAACCTGAACTCTGAGGTCAATAACAACATGTGAATCTGAATTACCACATATGCTACTGCTTGCTCTTGAGTACCTTTATTTCTGTGAATGCCTCCAAGGGTTTCTTACAGGTGGTTTGACTGATCAGATGTAGCAAATGTGGAAACAGTAACACGGTAACAGGCATGTTCTTAACCCCTGGGAGATACTGACCCTTACCCTGAGAACTGCCTCTTGCGGTGGCTGGTATTAGCTATCAGCTGAGAGCTAAATGCATCAGAATTTAGTCATGATGCAGTGTAGTTATTACAGGATGAGTCCTCAGAATCATAAATAAGTTTAGTTATACTGATACTAGTTCTGATAATTTATCAGAATTTGTCTTTTCTGTTACTACCTCAGTCTTAATTCAAGCATATTAATATTGATAGTGAGTGGGATCTTTTATTTCCAGTTTTTGCAAATTGTATAGAGAAATTCTTGTTTTGGTGTTTAGTGGGTTTTCCCTATGCCAGCCGATAGAGGGCAGAACGTGCCCAGAACAGCGCAGGGAACGTGGGACAACCTGAGGCAGAGCTGGGATGTGGCACTGGAACCTGCTGGGCTTTGGGGGGGTCTAAGTGCACTGACTTAGTGCTTCCTCTTTAAATCTGGTGCTACTGGGTTTTAAGAAAGTTTTTCCTGGAGTGCAAGATGGTGTTTTTTACAGGTACCCGAGTAAGGGCAAAGTAATTTGAACCTGCACCACCTAATAGCTTTTCTTAGACCTGGGTAAAAACAAACCAGAAAGTTCCTCTAAGCCTTTCCTTTTCCTTTTTCACAGGACTATTCCTCACAGAATGTGGAGACATTTCTGGAAAGTCTCAACCCAGGGACTTTTTGTTGCCATTTTTTGGCCTTTTATTCCTCAGTTTGTCTGCAATTGTTTGTTTTACTGGGCCTTGTATTTTAACCCAGTTATAAACATTGATCTTGTGGTTACAGAGATAAGGCGTCTGGAGACACAAGTGCAGTGATTGGCATTGGAACTTTTGAGCTGTTTAGCTTCTAAAAATGGACATTTTGAGTAAACTTTGCTTTTTTTCTTTATGTATGTGGCAGTGAAAATGATGGATTATGTTAATTTAAACATACAAAAAAGCTTTAAGGTAAGTTACTCTTAAACCAGCTGATTCCAAATTGGGGGATGAAGGAAAAAGGAATTTTCTGTTGAAAAAAAAATGCACATTCCTGTATAGCCATGTAAAACTCATACAGTCATCTCACCCTATTTTTGGCCAGATAAATTTCTTTGTTCTGTCCTGAGCATTCTGTGTATTTTCAAGCCTGCCTTAAAATCACTGTCTTCTGTACTGCTTCGGTGATTTCTTTTTTTTTCTTTCTAAACTTAGCATTTCATACCAGCAATGTAAGTATGTAATGTACAAACTTAAGTTTGCCAAAAGAATGTCCTTCCTGGATAAGCTTCATGTTGAAAGTACTTAATTTATTTCAGTCTTCTTTACATGTAAAGTTGTAACTACCCTATACACAGTCTCACAGTAGAGTTTGTTCCAAAATTCCTGCAATTGAAGGCAAAGACTACTTGAATTTTCTTGTGTCTTGGAAAATGTGGTGATTACCATGGAAAACTTTTTATTCAGATCAGTTAGACTTTATCAATAGCTCCTTTCATTCTCTCTTCTTGAATTCTGTTGCTAATTCTTAAATTCAGGGTTATCCCTTAAAAAGGATGGTTTTGGAAAAGTGACCTGACACTGTAATTACTTACAGCAATATAATGTGTGTATCTGTGTCTGTGAGCAAATATTGACTGGAAAGTTATTTCATGTAAGCAGGATTGACATTTGTTAATGTATGTTCTTTAGACTGAAGCAATAGGTAAGATTTTTTTGAGAGCTTTGTCCCCTTGCATTCTGCATTGGTTTGTTGTTTTGTTTATTTCATTTGTGTCAGTAATATGAACTAAATTTGCATATGAATATTTTTCAAGATTAAAGATCTCTTTTGAAATCTTTACTATTCGTATAGAAGTGGGTTATTTTGTTTGGGTTTTGATTTTTTGTTTTGTTTTAATATTGAAGTACATGTCATTAGCTCTGACTTGTGCAAACCTCTTCTCTAGCCTGCATCTTTGAGTATGTTGAGATGGGTGAAAGTAGACATAAAACACTCCAGTTAGCAGTTACAAAAAAGTGGATTGTTCAGCAATTCGGGGTATTGATTGCTCTTCCCAAAAGGTTAAAAACGTGTATGAAGTGAACCCAACTAAAACCATCTTTACATTCTGATGACGTTTGTACACTTCTGAATTTTATAAACTCTCGCTGTGCAGGATCAAACACTTGTGGGAAAGCTGGTTTGTCCCAATGACTTCTACATTTTTTCATGTTTCTGTTTTGGTGATGGTTTGCATTTGCATTTTTAAATCTGGCTTTTAAGTTCTGAGGGTAGAATTCCTCCCTGTGCTTACAGGAAATTCAGGCTGTTCATAGAGTAAGGAGCTTGAGCAATAACAAATAAGCAGCTGTGTAGAAAACTATTTAAAAAGTAAATGCTAGAAAAAAAGAATTATATTAGACATTCTTTAATGCAGGTATGATTACTTAAGGTGAATTAGATTCAGCAGTTAAATTAGGTTTTGTAAGTGTTTCATGTAGATGAGAGGGCTCTTTGTGCTGACACTGTCACTTCATGCACTTTTTCCAGTCAGTTCAAAGTTAGCAAATGCTAAGACAGACGTTAGTGGAGAAGTTTGATTTGTATCTTACAGCCAGTGGATGGGAGATAAAAAGTTCACAGCAAATGATACTATGAATCTGAAAAATCTGTGAATCTGAATATAAACAAAAATTAATATTATCGGTTACTCCTTAAGCTGATAAACTCACATTTCTATTTAGTCAATAAAAGTGCATGGGAGAAGGTAAATAAGAGGAAAAATGTTTACTTTGGCCATTCTGGGGTTGGAGAGACTGAGGTGGCATGAAGGAGTACCAAGAAAGGGGAAAATCATTTGTTGTCATTACTGTTACCAAAAAAACCCAGTCATTTTAGATTTAAACATATACAGAGTTGCATATCTAATACCTACACAAAGGCTGAATGTCACCACACATAAAGTCTGGCCACAAAAGGTATTTTCTATGGTAGGGAGCTTTAGAAAAACATTTGGCAGCTTCACGGTCACATTCACATGCCATTTTTTGACATTTATCTTCTAGTGAGTCTGAAAGAAAACACAGTAAGTTTGATATTAGTCTGAAGAAATTAAAAATACCAAATAGAATGCCAAGAATTGCTCCCTCATGCTCCTTATTTGCCCAACAATGCCTCTTAGATTTCAAGTGCAATAGGAACTGTACTGAGCCTTGGTAAGACTGAGAACCTGTGGATCAGTCAGTAATCACCGATCTTGGCAGGTGGAAATACAATAGCCAGATAAAGGCTTAAATACTCCTCTTCCAGTTTTTTTAATAAAGGAACTCTAATAACTGATCCCTCTTTAGAAAGTGGTATGTGACCCTCCCTGCCTCCCCTCTTGCTCTAGTGAAACTTGATTTTGGGAAGATACTTCCTCCATTCACATACCCTTTATAATCTACTATAGGATATAGCATTAAAAATAATATATGGGATTTATACATGGCACACAGAGATGTTCCATGTCCAGCTTAAATTGCCCACCTTTTTTTATTAATTTGTCCAGTAAGAAGTTAGGTAAAGTGTGTTTGTGTGATAAAATCCATATCTTGTCATATTTGTTTTATAATTGTAGTGTTGTAACTTAACAGATTTCTTGGCATGAGCATTTCTCCTTGGCATGAACATTTTCTTCTACAGCAACGTATTTTGGTTTCAGTGTGCCAGCCCAGAACTGTGTGGATTTCTTTCTGTAACTGTCTGTAAACTGAAGAATCCTTGATTACATTTTGTCATAGTGTTTACAATTTTAAAAGCTTAGCCAAAACTCTGCTTGGGGTTTGTCCAGGAGCAGAACAAGTGTTCAGTTTTGTGAATGAACTCAAATTTTGCCATGAAATGGAAGTGTTCTTCAAGTACATATATGTTTATGCTGCAACTAGCTGCCCTAAGAGCTACTCAGTAGCATAAGTAGCATGAACAACATGATAGGATAAAAAATCAAAACATGTTAACTGAGAGCTATTCCTTCTTCTGTTCTTCCCCTGGTATTGCTCCAGACTTTATCTTCTCCGTGCTACACTTTGTTTCCTGACAACATGCCTGCTATCTTGGCTGGTATTTTAAATATTGTCAGGAGCAAAATCTTCACAGCCAATTAAGAGTGGACTGTAATGTCATTAATTAGTGTGTGAGAGAAGATGCTTTGTACATCTGAGGCAGGGGAGGAAATGAGCAAGTAGAGATTCTGAATGAGGTAGACACTTGGGCAAAGTAAAGGTTGAACGTGAAGGAGGAAATGAGGTATGCCAAAACTTTCATTTGTTTTTGAGGCAAATTCTAAATGGAGTTATGAAAGGGGAAGTTTTTGTGTTCTCTGTGAATGGCCAACTGTGTTGCCTTTAAACCATGGTGGTCAGAAACTCAGAATTGTTTTAAAGGAGTTTACGTAAGGGTTTTTGCATTTCTGTAGTGCAAATAATAATCAGTTCTCAAGCTCATTTGCATTCTAGGTAGAAACTTCAAATTACCTGCAAAGTAACTGACCTAGCACCTGATTTTGAAAACAAAACAAACAAAACCCCAAACAATACACAAACAAAAAAATAATACAAAAATTTGACAAGAAGAAAAAAGCTCAGCAAATGTTGGGGGCTTGTGAGAAGCTACAGTTTCAATCAGTCTTTGAGGTATATTGAAAATCATTTGTTAAAATTTTAGGAGTTGTGAACAAATAATGTGAAAGAAAAGCTGCTTTTTCCCATTAACCATTTTTGGGGTTTTTTCTTTCTTTGCGATCTTTTTGTCCTTCCCTTACCTCAGCATAACAAGTGTATTTAGGAACTGTGGGCCTGCAGGGCCTAGAGAGCCGTACTGCTGGTACTGCTCAGCTCATGACAGGGGTGGATTCGCTAGGCCTGAAGCCTTGGCAAAGAGAAGCAAGATTTTGAGAAAATGCTGTGATAGTGCATTCTAGGCATACCTGTGTTAGTTGGTACGAGGCATATGTTAAGCAATATCACTTGGCAAATATTACTTGTTATATAAAACAAGGGTATATAAGCACAGCTAGAAGAATCAATAAATGGCCTTCATATGAGCAATCTATGGAGTCCCATCTCTTTGATGGTCGCCATCAGGAACAGTCCAGCAAAATTTATTAGGATGTGGCCAGCAATCTGTTGCAATTTGCACACTTGTATTATGTAAATATTTTGAAATTAATATTTGTTAATTTAACTTCCAGAAATAAACATACTCATCAAATATTTTATTACCTCATTGTTTGAAACTGTAAACTGGAATTAGGCATTCATTCATAAATTGCAGCCATCACTGCAACTGATCTGGGGTAAATATGCCAAAAACTTGTCCATGATAAACTTGCAAATGGTGTGAAATACTTTCTGCTAAGTAGGGAAAAGATCCTTCTTAAACTGTTACAATTTTCTTATCTCCTGTTTGTGGTTGCTCCCCAGCTGGAGACCTGCAGGGAATAGCATAACATGGCTTCCTCAACAACTGTAAATGCTCAGTAAAAGGAAGAGGGTTTTGGTTGTGTTTTCTGAAAAGGTAGTAGATGCTCCTAGATCACAGTTGTGTTTGCTTTTGTCGGTCAGTAGGGGCGGATTAAGAAGAAACAACTGCATTCAGTTCATTGGTTTAGCTGTGCTTTCTGGAGGCACAGTGTATCCTGGCAAAAAAAGTCACAAAAGGATAGTAAACTAGAGTTTTACAGTTAATTAAGAAAATACCTTTCTAGTGAGATAATTAGTAGAAGTAATAAACAAACAAACAAAATAAACAACCCACCCCAAAACCCCACACCAAAAAACTCCCAAGTGCTCACTCACCACACACAGCAGAATTGTCTTCACATTCCCAGTGGTAACTTTCAGTCTTTGGCTGACAACCTGCTTGTTCTGCCCTACCATAGCAGCAGTCGTGGTGAAAGCAGCACCTGAGGGGGGCAGAAACGGTGATTTATGGTCACACAATCTGCGTGGGGTTTATCACTGGGTTACTACAGCTGTGAAGTAATAAAACAGTCAACATCAGTGTATGTGCAAACATTACCTGCTCAGGAACCAAACCAGGGTAATTGTTTATTAGATCACCTGGAACAAGATTACTACTTATAATGTAATCAGTGATGAGGAGAATGTCTGATATACATCAAGCTGGTTGAATCTTCAAAGTTACATATTCGCATGCCTTCCTCCTAGCCCCTTCTACAAAATTAACTGCTAGCTCATTATCATCAGAAAATTTGGGAAGTTGCTCAAAATTTTTATTTCGAAATTGTTGTAATTGGCACAAAGACTTTATAGACTTTCTATAGCATTGTGAAACTGAAGAGTACAGGTAAGAATTAATGGCATTTTAATGCTTAAAAAAGGCATTAAAATATGCTGTTGCAGTATCTCTGGTGTGGAGTTACTGCAAACCCAGAATACCAAGTGGGGGAGGTAACAAGGACCTGAAATTAGGTAGCTTCTAAGTTTTAGCTGCAAACTAATTACACCCTTTCTTTTTGACTTGGTGGAAGAACAGCATGTATCCACAAAGTCTTCATTCATTCATTCATTTATTCATTCATTCAGTTTCCTCCTGGTAGCCTAAAACCATCAGATTACAGTAGGCACGTGGTGTTTAGATGTGTTTAGGATGCCTGAGGAATCTGTGTCTGCAATAGGAAAAGTTAATGCTGTGAGCTCTCACTTCACAATTACCGTTTTTTCCTGTGCTTATTAAGTAATTACCTGGTCGTTCCCCACAAATCGCTGTGTAAAGATCCTGTGGTACATAACAGTTGAACAACACAGCTCAGTAACTCCATTTCATGCATAGAAATGTCAAAAAAAGCCCAAACCACACAACAACAAAACAAAACCCAGAAAATAATCTTCTTGTCAGCTAATTTTCAATTCTAAATTATATTTATGATAGTTAATATGCTGAGATTTACTACTAAATCGAAAGGTTTGGTTTCTAGAATTATTTTTCAACAGGTTGAATTTTGCATATTTTTTTATGTATTATTTTGAATACTAATAACATGGAAGATAGTAAAATCAAATGATTTTTTAATTTGCCTTTTAAAAAATTTTTACTTTGGATAGATTCAATGTCTGAGCTTTAAAGCTTCTCCAGCAAGACTTTAGTTATTTAACTCTTTGCCAAACAGTAACAGCAAAGAAACTCTATTGTACTGTGAATCCTTTATTAAAGCAATGAGCATTTGAATTAAAGGCAAGATCATTTAGATCTACAGAAAGACAATTTGAACACAATTTGAATTGTTCAGAGTGTTTGAATTGCTTCAGAGTTTCTTAGCAATCTGAGGTGTGTTTAAACTGACTTCCCTCTCTCCAATAGGCCTAATTTATATTTTAGTCCTTTTATCTGTCATCTGCATTCAGCACTTACTCACTCACATAAATAGTTACTCTCACCAGTCTACTCTGTCCTTGGGCCATCCTTTCCCTCCCAGGCCGCAGTAGCATCCATAGCGGAGGTAGGCAAAAGGAGAGCGGCCTGTGGTGCATCTGATGGCTCCGGCTAACTCCAGAATTCCTCTTCGGTTTCTAAAATGGCCTTCCCCAAAAGTGCCTTTATAAACTGTGGAAGAAAAGCTGTTATTGAACCCGTCATGCAAATGTAAAATAGTTGGGATTGTTTGGGGGTTTTTTAAGCATTGATATAAATGACAGAACTTGAAAATACTCTGGTGTTATTTTTGACACTTCGGGGCCACACTGCTTGACCCAGTCCCTTTTTCTCCAGAACACAGCGAGCAGAACACTGAACACTGAGGATGGCTGCAGTGGTTTCCTCCCATGGAGGTAGGATATGATGGCAGACTTCAGTCATTTCCAGTCCTCAGACTGGTGAGGGCCAGCTGGTGGCCCAGGCCCAGCCACCTGCTAAGTTTAGCTGCTCCAGGGTTGCAGGATTCTCTCTACTATAACGTGCAATTTTGCCCATGTTATTTTGTAGAATGTAGTGCTTTACATTGGAACAAATAGGTCCTTTATGACAGGGTTTTGGTTTTCCTCAGTTTTAGACAAAGCAGCCAAATAACTGGTGGGGATGGTGTGGTGGATGTAAGGCAGGGAAATGGGTGGGTGCTTGGAGTCACTTGCAGGGAAATTAGAAAGGTGGGGTTTGGTTATTTTTTTGTTTACTTTTGTTTGAGGTTGTTGTTTTTATAAGTGATTCTCACTTACTATTTCTCCAGAACAAAGATTTCTTTAAGAACTATATTTTAACTATCTCATGTCAGTACTAAAGGAAGAGGTCCCAAGCAGCAGAAAACTGTTGAGACTCTGGGTGACATTTTTAGGGGTTCATGTCATTCTGACAGGTTGAACTAAAACACTGAAGAACCCTAATGAGAATGGGCATCCTCTCCTTGCAATTCAAGCTATTCATAGCAAATTTTAAGAAGCTGAATTACTACAAAACAAATTAGTTTTACAAGGTTTCTGGTTAGAATTTCTTATTAATTACACTAATTTCTTATTTTGGTAAGAGGAGAACAGTTTATAAGCCTAAACTCCCAGTACTGGTTACAGATTGCACAAGACATTAAGATTTAATAACTGATAACACCTGTGAGGGAGACAGCAGGGGAAAAAAATAGACTTTGTTGTTGAAGGCTTTGATAGTTATTTTCCTACAAAATAACTCTATGATTATGCAATTTTTATATATCAATATATGCAAATTTATATAATCTGTATAATCACATAATCTATTATAATAGCATAATAGAGTAATCTTTTTTAATAGATTATATCATAATAGATTACATGATTAACTGTAATCAGTTAATGGAAAATCTGTCAGAAAAAATACTGGTCCCAGCACAGTTGAGTAACTTGAAATGTGTGGGATGGTGGTGACCTCTGGCACTTGTAATTTCATGAAACAATGGAATTTAAACACCTCATGAAATCACCTCACTAAGAAATTCAATTGATTTGTGTGTGAGAATGGTAAAGAAACACTTCAGGAAGACTCCTGAGGCAGCATTTAGTACTTTCCTGACTGGTGACCACTCCCAGATCTTGTCCCTCCTGCTTTTTAGGCATGTGATCTAGGGACAGAAGTGTTGAAACAAAGGTGCTTAAACTTGCACATGCAGCTTTGGCCATTGATTAAAAGCAATCATATCCTGGGGAATTAAGAAAAGCTTCCTTGCTATGTATTCGATTGCAGTCTCGTCTCAAAACTGTTGAGTTTGCACTAAACCTTGCTAAGATAGTGAATAGTATCTGTTGTGCATGGCTCCTGTTCCAGAGCATTGCCTGTGTGTTCAGTGTGAAATTTTGGTTCTGGGTAGCAGAAGCATCCATTTGGTTATAAACAGATTAGTTTTACAATAGCGTTGAAAGTGTTATGTTATTTGTAGAGGTTGAGTAAATTCTGAGATGAAAAAAACTCTGCAATAAGGCTGCAGCATTAGAAATGGCAACTAGTTATACTCTTCAGTGTTTAGTAATGGTTACTCTTGTAGACAGCCAGTAATGTCTGGAAAAACCATGGTTAATGGCAAAGCTGGGTTTGCTCTGCATGGCCTTGGGGATTCTGAAAAAGTGAAGAATTTGTACATTGTGTCTCAGTTTCTGGCAGCTGGAGAAGGATGGTGTAGGAGAGGTACAAGTCAGGAAGAAGAAAATAAGGATTTCCAAGTCATATTCCTGGTTTCATCAGAGCGTTGTTTGCTAACTTTGGACAATTCTCAGTCCCTTGATTTAAATCCATGACAAGTAGAAGTGATGAACTGTCTGGTAGCTGAGGAGCTCAAGTATAATATGCCATGTATCTTAAAGAAAAGGACATAAACTTTCTGTCCTTGTAATTAATTTGTGTTACAGCATCTGGACATCCAGTAATCCAGCATGGCATTGTACCATAGATACTCTGAATAGGATACTCTGTCACAACAGCTTTATGACCTCAGTTAATAAAAGCATCGAGATGTCATCTGGGAATGCATAGAACTGTGGAAACAATCAGAGTATCAATATGTTGATGATGATGATAGCATTGGTGTGTTTGCAATATAACGAAATCTCCAAAGAGTTTTATCAGAACAGTTGTGGAATGCAGTTAGAGACTGAAGGGACATTCTGCATATTTCCAAATGTTTTATGATTAAGTTTTTGTAATCTTCTATGTGGTTGTTTTTGTTTTCATGAAGACTTTGAAAATGAGAGGTTTGATTTTTGCTTCTGAAAGAGCAGTGTTGCCCCTCGATGTCTAGTCTGTTTTTTGGTTTTTGTCATGCAGATTGTGTGCAGCTCTGTCAAACACAACCTTGTAGGTGGGGAAGAAGGGAGTGTGCCAGATTGCATTTATTTTAATTTCATTGCTTTATAAAGTATTTTTTTAATCCACTCCCTTAAATTTCCATATGCAAGGGAAAAAATTAAAAACATTAATTTTTTGTGAAATGTCATATTTTCTGTAATGTTTTACTCTTTGCAATGGGCACAATGCAAAGAGAATGATTTTTTTCCAGATACATACTCACATTTTTATTGTGATGTACAACTTTGCATAATTATGGCACCTAACTACATGACTAGCATCTAATACAGTGTATGCTGTTTCATGGGTTTAAAAAGAATTTTTAAGCCATTTTTTCAAAGACTGAGGGTACAGAAACATTTGTGATGGTAAATATGTGTAAAATTTCCTATAGGGATATCTCTATAGTCATAGTCATAGTGCTCCAGTAGTTCAGAACTTGAAACTTGGGAATAAGCAGACTTTGTGATGCATCTCCAAGATCTTTCAAAAAAGAACTGTATGCCTTATAGAAACCTCCTAGTTTTTACTTAGATTTTTACCTCGTTTCATAAGCCATCAGGAATGGTGTTTTTCACCTCATTTTATTGCCCAGAAAACTTACATGCTGTCTCCACAAACTCTGGTCACGTGTACATTTTTTGAAAAGTTAAATTTGCCTGTTTTGATACTTTGGACCAATTGAGAAACAGGTAAATTGCATTTCCCGTGCTCCTCGCTGCCCACGGAGAGGGTGACTGAGATGCCTGACTCAGAGCTCTCAGAGCACAGCCAGACTCTCCGTGATGGGCACTCCAAGCTGGCAGCAGTGATTTCATTGCTTTCCTTCAGGGTTTTGCTGAGGTTTGTGCCATGCAAAGGATAAAGTCTGGAGGATGGTCAAAATGCAGGAGGAATCATAGGGGTAATCTGAGGTCAGGAAGTGGAATTGGGGCAGGGAGCTTGGTGGGGCCCTAAGTCAGCCCCATTATGCAAGCACCTTACCTTATGGGCTTTAATCACATGGCTGCCTTCCCCCAGACCCTGCTCCATTCTGTGCCCAGAATCTGTTCTAGGAATGAATTGAGGCTCTTTTCTTTAGGATCCTGCTATTTGCAAGATTTGGTGTGGTGAATTTGCAAGCTGCATAGGAACGTATAAAAAATGTGCAAGAGAATCTTTTACTTAAGGCAGCTGGTTGCTATTCTGGAAGATAGGATTTTACCCTGACAGCTGTCACAAAGGTTCAGCATAAGGTTAATTTAATCACTTTAAAACAATGCCTATTGATGTTTACTAATAGTAGGCTCCCAGCCTGCTGAATATCCTGGGCTTGGAGTACCAAGCTACCACAGTACTCAGTGAGAACCAGGCTTTGAGCAGTTGGAGTTCCACATAATTTTATGTAGTTGTCGGTAAAATTGAGTTCTACTACGTCACCATGGGAACCTAAAATTAGAGGATTTTTTTTGTGTCAGCCCACCTACCTATCTAAAAAAGAGGGACGATAATGAAGTTTCAGATAAATGAGTATATTCAGATACTGTACTGATGAATACCACAGAAAATCTATGAGGAAATGGACTGTGAATTGTTACAAGCGGTGTTTAATACTGCTTAATAAATAGGATGTAGGAGACAAAAAAAATAATTAAATATTTGCCAAGTGAGTAATTGGCTGTGTGAAGGTATGTGGCAGGGGTCCTTTAATTACATTCTCACATCATAACTTATTCATGAAGACTGACTCATTTTTCAGAATAACCCAGTTAGGGTTTTGCTGGCAATCAGTTCTAGCAATTCCTGCTTCTGAAATGCTTACTAACTCAAGTGCTCCACGACAGCTCACTCCAATACCCGGAGAGGAGTGGGGGTAAAGATACCGGCTTTATAGAAAGATTGTTACTGTACGTGCTGCAAACTGATTTGAATCGCGGAACTTCGTTAGAGTTGCACGTTACCGATGAACTTTACAGGAGTGACGTGAGCCCCTCCAGCCCCGCTCCCGTGTGCAGGTGCGGGCTGAGCACCGGCCGGGCTGTCGGTGCAGCTCCAGCCGCCGCTGGCAGCGGCAGATCGGGAGTTCCTGTCTGCGAGTCCCACCCAGCTGTGCCCGAGCGCTGGCCAGCTGTCACAGGGACTGCTCTCCGGCGTGGGCAGACAGGCACTGCCAGTGAGTGTTTCTGCTAACACACCTTTCTCTACCCCTCTTCCCACCTGCCCCCGACGCTGCTAAGCACCATCCCGCCGGGCACGGGCAAGGGAGCGCGTCCAGCAGAGCCCGTGGAGGCGCCGCTGGACGCGGCCGTTTCCGTGCCGGGAAGGACCGTGCGGATGCCGAGCCCCGGCCCGGGGCCCGGCTCTACTCACCGGCCGCCGGCAGCAGCAGCAGCAGCAGCAGCAGGAGCGGGGGCAGCGGCGCCATGGGCAGCGGCGGGCGGGGTGCGGGTCCCGGCAGCGGCGCCCTGCTCGGCAGCGGAGTGTGTAGGTGTGAGCCGCGGCGGCGGCGTGCCGGCTATAAAAGGCTGCTTTCTGCCCCGAGCCGGGTCCCCCGGAGCCGGAGCCCACGTCCAAGCTGTGCTGTCCATCTGGCCAGAAGGGAGGAGCTGCCGCTGGAAGAGCCGAGGAGAGCTGGGACCTGTCACTCGGGCAGCGGAGCGCGGTGCAGGCACAGGGGGTCACACCCCGCAGGTCTCTGATGGGGGCCGCCTCTCCGCTCCTCCAGACCTTCCTGCCCTGGTAGCTATATTTTCTTTTTGAATTACAGCAGTTCCTAGGTAATTTAATCTAGATCTGAAGAGTAAAGCAGGAACTGTGTTGTAAGTTAGTCTAGTGGTTAATTATAACCAGGGCTGAAGACCTGCTCTATCTGGAGTCTGCATCAGCCAGACTTCATGTACTGATTGCTCCTTTCCTTGGATGACTAAAGAACAACCAACTCCTAAACTGGTTACAGATATCTGTAGCTTGGTAAAAACTTTAATTGTACCTCAAACAAAATAGACTATCAAAGTGAGTAATTTTTGTACATTGTTTTGTGTTTGCATATTTTTCCATTCCCTTTCGAACTCTTGTATTATTTTCTGAAACCTACAACTAGGTGTCTTATTACAATCTGTCTCATTGCCTCTCTCAACACACAGACAATACCACTTGCTTTTATGTGAGTTTTTTCTGTGCTCATATTTTCCAAGTATTTCTTCTGACCTTTTACTATTGCACTGAAACCAGTGCATTTCCTGCCAATTGTTTGAGCAACCAGGAGCCCTGAAATCTAGAGTATTGATTTTGTGTGCATGTGTTTTGTCTTGTGGTATTCATCTTTTTTTTTTCACATTATTGTATACCAGGAGATTACCCCCATTGGATCCCATTGAGGCCTACTAAGATATGGAAAGAAATAAAACTAGGGAGTTTTTGTATGGAACTTACCAAGAACTTTTTCTTGGTCATGTTGTCTTACTATTGGAGAGCAGCTGGTAGTTTGGTAGGGGGTTTTGTGAACGGTATTTTCATCATAGACATAAAAGCATTTTTTTCATGTACATACTGAAGGATAATTCTACTTTTGCATTAAAATGCTCTGATTTCTGTGTTATAACATTCCTCTTTATTCAGGAGAGGTAGAAAATCACATGTGGTGTGAGTCCAACAGGCAAAAAGCATGCACAGACAGATCAGATTTGTTTTTGTTATGCTGTCATGAATCCAGGCTCTCTGAAATGTTTGTGTTGGCACTGAAGTGAGGGTAGCGTGGGATAAATGTGGAACATCAGTTGGAGGCAGGATATTGATATGCCATTGTACACCTGGTAGGCCTTTGTGCAACTGTGTGTGGAACAGCAGGTGAGGTGTGGCAGCTCAGCCAGGACTGTGTGTGGCGCTTGTCAAGGGAGAGGCTGATGGTGTGAACCCCACACAGCAGAAATCAGCAGGGCTCCCACCTGAGTGCTGGTGTTCTGCAGAGAGGGGAGGGTTGCTGGAGGCTTCCTGTGGAGCTCCAATGCCTTGCAGATCTGTACCAAGCAGCCACAGGTACGGTGCACTGGGACAGCGCTGCCAGCCCAGCCTTCTTCCATCGCTGTGCCTGGCTCCAGCCAACATGGAGAGCACAACTACCACTGTGTGTCCCAACACAGCTGGACTGGAACACTAGTGAAGAGGGTTGTGTGGCAACCAGAAAGGTTGTCCATGACCCTTGTAAGTGTTGGTAGAAAACCTATCTATTGGGGATTTTTTCTTTTTTTTTCTTTTTTTTTACATTTTTTTTTAAGATTTTGTTGCTATTGCCATCAACTGGGTCAGGGCAATTTTCTTATTACTCATGGAGTCACATCGCTAATTACTGTTACTCTGGTCTCGTACTGTCACTTATACTTCATTTGTTTACTGACTCTTCCGGTCAATAAGTCACACCTATTAGAATGTTTTAATGGTGTCCGAGAGCTGGTTAATGAAACTTCCAGTTGAACAGTATCCCATCCAGCATACCATTGCATATGACAATGAAAACAGTATCCAAGGAGCACGATGAATTATATTTCATGTTGTTCTTCAGGACACTGACTGAAGCAATGTGTTCGTGCAGCTGATATGTTTTTCTCTGAAGAAAGGAAAGTAACCTTAAAACCACTGAAAAATCAAATGAGACTGAAATGCTCAGACTACAGCTGCTTCTGTGGGAAAGCACACAAAGATGTGTAGGGATGAAAACTATGTAGTGATGAAGTAAGGAATGCAAGTCATGAGTTCTGATTCCCATGAGTGTAGTAAAAGTTCAAAGGAGAACATCTAGTGAAATTGGTGAGAGGGGAGGAAATCTGATAGAAGGAAATGCTTTTATTGAGGTGGAGCTAGATTGTCCAGTTAATTGCCAGGCATATGGCTAAGAAAATATACTAGTAATAGATTGGAAGTTCATATGGATTACAATGATAAAATTTTAAAAAAGATTTAGTTCCCTATGAATTTCTTAATTAAAAACTTACATGGCAGTGTAGACCTGTCATATTTCTTTTTGTAGTGTTTCTTTTCTTCTATTTGAAGCACTTGGAAACTGGCCTGAATCATATGTGACAAATGGCATTTCCCTCTTACTGATGAATTCTTTCTGTCTGTCAACTGGAGCTGAGCAGGGGCGGAGAGAAGCATTTGCTTTTCAAATATACTTTCTCAAACAAAGCTGCATGTGCCTTATGATTGCTTTAATTTTTTTTAAATCTGAGAAACAGATTAATATAATTGAGACACATGGCTGTACTGAGGAACATTCTCACAGCATAACAGTGTTATTGGCAAACTTATTAAATGTGTTCCAAAAGCCTCATTTCTTACTGTCCAGGATTATGTACATGCAGAAAAATGACAGCCTATAACAACACAAATGTTAAAATGTTTATGGAAAGTGCTAGAATGGTCTAAAATAAAGTTAGTGTAAGTGCAAGTTAGCCATTACCCTGTGATCAGGTGAAGGTAGTGATTTTGAGACCAGTGTAACAGTAGATTTACTGCTGACTAAACAGCTGAAAAACTGTGGGTTTGGAGTAATAATAGTTCCATTAAAATTTTTTTCTTCAGTAAGAGCAGTTATTTTTCCTGAGAATTGAAAAAGCACGGCACCTACCTTGGTCAATATATACTCTGCATTTAGCTGTTGTGAACAAATGTAACATTGCTGATGATGAGTATAGAAGTACAAGGGTTTGTAGGTGTCTAATCAAAGTCCTAAAAAATTAGGATCCTACAGGATTAAGCATATGGCAGTTAAGCCATAGGACATACTTGCTGCCCAACTGAATTAATGAAGTAATAAAGAATGGTGAAAGAAATTATTTTGCCTTCATTAGAGATGGGAATGGAGGCAGGATGATTTGCTTAAAGTGCTTTATGTTGGCTGTAGCAGAGCTGGGAAACAGGAATTTGATGTTTTGCATTCCAGGTTAAGTCCCAGATTGGGTTCCTCTGTGGCACTGTCTCCTGGAGGAAAATAAGGAAAATATGCACATGCCTTACTGTGAGGGTATCAGAATAATTAAACCTGAAGAGTTGCTTCCCAGCAGTTAAGTCAAATGACTGTGTTTACTTGTTGCTATACTTGGTAAATGTCTCTGAGTTATCCCACAGTTTCTGAGCACTGGATTGGGACACAGGTTCTGCCTGGAATAAATCCATTACAAGTGTATGTTCCTTCAGATACTGAGTGTCCAAGTAGTACACAACTTCTTTATCATTGCTGTCTTCATAAAAATACCAAACCAGCCTTATTTATCTATTTGTTTGGAAACCTTTGTTCCCATTTTTGGAGGTTTGGTTGGGTTTCCTCACTTTCATCTTCCCTTAGTTCTTTTTCACAACCAGTGCTTCCTGTTTACTAATGTTTTCTTCAGCTCATGTTGTTGGAGGTGTTGTCCCAAAATGTACAAGAGTTACAAAGCAAAGTTTGGAGAGACAAACTCCATGTGGAAGATTAGCAAACATTCTGCTAAGCCATTTTATAGTATTTTGCAATGTACATGTGTTATCTCAAATCCAGTTCTAGCATACAGAACAAAATACAGAACTTTAAGACTATACCAGCCTATAGCATAACCTGTAATGTCTCTGGTAATAGTAGGTCTCTGAGTAGCACGATATGTCCTGAGAGAACTTTGGAGATCCTGTCTGTAACATTGTCCTTCACATGGCCTTTGGCAGCAATGTTACTCTGTCCATGCTGCAAAACCACCGTGCTAGTGTGTGACTGCCCATAACAGACAGTTGTGTGCTGGAAAGGTTGTTATTATAGAAATGTTCTTGAAGCTGGCTATGATGTCTGCAGAGGAGCTGAATTACTCCTCCAGTTTTCTTTTCTCTTCCTTCTGGTTTTGTTTTTTATCCTGTTTCTCAATGTCCCCTCTGCTCCTTAAGTAGAACAGCTGCTAACACAGAGTGCATTCTGTGTGTACAACCACCCAGGCAAGTAATGAGATTGCAAGAACATCCTCAGAGCACCACGTATTCACTGATGCAGTTCTGTCCATTTTTATGGCATGGAATTACATTGTCTGTCTTTGAGCAAAGGCACACAATGGAGATGCTGGGGAAGGACTCTATAAATAACTTCCAGCTTGCTTGGCTCTTAGTTTCTGACAGTCATCTCTGCCTTCCAGAAGATTTGCACTCTTTAAGTCAAGTTCTACGTACAGCATTTGCACCCAAAAAAAGGCCCACGGCCTGCTTCTTGTGGAATCCAGGGCTACTTCTTATTTTCACATCTTGAGAAAAAAAATACTTGGCAATGCAATGTGGGCATTTTTCTAAAACCAATTTTGAAGTCTCCAGCATATGTCTGGAAGGACATTTTACTTGCTTTTTTATATAAGTTACATCAACTTGGATTCTTGAAATGGCTGATGTAATGACCAGGATGATGGGATAGAGTGACCTCTCAGCACATTTGTGGGTGATACTAAATTGGGGGGAGTGGCTGATACACTGGAAGGCAGGGCTGCTACTCAGACAGACCTAGTCAGACTGGAAAAATGAGCTCTTGGGGACCTCATGAAGTTCAGTAAAGGCAAATGCAAAGCCCTGCAACTGGGCTGGCATAACCCCACACCATGAGACAGGCTGGGAACCGGCTGGATAGAGAACAGCGTTGTAGAAGAGGAGCTGAGGGTTGTGGTGGATGAATTGAATGCGAGCCAACCATGTGCTCTTGGAGCAAATGTGTCAATGAGTACCCTTGGTGGGTTTGGAGGGAACTGATTCTTCCCCTCTGTCTGACACGTGTGACACTACACCTGCAGCTCTGGGTCTTGTTTTAGGAAAGTCATTGACTTTCAAGGCCAGTGAAGGCCACCAAACTGCTCAGGTAGCTGCAGTTCATGACATACATGAAGAGAGAGCTGGATTTGCTCAGGTTTAAAGAAGATGGTGAGTGGAGATCATCGTGCTGTGTACCACTTCCTAATGGAAGGGTGTAGAAGAGATGGAGCCACATTTTTCCCAGAGATACTCAAGAAGCAATGAGCACAACCTACAACAATTCAATATAGGAAACAATTTATTTTTTTTTAAGGGTCAAATACTGAAACAACTTGCCCAGAGAGGCTATGGGAACTCCATCCTCAGAGATACACATATGACTAAAAGTAACCTGCTTTAATGGGATCTGCCATGAGGAGAAAGCTGGACTGAAGAACTTGAAGAAGTCCCTTGCCACCTACATAATTCTGATATTGTGACATGATAGTAGATACCTTCAAATTAGCAGTTCCACCCTGCTGGGGAAAGAGACTCCAATATCACTTCCTTACTTCCTTTTGCATAAAGGTTTCTATGAAACCATGGCTATAGGCAGGGAAGGCCTGTTCTGCAGTAACAAATTAATTGATAATATTTTTTTCCGTATATCACCAAGTAAAATGTGCAAATACACTGGAGAAGTTATCTCACCTGAATCCAAAGAGACTTGAGATTTTGCCTGCTTTTATTATCTAGACAGCTTTGTCTCAAACGGAAGCAGTGTCCTTTTCATAAAGAACTACTTTCCTACCATTTTAACTCACTGTTATGAAATCCCATTTCTGTGCCTTTGTCCTTGTTAACCATTTCTGAATCTTCTTCCAGTTCTATTTTTACTGAGACGGGGGGAGGCTGCAGAATTGAATGCAGTATCCAGGGTGGAGACAGAACATAGATTTATAGAAACTGCAGACTATATTTCATTTAAGAGAGAAGAAATAGAAGGGCACATTTTGTGTAACTTTTACTATGTCTACTGGCTTTTCATTGTCTCTAAATGTTTTAAATTGCTTGAAAATGAAGATTTTTGTTACCTGTTTATTTGTTGACCTCTTAGTTGTTTTGTCCTTCACCTTGTCAAGAGTGAACACTATATTGCTGTGGCCTGCTTGTCTTGCAGTTTTCTTTCAGGACTCGTCTTTCTTGCTGCTACTCAGCTGTGCAGTTTTGTGGCAACTGAACCCTTGTCAGGGTAAACCCCCTAAATAATGTGTCCATCAAAAGAAAGGTGAGTAGAATGTAACCCTCATCTGTTCCAGGCTAATCTGCACAAGAGCCCTCTGTCTTTAAATACTTTAAACACCACCCAGACTGCTTTGGAACTGGAAAGTTACTGAATGTGTTGTGGAGGGTCAAAAAAATCCCTGGAAGTACTGAGGGGTAGGGAACACTGGGATTAGCTAGAGAATTTAAGAGTAGGTAAGAAGTCAGTATAGGAAAACATGCAACTGAAGACATGTAAGATCAAAAAGGTGCTAAATAGTGCTGAAGAACTGAGTATGTGTCACTTGTTAAGTAGGCTCTGAATTTCTCATCTACACATCTCTGTGGGATGGTCTCCTACTTTTATTCTTTGCTTTTGCAGAGTGCTTGGGATGAGGAGTAATGAAACCAGAGAACTATCAGCACTAACATCATTATTTGCTATACCTGAATTAAACCAGATACTTCAAATCAGCCATAAGATGAAAGAGTCATTTGCTGAGAGTATGCACAGAGTGCAGTGCACAACAGGCAGGTTGATGTTCAATAAAATGTTGTTTAGGCACCAGCAGCTGTTTGATTTTCAAATAAGAAGTGGGGACTCAATAGAAGGTAAGAGTTTAAATGTATTCTCATATCTGGGCCAACATGACAAACTTATTATGTTTTCTTTGTAGACCATTTTCCAATGCACTGGAAGGCAACAAATGGCATGGTTACTATACAATATAAACAAATTAGAGCAATTTATATAACCTATAATTATAAAGACTTAAGTTTATGTTTCTTTGAAATATCAATTACTGACTTAAGAATACTTTTTCCTAAAACTAAGAAAGATTTTATAGTTCTATAGACTTTATATTTCCTTTTGAAAGCTCAACTATGGACAAAAGAAGACATATTCAGGACACTTACGAGCAGAAGACTTGTAGACTCATTGCCATAAAGAGCCAAGGTTTCCTTAGGGGAGCGTGAAGGAAGCTCCTGAATTGAAGTCCCAGTACCTTGTACATGTGACAGTGCTCAGGGAAGATGATATGTAACTCTTACAGAGTTCAGTGAATCTTCAAAGACCTATAGAAATGTTGCGTAATTTCCACAGTACAGATGGAAAACTAGCACACCAATGGGTTTGGCAGGCTTCAGACACAGCCATTCTTTTTGATTTCATTTTAATACAAGGAAGATGATCTGTGGGTGACCGAGCTCTGGAACAGATTGCCCAGGGTTGTGGTAGAGTTTCCCTCACTGGAGATACTCCAGAACCATCTGGATGCAATCCTGTGCCATGTGCTCTAGGATGACCCTGCTTGAGCAGGGGAGTTAGACTGGGACTGTGGTCCCCTCCAACCTTACCCATTCTGGGATTCTCTGACCTAATCCAAATACATAAATTGCTTCCTTGGTTTAACATAAAACAAATTCCTCATGGTCATATTGTATTTACAGAATTTCATATTGAGCCTTCTAGAAAAACTCTGGCCTACAGGTCTCGTGACTAATAAACTTCATACCATCCTAAACATGTAGAGCTGTATTCTTTAAAATAACATGTATGAAGACTATTGTTCCTACATACAAAGGAGAAAAAGTTTTAATTGCATATTAAATGCCATCATAAAATTAAGAGGTCCAGTGCCATGAACTACCCCATTTGTACCAGCAGGGGTGGAACCACCATTCTCTTTGCATTTACTATATAGAATGAGGGAGTTTGCTGTACTGTGTGTACCAGGCCTTGCTAATTAGCATCAGGATGTGCAAGACAGAAAGATAAAAACAGAGTGAGGAATCAGTCCTAGTGAAGCTTTAAAATGAAGAGTTTTATCTTCAGCTGTTAGAGGTGTGAATGTTACTAAATGGATTTAAATTCTGCTGAGTACTTATCCTACTTATATATATATGTAGCATCCAGTCAAGGGTGATCTCAGAACCAGCAGTCAAAAAGTGACTGGGAACAAAGCAGGTAATTTCTGACTCCTTCTTTGATAGCTTTCTAGTTTCAAGTCTTTGTTATAGCCTTCACCGATTAGCCTTTTAAATAAACAGACATTTTCCCAAATAGCCATATTACAGTGTTCATGCAAGTCTTTCAGTTGGTAGGTACTAAATATATTTTTTCCTTTTTAGGGTGTAAACCAGCACATTTTAACTGTGTCTCGTTACTTTACCATAAGTATCTCCATCTAAATTATGCTGAATGATAAAAATTTTGTCTAGCTTCTTTTTGTGACTGATACCCCAAAAATATGAGTAATATGGTGCATACAAAAATTTATGCTGATCATATTCAGATTATCTTTTAAAATACACATCTTATGCATACTTGACATTTTTACCTCACAGAACAAAACAGTTCTGCATACACGGAGTATTCTGAATTTTGTGTGTCTGCACACAGGATCTGCATATTTAAACTTAATGGTGATTTGATGCTGCTGGGAGACTCCCAACCACCTAATTTCCCAATTCCGTTTGCAATTTTTTATGTCGCATTAATGTTTTAATATTCCTCTAGTTACTTCCTCTCTCAAAAGGAGAAAAGATAACCCCTTATTAGTTTATGCATCATGTAATCCCTAGGAAGGATTTGCCTGGGATAGATAATCTTTGCTTGTGTTCAAGTCTTATTTAGAATGGAGGGTCAACTTAATTACATAAGAAAGCCTAATTTTTATTCTTTAAAATACTATATTGAATTTTTTGTTTAGACTGATTCTTTCTGATGGCCACAAAAAAAAAAAAACAAAAACAAACAAACAAACAAAAAACAAAACAAAACAAAAAACAAAACCCAAAACCAAACAAAAACCCCAAAACAAAACAAAACAAAAAAAACCAAACAAACAAAACAACAACAAAAAAACCCAAACAAACCTGAATAGTTTCTATCAAAAAAACCAGCAGCCAATACTGCACATCACTCTTCCAAATGCATGGGCATTCACAGATAATTGTGTGCAGAGGTGCTGCTGAACTTCCATTTTCTTCCCATCAACTGGTCTTTTTCATTTACTTGTTTTTGTTAAAGTAACACATAGTTTGTCTATGGATGTGTGCAAACATGTTTTGCATATTCATACAATAAAGTAGAATTAAAATGTAAAGCAATGTAAAATAGTTAATTCTCTGAAATTACTTCATTCCTGTTCCTAGAGGAGGGAATGCATCTTAAGATCTAAATAATACAAGCATTAAAGGAGCACTTGTTTCATGTGAAACATTTCCTACCATAGCACACATATTGCATCCCCCCTGAGTTTTCTGTAATCTGCGTAATTAACTGATTACTGCACAACTGGAAGGACCGGAATGAGGTGGCTCCTTTTATGATCATTATGACTGCAAGTTGAAGGAAGAGGAGGAGCTGCAGCAGTCCTAATTTTACTTCAAATTCTGGACTTAGAAACCTATGTGAGAACACCGAGCAGCACAATCCCTTGGAAAAGGGTCGCCCTTGAAACAAGTGTCACTGCTTACTGCTGTGCTGCTGCTTTCAAGTTTTTGGTCTTTGAATTTTGTTTTTCATCATTTTGTTCTGACCTCTGTTCATCATCTTTTTATCTCTGGTTTCTTAAGTCACTTGTCATTTGTTCAACGAGCTGAAGGTCAGATCATCTGATCTGACTTTATGCCATAGGCCTTGAAATTTCGTGTACCAGCCCAAGTAATTTCTCTTTGAGCAAGGCATATTTTCTGCTGGCTTAAAGCATATAATTAAATTTGGAGTCACACAACCTTAGAAGATAAAGAACTTCCTGTTCTGTTATCACAAGAGCAGCTTGTAAGGGGCCTCTGTCTGGAAACAGCTGAATGGAGTAGGCACCAGAGGTAGAGCCCAATTAGGGAAGGATTTATTTAAAACTGAATGACTTACAGTAAGATGGGATGACACATTTGGAGTGTGTCATATTTATATAGTGAAAATAATATTTAATAAACACTACTTTTTTTAACCCCTCAGAAAAAAGGTGGGCTATTAATTGAAATATTTGTTATAAGCAATAATTTTGGCTTTTGAGAAAATGAAGGAATGGTAATAAGTTCAATACTAAAATGTTTCAACTGACCATCAAGGAAGGTTTAGTCTTCAGAAAATACAAATAAAGTTCAAACAGTATTTCTTACAGGTTAGGTTCTGACTTCAGTTAAGCCAGTACATACCTAAGAGGTAACAAAAATGTATAAAATTATCTAATGACTGAGATTCAGAAGTTTACAGAAGAAAATACATTTTTAAAGAAAATAAGTAATCACAGCTGCATACGTCCCATTTTACAAATTTAAGCAGTGAGACTCAGGATAACTGAAGCTCTCTACAAAGTCAGTGGCAAGGTGCAAATCTGAAGAGCCCAGTTGCTTGTCATCTTCTGTGCTCCAGTGTGCTACTGCTGCTTATTGAACAAGAATAACAACGCTGTGGTTTTAAGGAAAGGCTGACATGCCCAGACGACATGTATATGGAAAAACCTCAGAAGGCAGGCAACATTTCCTTTTGAAATAGCTTCTAACAATGCTTTAGTATAATTATACATGCTCCAGACTGAGGCTTGGAAGAATGTTAACTCTCCTGTCAATTAAAAACCTCCTTTTGTATGCAGCCAATGGGTGGGGAGCCACATTTGAGAGTGCAGAATTCAAGTTAAAACCTCAACCATCCAAGGTTTGTTTTGAGTCTTACAGCACACAAACTCAAACATCAAATTTTGTGGAAGCCTGTTTCTAACAACGTAGAAAACGGATTTATAAATAAGAGTTTAAAAGCATGAAAAAAGTGAAAAGTTGATTAGAGTGAAGTCTGAGAAATAGCAGGACTCTGCCTGTTGTAGCAACTTCAGTCTTAATGGCAGTGCAATTCTGTTGCAATTGCAATTGTTTTCTGAAAACATTACTCCATGTTTCTATGTCCTGCCTTGCAATAGCTGTGTGGACTTGTGAAAGGTCTTGCTATTCCATCAGTGCTATTATTTGTACTTGCTACTGTAAACTTCCTATTCTTCTGGATTCTCTTCCATATTTTAGAATTAGAACTCCATGAAACTAAGGATACTGTGTTATTCTGTTAGTCCACTGTCATGGAACTCTCATCACTTCTGAAATTGCCTGTTTGTAGGAGTAATCTGTATATACCTGGATGCTTCCAATCCAGCTCACAGCTGCAGTTATGTCAGCAGCACTACTAAATTAGGCAGTGCTTACACAGTAGTTCACACTTGCTTCCCAAAAGTCTTGAGCAGTGTGCTTACTAAGGAATACTGACTCCTTCAAGGAAGAAGAAAATGTGCTAACCTTATTTTTAGATATATTAATTTCTTCAGAATAATTCTCTGAGGAATCACTAATTTCCACGCATTGTGTTGCTTATATGGCAAATCAATTTTAACCTGAGATTTTATAATTTTAGGGTCATATTGGTTTGAATGCTGGACAGGGGGATGCAACAGACAATTCTTTATAGAAAATACATTCCTAGGGTATCTATGGCAGCATTCATGGGGTCATGGAATGGTTTGGGTTGGAAGGAACCCTAAAAATTATCTTGTTCCACCCTCCTCTGTCACAGGCAGGGACACATTCCACTAGCACAGGTTGCTTTAGGGATGTATTCAAACAATTCTCATGCTTTCCTGCTCTCCTTGTATGATTTCCTTAAAATGCTCATCCTTCTAGTCTGACAAAGTTAAAATACTCTTTACTGGTTTTGTATTTTAAAACACCTGCTTGCTCAACAAAAGTCAAGAATTGAAATGAAGATTGCTAGGAAGGAATGAAGGGTGAATTCTACAAAGAAATTTTATTTGGAAAAGTGTGAGTGGCTTAGAAGGATGGGAAGACTCATTTCTCACCTGCCCTCTGAAGATGTATTTTGAATCCTGTATTTCAGTAATGATTTTAAAGAAAATAAAACCAGCTCTTATCAGTTTGATTCTCAGAATTATAAAAACATAAGTACATTGAATGCATCAGCTAACTTCATTCTCCTTGTGTTTCTGCAGAGGTATTTTCTTTGAAAGACCCTAGTCAAGTCTGGCCACTCCTTATTTAAAGTTATATTTAAATTAAGAATTATTCAGTGCATATATAATATTGTTAGTTTTGTAACATGGATTTTATTTCACTACATTTCAATAGACATTATTATTTTTTTTTTTTTTCAGTATTTTTGCAACATGAAGCAGAATGGTGGAAAAGCAAACATTACTGTTAGGGACTTGAAACTCCAATTGCTTGCAAGTGTCAGAGGTGAATCTGAAGAATTCTTTAAGTATGTTTATATACTCAGACATCTTGAAGACACTTTGCCATTTTTACTAGTGCTTGTAAACCTGAGTTTTGGATGACTTCTTGACCTTTTGGAATAAGTATGATCATTAAGATAAGCTGATGAATAAATGCTTATCCTGTTTGCAGGAATTAGGGTATTGGTCTATAACTGAGTGTAATGGGGACATTCTCTACATGAAGGGCCTGAGCTTCCTTCATAATACATGGAGAGAGTTGAGAATTCATAAGAGCCAATAATATCATTGGGGAATTTCTGTTTTAGCTACATGGATATGATTAAGCAAGGCAGAAAGGTGTAACATTTAGCCCCTTTGACCTAAGACTGCAGGGAAGCAGACTCAGTGCTGATGTGTTAATAGCTTTCAGGATATGAGAGATACAGTTTAGAGGCTTTGAAGATGTTTAACCTACTTAGCTCACCTATGAAAAGGATAATCTGATTGCCAGCTTCAAGAGGATTGTAAGCAACCCTCAGCAGTCTCCTGCAAAACTTGCTTTGGAGTGATCATTCCTGCTCAGAACAATCTAACTCACCAAGAGTGTGTTTGATTTAGCACTTCATTCTGGCTCAAAAGTGACCCAAATGGATTGTCTCCAGGTACTGTGCTTTGGTTCATCTGAGCTGTCTCAGAGCATGGGATTCCTTTGGGGAATAAATCAGGAAGGTGTGCTCCAACCATGACATTCAACTTGTGTTTGGACTAAAACCATTCCAAAGTTAACCCCTGAAATGTGCACTGGGGCTGAGCATTTGACAGCTGCACAACATTTGCTTTCCAAAAGGGCTTCATTTGGATGATTCTGCTTGCACACAGGCATGAACACGTGCAAAGTCAGCAGCACCAGCACACACCTTCCTCTTTGGTCTCACCTGGACAGCTTGTAACAAATATACACTCCTGAAAGTCACACTAATTTGCCTTTGACATTATTAAGGGATTGAGATCTTCCAGATCTTGGCAAAGCTAAAAAACAAAGAAAGGATTTTTTTCTATTCTGGCAGGAAACTCCCTGTGGAGAGAGGTATTCCTCAGTTCTGCTGTGTTACTTGGCAAAGCACCATCCTTTAACTGAATTAGACTACCAACCACTGTTTTCCCCTTCCCCATCTTCTTTATAGTCAGATTTAAACCTCATATATAACCTGTAATAGAAAAAAGATCAATTCACTTTAGCCCTATTCCATCTTTCCAGTTACAGCAGAGTTCTCTAGCATTAAAGACCTGTTGTAATCAACCTCTAAACGGAAAGCAGAGAAAATATGGACAAGGTTAGGGGAAAAATCAAGATATTGAAGGTAATTAAAACATAGCTCCAAAGTACAGCTACAATGAGCAGTATGCATTGAATAAAACACTTCCTGAGTTTCATGCTAGCAGTGGATACAGGGATAGTTTCTGTCTTCCAACGGAAGTAATCAGACACACCTTATGTTGCTAAATTAGTCAGTGCAGCCACAGTTACAGAAAAGCAAATGATAAAACTGAGACGTGATGTAAACAGCTGAAGCTCATGATAATGGGTTAGCTAGTTACAACAGTGAGGTAAATATTATATTAGCAAACAGGTCAGAAAATAGGTGTAATTTTCGTCACCTTAATCTCCAAAGCCTGTTTATTACCTACAAATAAGACAGCAGTTCTGAGAAAATGGAATAGAATAAAATAATCCAATAGCATAGGACATAGATTGCTACATTTTATCATTCCTAACAATAATAAATAACAAGGAAAAAAGGAGTTATTTTTAAAGGGTAGGAAAAATTCTAGTATTTGGGGGGGGGGGGGAATGGAAAGACTAACAAAATATTAACAAAATGAAAAGTGTCTCTGAAAAAAGAGTTGACAAACTAAAACCTTCATGATGTGCTTCCCTTGAATCCCTGAAGTATCTTTATACAAATAAAGCAGTATCTCATTTTCCAAGACAGATCCTGCCCTTTCAGAAGGGGTCCTTATGTCACTGGACACGACGTGAGAACTGCTCATGGAACTATCTGAACTTCTGACTGCTCATTACCTATAATTACCTAGGATAGTTATTGTTAAATCAAGAATCAAAGCAATGTACATATGATTCCTATTGAAATACAGCCTTTTTGTCCACACAGATACATTTCTCCAACAGTAAGAAAATTTGCAAATGTATGACTCTCTTAAGCAAATAGTAAATCACCTTACAAGATTTACAGATCTTAAGAGTATGCAGTGTCAAATCTCAGTAAGATGGAGAACTGAATTTAATCTACTAAGAGCCTGCAGAACAGACCTTATTTGTATCAGCCTCTCAAATTTATTTACTCTTTAGTATTCCTTGTTTGAATTAATACAAAATCTTCCATTTCATTTTTAAAACTAAATTTTCAAAGGTCTGTGTGTGTCTCTGCAAATGAGTCTTGAATTTCATAGTCCAGCAAAAAGCTTTATTTGCAAATTTTTACATACTTTGGACAACTAATACTTAGGAAGGCTATCTTAGGTAGGCACCTTGATTGTAATGATTAAAAAATTAACTATGGCATTTTTAGAACAGCATGCTTGAAAAGAGGGTTTGGGTACTTGCTCTAGAGACATTTTCAGGAATGGCTTCAGTTTTGCCACTCTTCCTGTCAAAGCGTGTGTGTCTCCATCAGGAGACAGTCTAAGCTGTAACACCACCCACAGCCTAACGATTTTGTCTCTTATCCTTCCCCCTGCCAAAGTGAGACTTTGATTTGCTGCCAAACATACTGAGAGGTTCGAGTAATTTAGATACCTCAGGAACTAAAGCTAGCTGGGGAAAAAAACATGGCTCCATCTCCCACCTACCCATAATAACTGTTAAGACCCTTTAGAAAAGTTTAAACACACAGACTGGCATTACCCCACACCTCTTTTTGTTTTCTTCTTCTGGCTAACAGAATACCTCTAATCAATCTAACCATTCGAAAAATGGGTTTGTGTTTTTTCTGTTCATATCCTCATTGAAGCAGTCATCCATGACTTTGTCGCAATGCAACATATTTTACTCATGACATTCCTCTGAGGCTATCCTGAGGCCTGAAGCCAATGCTCCTGATGGTGGCTGGCAGGAACACAGTCCAGTTTAGCCCCTCTTAATATGTCTGGTTTCTGTGGGCTTAAACATTGCACTGAAATGCCTTGACCTTTTTTTTTTTTTAATTCACGCAATCCTTTCTCAAGTTGCACCTTCCAGCGCAGAGGAATCCTTGTGGCTGGCTCAGACACTGCCCGGGAGGGACTCGCTCCCCCTGCTGGCCCGTGGCAGCCAAATTCCCGGGGACCGAGCGAGCCCCACGGCCAGGCGCTACGGAATGGCTGCTTACCAGGGTTTAATTTTTGCCGCCAATTACGATTGAGACATTGAAATCAATCCAAGATACTATCTATTGTAAAAACTCACAGGTGTCTCACTGCTTTCCCCCAATTCCAATGAAATGGTAACGTGCAAGAAATCTTAATTTTAAAACTGCTGAATAGTTTCCCAAGGGAGCTAACGGTTCATAGGTAACCTCGGGCTCAGACCACGTTAGTTACAGTTTAACTTGCCCTTTGACTGTTGTTAAATACTCTGCTCTCCCTCCACCACGGTCAGTCTCCCAGCGTAGCAGAAATCACGTCTCTGCCAGGGCAAGAATAGGATGCAAAAAGTAACTGAACTTCAATGGTTGTTAAGAGTGACAAGTCACAAATACAACTTTGCAACATCACATGTGTATAGTTGGAAGATATTGATACACTGTTTAGCTCAGGTCTGAGGGTAACCAAGTTATAATACACAGATGTTTGAGAGGGAATAAGCAAAAAAGTAAAAAACCCCACCGCAATCTCTTAATTCATACAGAGCTAAGTGTTGTCTACTATAGTATATTTTTTCTTGCATGGACTAAAAAAAAAATGTACAGGCTGATGTAGTTGCTGCTAAAGTAAAATTCATCATATTTTCATGGCTCAAAACCATAATTTGACCAGTAAGTAGTGGAAATGATAATGTACAATTTCATTAGCATTTAAAAAGGAAAAGCTTTTGCTGTTTCAGTGATGCAGTGGGTCAGGGTTTTTAAAAGCATGGTATCACATGACAACAAATAAAATACCACAAAGAGCATAACTTGCATGCAATAATCAATGTTTTATCACAGAGATATTAAGAATCCATCACTACGAACAAAAAAGCAGAAACAAAACCTAATACTGGCAATACCTCCAGTGAGAGTCCTCCTCCGTATGCTGGCCAGCTGCAAAAATGTGCCTGAAATCTTCCTGTTGTGGCCAGAGAAATGTTCCCTCACCTCTGGGCATTCTAAGCAGAAGAGCTGTGTCAAGTAGTGGCAGCAAATTGAACAACAGCCACCAACTGCACATTGACTTTTAGCATGGATTATATTAGACTATATTTGATTTACCCATGATTACTTTGACTAAAGAGCAGTATTCTGGTTAAGTCACCTTTGGAAAAGAATTGTTCATACTCTAATTTAGTTCAATTTAATTTTGCAGGTTTCTCTTCTCATGAAGTTCTAATATGGTTTAAGTATTGCAGTTTGGTTAATACAGGACAATATCCCCAAGCATGCCTTCACCAAAGGAGTTCCCCTTTTCATACTTTTGTTTTGTACAAAGCTCTGTCTTGGTGAAATTTTATAGAATGTATACATTCTTTGTTGTGGAGTATTTCCTTGGGTAGTAGTTAAAACAAATTCCTGCCTGATCTCAACTGACTCTTTTTACAAATGTTTAAAAGAAAAAAAAATAATTTTCCTGGTTTAATTATTCAAGGAGATATTTTTTCCTTCCAATGACACATGCAGAGTTGGAATAACCATATATTCCATAACCACTGTTTGAAGAAAGAGAGCAATGTCATCATCTATATATTTATTATGGAATTCTGAGTCTGGGAAGGATCAAGAACTTGATTCAAATTGAAAAAAAAAACGAGACAGCAAAATCAAAACAGTTTTGAAGGGAGCACATTCCTCAAATTATATCCACACATAAATAACTTATTCACATCAGAAGTTCCAGTGAACTGTAATCCTCATGTCAGAAAGTGCTGCATGATAAGGACTTCAGAGGCTGCAGATTAAGGAATACACCAGAAAAACTTACTTGTCTCCCCTCATCTGGAACTGTCATTCACACCCATGTAATCCTCTTGATCAGTGAGCACATAATAAATATGGGTTTCAAAGCAATCTACTTTATAATATTTGAATTATAAGAAGTCAGACTGGTTTTGTCTCCTCTCCAAAAGTTTGTTTAGAGTTCAGGAGAAGTCTCTTTGCTTGTTTTGTTTCATTAACTTATTCCAGATTTTATAGGAATGGAACTTTTAAAGTCAGGAGCTTGTTCAATAACCTCCTAATTCTAACCCAGAAATTATTTTGTTTTCTAACAGTTTGGAAGGCAGAGTATCTGTGTAGACATTTTAGTAATTTAACTTTGCCTGATGGGAATTTCAGGCTCACATTTGCAGTCTGTATTACACCTGAAGTATTTCCAAAGTAGTCAGGAATTCCCAACAGGCCATTCTCTCCAAGTGAACAGTATGCAGCAAATCCTAACAGCAGGCTTGGAAAAACCAGCAACATGATTTATGTAATACCTATAAATCAAAAGGATTAATGGCTAAGATTAATATTTTCACTGTGTTACTACCAGTGAAAAGGTTTTACCTCAGCAGTGGCTTGTTGTTCTGGATGAGAAGGACCATACTGCTTGCTTCCTTAAGCTGCTTAGTGTTCAAACAATTGTAGTTTGGAATTGGATAAGCCACCTTACCATTTTTATGGTCTATTTCATGGTTTATGATCCGGGGATGTAACTGGTATTCTATGCATGATCTTTTTTTCTGTTTCTCCCATGTCCCTTTAGATCCTGCAGTAAGCAAGGGCCCAATTTCACAGTGACTCCTAGGGATCTGTTAAATGCCATATTATACACTTAGGCACTAACTATTTAATATCTGACTGCTGTGATTCTCACACTTAGTCTCAAGAATCTCAGGGCTGAGATCAGGGGGAGGTAATTCACTCTTTGGAATTAGGAAAAGCCTCAAGGCAAAGCTTCAACAATTAATCCCTATAGGGTAATTAGACTGGAACAATGTTTAATAGATTAATTTATCAATAATTAATGGTTTAGGCCTCACCAGGTCAAGGAACTTTCCATCAGTATAACTTCACCAGATAAACTACTAATTGGCTGCATTTCTTCCACTCTTGATTAGTGGTAGTTTAATCCTCACACTGTTCTGGTTAAAACTTCTAAAACTTTTTTTTATGCAGTCCTACCATACAAGTCACATCAGTTACCACAGTATTTGTGAGGATATATACATAAGACTGATCAACTGCACCATTGACATCACTAATGCTGCTGAAAAAGGAGAAACAGAATCAGAAAATCCTTAGTTGTAAAGGACTCACAAAACTCATTGAGTCCAACTCCTGATTCTACACAGAACAGCCCCAAGAATCCCACCATGTTCCTGAAAGCCCTGTCCAAACATTTCTTGAGCCCTGTCAGGCTTGGTGCTTTGATCACTTCCTTGGGGAGCCTGTTCAGTGTCTGACCACCCTCTGGGGAACCTCTTCCTTATATCCAACCTAAACCTCCCCTAACACAACTTCTGCCATTCCCTCGGGGCCTGTCACTGGTCACCAGAGCAGAGATCAGTGTCTGCCTCTCCACTGGCCCTCATGAGCAAGCTGTAAGACCACAACGATGTCTGACATCAGTCTCCTCCAGGCTGAACAAGCCAAGTAACCCCAGGTACTCCTCAAATGGCTTGCCCTCCAGACCCTTCACCATGGTCGTCATGATGTTATCAGAATACAATTATGTCCACTGTCTGAGAGGAGAAAACCCAATTCTCTCATTTGAGAGAGCACTCAGGAGAGCTCCACTCTGCCGTCCCGTGGGCAGGGGATGTGTGCCACCTGCCCGGCCAAGGGATGGTGTCCCTGCCCGGCCACGGGTTTTACTGCCTGTCCCAGGGAAGGTGACCCCCCCTGCACCTGCCGCAAGTCAGACTGGCCACGGCCGTCACTTACAGGAAGGACAGCACAACCCCCCTTCAGCTTCGTGCTCACTCAGGGGCTTTTATCGGGCAAAGGGGTTTTCACTTTGCGCGCTCCGACTCTGGGAACGGCCGGTCACACCGATCCCAGAGCCCAGCCCGCTCCCCTCAGCGGAGCGCGGCCCCGCCCCCTGACGGCCCCCAGGACGCTGGGGCGCGCGCCCCGCCCCCAGCGCATGCGCAGTGCCCCCTCCGCTAGGCGGGACGTCACTGGGCGCGAGGCATGGCGCGAGCTGCCCACGTCACGCGGCTTCCGGGAGAACCAACAGGAGCCTTAAAAGGCTGCGGCAGCCGCGGGCGGCCCCGGGCTCGGCCGTACCGGTGTCGGTACAGGCGTGTGTCCAGGCGGTCACACGGCACCACCTCCCCAGGGCCGCACGCCGGCTGCGGCGGCCTCCGGCCCGCTGAAGGGAGAGGTGCGTGAGGGCGGGCCCCAGGCAGCCGCCCAATCAGCAGCTAAGGGCTTCCCAGCTGCCCCAATCAGGAGCACCGGTTCCCAAAACAATCGGGGCGAGCCAATGGGAAGCCCGCACTGCTCAAGCTCGGCTCAGGCCGCCCCCGGGCTGTGCCCGCGGCCTCCCGGCAGCAGGGGGCGCGCGGGGGCGGCGGCGCTGCGCGGGCGGCGCGGAGGAGGCGCTGCCGCCGCTCTCGGTGTCGTTATCGCCGCCGCCGCTGTCGCGCCCGTCCCGCCGGCCCCGCCTCCCGCTGCGCTCCCGCGGCCTCACAGCAGGTACGGGCGGGGGGAGGGACAGACACCGCATCCCGGTGCCCCCGCCGCACCCTCCGCCCGAGGAAGGAGTGCCCTGACGCGGCCGGCCCCGTTGCCGTTCCGCTCCGGGCGCGGGGAGCCGGTCCCGCCCGTCCGTTCCCACGCCGCGGGGCCGCCGCTCCCCGCCGAGGTGGAGCCGCGGGGCCACCGCGCCCCTCCCGCGGGGGGTCGTGTGACCGCTCCCGGCCGCGGCCGCTGTCGGTCCCGCCGGGGCCGGGCCGGCCCCCCCGAGGGCTGTCCCCGGCTGCCGGAGCAGCTCGGCGCGAACAAAGGCGGCGGGCGCGGCGCGCTGGGGGCAGCACAGCCGGCGGGATAGGAGCTCTCCTGTTGCGCCCTGACTGGAACCAGCCGGGGAGAGCGCTGACAGTGGCCGGGCCGGTGCCCGTCCTCTGCCCGCGTCCTCCCGGGGCGAGTTTTTGGGGCTTTCCGCGCTAACAAGTACGCGGTGACTTCTGTCGTTCCTCCAGCCCAGGGAAGGTGCCTGTGCGCGGTGCCTTCGGTGCTTGGGCAGCTCCGGGCGGCAGCCCTGGAAGTGTTCTGTTATGGAAAGTCAGAACTGTCTTACAGGAAGTGGGAAAGAAACCCCAAACCAACCCCAGAACCAAAACCATCAAGGAAGCTCAAATATTGTCGATTGAAGTCATAAAAATCGGGTATCAAAGTTTATCTTGGTTTAAATCCTGTTGATAAATCTGGATTTATTGGTACAATGCTTCTCCTTCAGTTAGGTTTTTGGATCTGTTCTGTACTGAAATATCTGAGACAACCATAAACCGAAGTCTTACAGCCCCACTTCTTAATTTCCTGGGGAAATGAAGTGACTTCACAAAGCGTCTTTGTTTTCTCCTGTTTCTTACGTGGATTTTAAAAAAAAAGTAGTAAAGCCGTGAAAATAGAAAATAAATCTTGAACAGTGTCGTATTATTTTGTGGGTAGGGAACAACTGGGAGGACATGCAACTAAATACCGAAGGTAGGTAAAGAGTAGGAAATTAATAGGTCTTAAATTACTTTTATATATTCAGTTTACTTTTATTCAGATATTTCATTTTGACTGTAGTCAAGGTCACTTCTCAGAAATAAAAAGTGGAACTGAGTTATGTCTGTGTTAGGTGTTTTTTTGAGCTGACATAACAGATTCTGTGACTGTGGCCAGAAGTATTAGATTAAGCAGAGGAGTTAACTCGGAACTATTGAAATGTGTGTTGTGTAATGTTTTTCCTGTTTCTCCCCCAGTATCTTACATGTTTGAAATGTCTCATATAACAGCTCGGTGATGCATGAACATAAAATCTTTTATGCTTCTGCTGTCTGAGGAACATATTTGTTCTATACAGATTTTGTATTAAGATTTCTGTTTTCCCTTATTTTGGTGCCTGTCCAAGTCTGCTGAGTTTACAATCTCTGTAAGGCATGCTTTGGTTTGCACTGTAGTTTATTATCTATAATTATGCTTTTAATCTGTCAGATGGTTGGGGTGGGCAATAAAACGGCTTTGACAAGTCTGCTTTCTGTCAAGGCTTATTCTGTGATGACATGTACTCTGTGTCCAGTTGAATCCTTGGCTGGGTTGGAGCTGGGGGTGGTGGAGATGTTGATGTTGGTGGCATCTCTTGAGGAAGCGGTTTGGGTGTAGCTGCCTGTGTGTTACTTCTCACTTGGCTCTGTCTAGGCAGAGTTCTGCTTTCCTGTGCCCCTGGGGTGGGAATTACACGTATATAGCTTTTGGATCCAAGTGCCTGAATATATTATGCTTGTTTCTGCTGTTAGTGGTGCAGGAGGTAGTAGCAGAGGTAGACTTTGGCTTCTGTAGGTGAAAGGGATTTATACTGCCTGTCTCTTAGTCATATCTTCACTCCTGCTGTTCTGGTTCAGTCTTGCTCTTCTCTCTGCAGTATTCCCTTTACTCTGGGATGTAAATTCTTTCCTCTGGAGTACAGTTTTCCTATATAGAAATAACTAGTGAACTGTTTGTGATGATGCTTTATACACAGGCTTCTGGTTTCACAGCTTCTGACCAAAGTTTTGAGGTATGACAGTGCAGATGATGGATTAATTTATGACAGAATTGACAGGGGGAAGGCTGATGCTAGAATACAGAAGGGGTCTGTTCCCTTGGCATGATTTTACTCGGTAATTCAGCTGAACCACTGAGTCTGGTAAAGATCTATCAACCACAATAATGATAAAATGTTCAATGTCCTTTGTGCTGTACAGAGATCTAATTTGAGATTCCTGTAAGCTAGTAATTATGTTAATAGTGAACTCAGTGATACATGGCAAGAGGATATGCTCCTGTAATTTAAAAGAACACATCTATACTCTGTCCTTGCTTTGTAATTTTTACTTCTGTGGAGAGGGAAGTGCAGCAAGGATCACTAGGCCTAAAGGTACAGAGAACACTTCCTTGAAGTATTTATAATAGCCAGAGCCATAAATAGCTACAACAAACAATAACAGAATTATTTGGTCAGCTGAAGGTCATTAATTCCCAGGGGGGTATTTCTGGTGCCCAGATGATGTTATGCTTTTTCACAGCATTCTCCATTCATCTCTTAATAAGCAATGTGCAAAACTCTGTGCAAGAGGAGAAAGGATCAGTCCTTCCCTGTCCTTTGGGACTGAATTTTCAGCTGGGGGAACTTGTGTGCGTGGCAAACTGTAGATAGTTGCTCTCTGGTCCTGCAATTTACAAATGGAAAGGCTCAACTCTTAAATTTTTACACAGTGTGACCTTCCTTTTTACAATAGCCAAGGCCTGTATTCCTTCGACAGAAAAACTCAATTTCTACATTCTGTATGAATCTATTCACTCGCATTCCAAATATTTGCCTTGCAAAGATAGTCTGGCAATTGTATTCAAAGCCCTTGCGCCTGAATATGGCACATGGCATATGCTAGGTATTGGGAATGTACTTTAAAATGTATCTTGAATGCTTTACAAGTGCCAAAATACAGAAAGGAAGAAAACTGTCTTACCATGCATGTTCTGGAAGGAAGGCAAATAACCAGGAAGAGGCATAACTGGCTTTGTGTAAGAGAGAAGTGGAGCTATTCCTGCCTGCCTGCATTGGCACAAACCTGTTGTCCTTCATGTCTCGTTTGTGTACGTGGACCAGCATCTGTCAGAGAAGGTGTCACTGGCTCCTGGCAGGGTACTTTCTGTCACTTGGCTTCTGCTTCTGGGCAACAGGATGAGTTAAAGCCTGTGATGAAGATAAAACAGGATAAATTGTTCTTTAAAATGTTTGGATTCAGGCAGCCTTTTTTTTTTCTTTACTACATTTGGTAAATTGAGCTTGTATTGCTAATACAGGAGCAGTTGTAGAAAAACTGCATTTAATGCATCAGTTAGTTTTGCCTGTGATGTTAGTGATACATTAGTCTGCATTGGTTGGATTTTTTTTTTCAGCTCCCATACTATATCTTCTTTCCTTTAGATGGTTTCTGTCAGTGAATTGCACTAGAACAACAGTACAGGCTTTGCTTTTCTTATAATTTTTCAAGCAACAAAGCAACATTAAACTGTTTAAACATATGTAGGTGCATAAGTTCATTCTTTTTTAAATATGTCCCTGCAAATGGAGAAGAGTTGTTGCTAAGTAGGTGGGGGGTTTCATCTTGGAAAGTGGATGGATGATATTAAAAGGCAAGACATGATTTTTATTTGCCTTGTGTATAACTGGGACGAATGTGTTTCTGGTTGCTCCAGAGGATACAGGGAAAATTTGGGTAGAAGAGATATTAAAGGTGCTATCTGAAGCAATTTTAAATACTCTGCAAAATCATCAAATATTGGGGCAATTTGGTTGTCAAAGTATTCTAAGGAAAGATAATTTTTGCCTGAATATCTTGTGGATGCAAATGAATAGGAAAAAATAGAAAACTGTTTTGAATAATAATTTCAGCACTCACATATGTTCATCACTTGCTAGCTATTCTCATATATGTGATGCCAGTTTGTAACATTTCCATTGACTTTATTGTTTTGGAGAAACTGGATCAATATATCATTCTTTAATGTTATGTTAGAGGTGATAAATAAATGCAGGTGTTACTGTGTTGGGCTTCCTTCATCTCCATGCAAATTGGGGTGGAATACTGGCATTTCTTAAAATTAGTAAAGCTGATATTAATATTTGCCCAGATTGTGGTATATGCCGGGCTCTTGTGTGGCAAGGTATTACATTGTCAGCTGTTAACTTACAGGACTTAAATGTGTTTTTCAAAGCTTACTTCTGAGGGAAAGTATGTGCTAATATTCCTGCTTTCTTTGGTTAGTGTGAGAATTTCTTATTCTTACAAGACTTTGTTTGAAATCTAAAACCAAATCCACGAGTGAGTAAATAATAAACACTATTCAGATGCCCATTAAAATGTCCTTTAGGGATTTATATTTTGATTTCTTCATAGAGAGGCAGTTATGTATTAAAACCTCTATCATGTAGTAAAAGTCTTTAATATAGATGCCAAAAGCACAGTATGTATTATTAACTTATGGGTGAAAAGGTGACATAAAATGACATGAAAAACAGTTCTTCTCTGGAAAGTAAATTACTCAGGGCTATTTATATAACTAAGCAAGCAATATCTGAGAAATTCATGTTAGTGGACTATCACAGCTGTCCATGATATTTATCTAGAGACTGAGTTTTATTTTTATGTTTTTTATAAAACTTGCTCTGACTAAAGGTCACAGTGGGAAGTGAGGTGAAATGGGGACCTTGGAGTGCTTCCAATAATTTGTTTAGTGACCTTAAGAAAATTGCTCATTTTTTATGCTCATTTTAGGAATCTGTTATAATAGGAACTAACTTGTTGTGACTTGAAGTAGTATAGCCTTCATACATTTGTTTAAGGGGTTTTGAGAAAGTTTGTAAATGTTATTAGAGCTGAAAATTCTTCATTTTGTTTCCTTATTCCAAATCATTCAGAGAAAGTAGGATATCTTCTGCAGCCTGTTTCCGTCCTCAGTTGGGATTTTGTGGAGTTTGCTGGGGTTTAGTTTGTTTTTCCTTTTGCTTTGTTTTCATTCTTCTGCCATTGATGTGAAATGGCAAGCTGGCACAAAATACTGGCTTTTTCAAACTTGGTTTCAAGACAAACAGAAATGTACTGCATGTAGTTCAATTTTTTTTAAACTATGAATTCCTACCAAAAGTAATTTTCTTCACAAAACATGTACATTTACTCTAGCTAAAAGCCTTTTTCTGAACTTGAGCATTTTCAGAATAAAACTTTATCCTGTTCGTCTTTTTTTTTTGAAAAATAAGTTGTATTCTTACATCACAATTGGGCATAACCATGTACAGTGACAGCATGTTTCAAATAGCCTTATACTGAAGGTTATGCAGTTCATTTTAGCTTGTTTAACTTGAGCATTTGTAAATACAGTAAATTAAAAGACAAAAACTAAAAAATAAAAATCACTGATGAGACAAATTAAATTGAGATGTCAAGTGGATGATGTGAAATTACATTGAAGTGATTCAGTTTTTCAAGTGAAGGGAGTCTTTGCTACTGGTGAAGTGTCCAAGGTTTTCACCTTAGCTGACTATTAGGTATTAATAAAGCAGTAATGTTTGCTTCTAATTTCACCCTAGTGCTTGGGGAATAATGAGATGCACTAGAACTTGACTTCATGGTGGCTATCTCATCAGCTGGGGTTTTTTTAATAAATATACCAGGATCTTGAGTTTAGTTCTACTGCAACAAGCAAATAAAAGAAGTGTAAAGCTATTAAAAGGGGCCAGTGTAGAACTTCAGCTCAGTTTGGCAGGAATACCTGAAAAGCTGGACTTGTAGCTTGGTGCAGTTACACTAACAGGACTCTGCATCATCTGGAGGAAGTGAGTGGAAACCAAAGATAAATTAGACTTTGGAAGAAAGGTTCTCTGCAGAAATGTTGTGTAACTTGGCACTGACAGAGGGGGTGTTGGCTGTGACCTGGGGCTTCTCCCTCTTGCTGTGGGTGCTCCACTTGTGTCAGGAGTTTCTGCAGTGGTCTCTGAAGCTTGGTGCAGAATCATCTTTGTACAATGGCCTTAGTATTGATGTGAGAGTGGATCCTTCTGGTCCAAATGCACACTGAAATGTATTATAACAGCCATTTATCTCTCTTCCTTTTGAGGAGTGGCATATCCGAAAAGTGGATGTTCAGGATAACATGTCCAATGTGTCGGAAGAGAGAAGCACTAGACAACAGGACATTAAGAAAGGACTCCAGTTTATAGAGTATGATTTTGTGGTTTTTATTCTTGTATGTTCATTCATATGTGTGTATATATTTCTATGAGATGGATAGCTGTGGGAAAGGCCTTTTGTGTTTCTCCTCAGAATATTTGCTAAACATGTTAAACAGGGAACAGCTTTAAAGAAAAGACCGCACTCCTCTTTGTTCCTAAACAGAGCAAATTGAAGATGAAAGGTTATTCCTTTCCTGCCTTTGAGAAAAATTAGAATTTAATCTTTTTTATTTATGGGTAGGAAATGTTGCTAGCCTGAAAATCCACCTTATGAATAGCTACACCTAAGAGTAGGTTGCTACTGAAAGGGATGGGTTTGTTTACCACTACTTAAATATTTTAACTCTCTGGAGCTAAAAGTTAAGCTATTGAGAAATCATCTGAGTTGTTAATTTTCATTTGGGTCAATGCCAAATTCTTTTGAAGATCCTGGCTAACCTAAAATAATTTTGAAATTTCATATTAGTTCACTGTTCGTGTAAGGCATTCTTTGAAAACAAAAACAAAAAATCAACCAACCAACCAAAATACCAACCACAAAGCCTTTCCTCTCAAAGCCCTGATCATTTTAAAACAGAATCTCAGTTAACCTGTATGCAAAAGGAAAGGATTCCTGCTTTTTCTTCCTGAAAACATAGCAGTAAAGACCTCTTTTCTGTGCTAGAGAAAAATCTCTATTGCATGTCATCCAAAAGAGCTCTTAAAATTCTGGTTGTGTCATTGGTATGACTTAATTAAAATTGATATGGTTTTTGACAGATAATTTGTCATTTTATAGTACTTACAAGAAGATTGCAGTTCCCCTCATCTATAATATAGTTCTGTACAGGGGAGGAAAGGAAGGAAATTGCTTTTAAACAAACAACAGTGATGTCCCAAACTCTCAAAGCATTCAAAACCGTAATACATTTTGAACAGCAGAGCTCAGACTGACTATGTAACTTTAAAAGAAAATGAGCCATTAGTAATAAGAAAGCACCGTTTTTAAATCAAAACTCATCTACAGCACTCTTCCTTGTTCAGGGCAGGCTATAGGCAAAATTCAGAAATTTGCCTGTTGCAGAAACAAAGCTGCTATTACTAAGAACTATCATTCCTCAGAGTGATTGTCTTTTAAACAATTTGTATAATAAGTGAAGTTTGTGATTTTTTTTTTCTAGATCTACTTTGCCCTATCCAGGGACACAAGAACAATATGAGGTAATGAAATTACTTTCTAATTTTTAAAAGGGTTTTTAATATGGACCTATATTATTATATTTAATGTTGGTTTGAGTCATCATTTAGGTAATGATATAGTATGACTGGTAATTTTAAAAGTCTCAGTATTGGAACTGTACAGCTACTAATATTATGATACAGATGTTCAAGTATTTGGGTGTCCTGAATTTACTCATACAGCAGTTCAGGTGAAGTCTTTCTCTACTGGTGTTGGGGATAAATTTGGGGCATTAATTGAATAAAACAATGTGCTATTCTGAGTAAAGTTCAGAGTAGCACAGCAAAAGTAAGATAAAAGGACTTCAGTCACAGAAACCTTCAGAACATATTTTGTTTCTGTATGTGTTATGATTTTGCATAATTTTGGCCTGTATTTTCAGACTTGTCTTTTTAGTTCTTTTTCCAGTGATAGGTGGCTTCATTGGATTTGAGAACATATTAGATAAAAATGCAGTCATTCACATTTTGATGAAAAAACCCTTTTTGCAAAGCAGTTTTTGTGTTCTCCTGCTTTGCCAGTTGCTATGGCTGCTGCCTGCTGAAAGAATATGTGGAACGTATATATATATATTCATCTTTGAGATTGTCTTGGAAAAATGTCAGAAGAAAAGCTCATGCAGACAAAAGTTTTGCATTTCACTCTGATTCCATGGAGTTACAAGTATAAATTTTCTACTTAAAATTGTCTTTGGAAGTATGGAAGATAAACAAGAAACTGCTGTTGATGCATTTTATTTTCTTTGTTCCAGTTATTTATACGAGATCTTGTTAGAAATCTTTTTCATGAAGGAAATGATGTATATCGTGAAGGTGATTGGAGAGGGTCACTGAGTCATTATACAGAAGCTATAAACATAGCTGATTATGCTAATTCTGAAGAAATCCATGTTTCTGATGATGTTTTAGAAAAGCTGCACGTGAACAGGATCGCGTGTTTTTCAAATATGGTAAGCTTCTGTTTAAACTAGGATTTCTCCAGAGCAGGATGCAAACAGGGTATGAAGACACAAAGTCTAGTGGGTGAAAAGCTCTTGATGGTGGTTTGAGGATTGACATGTTTCAAATCATCACTTTGGCATGTTCTTTAAAAGCTTTTTACAAATATAATGGAGGTGTTTTTAGTTACTAATACTAGAATTAACATAAAAGAGTCATACTAGGCTTGGAATTTGATGGAACAGTATTTTCATCCATTTCCACTGCTGACTGCACTGAGTTGGCTGCTTTCTCTGTGGAACAAGGTGGCTCTTGTGAAAAGCTAAATTTTCTTTGTAACTGTTACTGGATTTTACATAATGATGCCCCCCCCTTATTTTTAGTTGCCTAATTTGGTGAC
>JACBWW010000025.1:3618559-3637324 GCA_020086605.1 Lanius collurio | reverse complement strand
AAACAATTTCAGAGCTCTCTATCGCAAAGCAAAAGCTTTGAATGAACTGGGAAGGTATAAAAAGGCTTATGATGCTGTAGCAAAATGTTCCCTTGCTGTGCCACAGGTGGGTAAATTGTATATTGGTGATTATTATTTAAGTTTTGAAACATGTACTTATTTCAAGACCAAAGTTGTTTCTTCTGGTTTGGGGTCTTTTAATGCAATAAATTATTCTTATTCTTCTAAGCATTATTTTTTATTGTGGAAGTGCAGACTTGAGGGCAGAGATTAGTCCCCAAGCTCAGTTTGTTAACTGCAGAAATGCAGGTCGGGTGAATGTTTGCAATAAGCACTAGAACCACTTTATTAATTGCTTAAAATTCTCTATGACATGAAGAGAAACCCACCATAGTTATAACATGCAATTCTTTTGATAACTGTATTTTAGCTTTCCCAGTGTTCAGTCCCATTCTTAGCAGTGCATGTGAATCACTTGCTGTGCACCCCTGATCTTGGGCTCTGTCTGTGTTAGCAGGCAGTGTGTGGTGTAGGAGGTGATCTGTAGACTGAAATGCTGGTCCTGGGGATCTGCTTTCTGTGACTGTGTGGTTGGGTTGTGTTTTTTTTATTTGTTTGGGTTTTTTGAAGAGCTGGAGTGCATCAAGTGCACTCATGCAGGGCTTTGGTTATATCCAAAACCAATTTGGTTCTCTGGGACCCTTCATAATGCAAACTAAAATGCTGTGAGTGAGGATGATTAAGAGATTTCACTTCAGAAATGCATTCCTGATTTGAACTTACATGCTGATGGAATCTTTACGTGCTTTGCTCAAAATAGACTGATCACAGGGCAGCACACTGACTTGCTGCTTCACCTTCCTGCATCAGAACTACAGTGAGGCACTAGACAAAGTGTTGGGCAGAGGTTTGCCTCTTGATAAGGAGAAGGTTTCAGTTGTGTTTCCAAAGACATAAACTGGTTATTTGAATGTGTAACTTTTGACTTTGGATCCTCACTTTGCACCTCCAGATTTGAATGTTTTTGCTTAAGGTTAATATGCCTTTATATAAGTTTTATAAATAGCTTCTCCTAGCTGTAGGACATTATCTGAATACTAAATCTTAAAATAATTTAAATGGGTAGTTATAACTGTAGGACCAAGGGAAATATGATGACTTTTTAACTTAGCTTTTGTAGTTATATGATGCAATTCCTCCGAAAATACAGAGTGCTCAATAAATATTCATCAGTGGCATGTAGTAGCTCATATGGTAATCAGGAATATGACCCTCAATTTGTGTAAAAGCAAAACAGCAAAATAAACCTCCATCCCCTGAAAGAGCAAATGCCTTCCTCAGATAAACAAACAAAAACACCCACCCACAAAAAAAAATAACAAATCAACAAAACACTTCTCTGAATTTCTCTGGTTTTGGAAAATTTTTACATTATTTTAAATCCAGATAGAAGGAAAAGGAGAATACTGTCCATTTTCTCTTGACATAGTTTTTACTTGAGGGTAGTAGCTGTATTTTTCAGATTTAGGTTTCAGTCCTGTGTTTGTAAAAGAATAAAGCTGCATTTTGAGACATCCTGCATATAGGGATCTTGCAGAATACAGACTGATGTATAAACAGATGTCTTTGCTTGATGACAGTACATGTAAGTTATGAAATTTTATTTATGTCTTTTAGGATGAAAGTGTGATTAAGCTAACCCAAGAACTAGCTCAAAAACTAGGGTTAAAAATAAGGAAAGCATATGTAAGAGCAAAGGTAAGATTTTATTTTAACATTTAACATTAAGGTTTCCCTCTCTTGATAATCAAATTTGTATTTAATGGAAGTATCTTTTCTTTGTAGCCTCCCTCCTCAAATCCAGTTTCTAGTGATGTATCAACTCAGGTAAGGTTTTACATGTTCCAAGTGCAAGCTGACTGTAAACTACAATGAGTAATTGTTTCATAATTTCTTGATGTTAAAGGGACATTGGTGCAATTGACATTTTATGTTGGAGGCTGTTATTTGGGACTTTCGGGTTCTTTCGATCTTTAGGTTCAGTTTTGCTTTATACTTATGGCAGACTAAGACAAAATTATCATTCAAGTTGCCTTTGTAGACTAAATGTTAGCTAAAAGATTAAATCCAGTGCAATGCATATATTTTTTATGTCCTAAGGAAAGAGCAAAGGTAATGGGTTTATTTTTTATTTTATTTAGTTGACAGTTATCAAAATCAAGGGTGCTGGGATAAAATCCTTTTTACTTACATGCATTTGTCTAAATTTGATCCTCATTAGCAGCTGAACTTGCTTTTGTCTTGCTCTTTGTAATGTGTTTGAATAGCAGTAGTGAAGAGGAGTTAATCTTTATCTTACAGACTTCTTTCACATGAATATAGACAATTTAGCTGTGAATGAATGAGGAAATGTAGGAATAGCTCATTTAAGATACCATTCAGACTCTTTCATTCCTTGAAGAGTCACTGTCGCTCTCACTTTTGTTGGTTGGTTGCAAATTTTTAGTGATACTATGAGTGGATTTCAGTCTGCAAGTGGATGCTTTATCTAAAAAATTATTTGATCTTTAAATTACATTAGACTACATAAATTTGAGAATTTATAAAACCTGAATTTGAGAGGGCTTACATTCTTTGTCTGTAAATACGTATTTGAAATTTTTTAATGGCTTTTGTGCTGAGAGGTATTTTTTTTTCTCATTTACAGAATTCTTCTGTAGAAGATATTGAGTTAGGTGAGTCTTATTGTGTTACATTACTAATGCTAGGGAGCTAGATATGCCATACATATGTCATTGTGAAGAAAATTCCTCTGTCCATTTGAAAGTACTGGGGTAAAAGTCTGATCTGTTTATCTCTAAAACTACGTATTTAAATGTCTGAGCAAATTCTCTTTTGGTCTCCTTAACTTGATATGATTGTAACTGCTCCTATAGTGATCATCTCCATACTGTCCTCTTTAACTTGAAAAAATAGGGAGGGGAGAACATGCCAAAGATTTAGTAAAGTATCAGGTCTGTAACTTTTTCTGTCTTAGTTTGAGTAATAATTAAATATTGAGATAAAGGTACACATCATTTGGAAGCTGAAAACATTTAATGTGGTTTTGCTTAAACATTCCTCACATTTCTTTACCCCCTCACCCTCTATGTTGTCAGGGTAAAAGTTAAGCAAGAACTTCTCACATCTTTAAACAGAGATTCCAATCATTCCCATCTTACCTATTTCAGATTTATCTGACCAGAAACAAGAGATGGCTTCTGCTGCATCTTCATCAAACTTTGTTTCTGAAGTGTCTAAAGTGTCACCAGTACCTGTACCACCTTTACCCACTGTTATGCCTCTTCAGATGGAAAAGGTTCCTTTGCCTTCTGCAGTGTTGGCAAATGGAGGGAATGTTTCTTTCTCTATGCCAGAAGCTTGTTTAGATTGTGGAGATGGAGATATAATTATTGGCGAAGAACTTGATGAGTTACTTGATTCTGTTCCTGATCCAGATGAAAGTGTAATGGTAAGACTTTTTTGTTTGTTTTCATTCCCAAAAGACTCTCCTTATGAGTGGGATCTCCTATTTTTGAGTGGGCTAGTGGTGAAGTGTGTGTTACCTTTCCTAGTTGCATTGAGCTGTCTTTGTGCATAGTCAGGTTGGGTTTTTTTCAGGTGCAGATGTTTGTAAGTGTGGCTGTCAAGATAGCAGGATTACCACTACTTCAGAAATACTGTTGTGTTACTACCAATGCTACTTACAGGAAGTACTGTGAAAAGTGAATTGGACATTTGAAGTCTGGACTAATGTGGTTTTTCAGGGGTTTTTTTGTGCAAATAAACCCTCTTAGAACTTGAAGAGTGTGTTGAAATGCTCACCCTGTAGCTGGAGCAGCTATAGTTAAACATAAGCAAAAAGCTTTGCAGCAGAGCATTACCTGGGCTGTGGCCTTCAAGGATGCTCACTGGTATCTCTGCAATTAGAGCTTTGTCTAGATCCACCACCTGGCTGAATAGAAATAATCCATCATGAGTCTGACTTTTTGTATTTTTAGAAGAGATATTAGAGAAATCTGGTTATATGAAGTGTTGTTCCTACTTACACCGTTATGCCAGACCTAGAGCACACTGTGAAGCCTCCAGAGTTCCTCAGTTGTTAGTCAAAATGAGAGCTCTGATTGATGAGCAGAGATGTCTGAACTTATTACCAAGGTTACTGACTCCCTGCTCTGGCCCTGCCAGTCATTTGCATTAGTATTGCAGTGTTAAATCAGGTTGTGGCACATTCAGTTCGTTGAGATTTTAATTCCTCATTCAACTCTGATTTACAGTAGTAAATCTTTAAATCAAAAATCCTTGGGCTTCTAATTTTCTATTTTATGCACTTAATGTTTTAGAAAGTATTTCAGAAATGGAGAAAATAATTATTTTTAAGAGATCCTAGGATGTTTGCCATAGTGAAAGCCAGGAGGAAATGCAGTCTTCCAGGAGAGACTGCAGTCTTGTGGAGTGTAGAATTGAGTGAGCTGTACAGCTGATGTGAGTGAATTGCAGGCTGATAACTGGGGGAACATGGAGTTTCCCATTGGGCAGAGTCTGTGCAGACCTACTCACCCAACATCTAGACAAGGAGGGAGCTTTTTGGGGTGGCAAGAAGAAGGGAAGGGAAACTCCTCCACGTGGTATGTCCCTAACAAAATTGTACAGAAGGACATGTTATTTTTCATGGGAGGAAAGAATGTGACCTGGCCTTTGTAGAATGTGTTGTCATTTGACTGGATCTGAGGATTTACCTCAAAGCCAACTTGTACCTCTTTGCTGTACTGTAGTTTGAATTACGTTCTCTTTATTTAGAAACAAATACTGTTGGTACCTGGTTCTTCCTACTCTTCCCTGTTGTCTGTGTTTTTAACATAATTTGGAAATTCAACTAGGATCCAATTGGTAAAAAAATCCAAATCTGTTAATAACATAGTACGTGTCTGGTAACTGAACCTTTAAGGTATTTGATCAGTGGATAATGCCTTGCATTTAGGGCATTGTTTAAGATTTGGTTACTGCAGCTCTGTGCAGGACTGTAGTGTACCTTTTAGTGATGTTTTTTTAGTGGGTTTATAAAAACTTCGCAGAAACTTGACTAAAAGAAATACTATGGCAGATTATGTTCTTGAGGCGGTCCTTGCTTGGTCTGAACAGTCTTTTTAATTTTTTTTTTTTCCCAGCAAACTACAGGAGCCAGAGGACCTATTCCTGCAGGGAGTGTAGCTCCTAGTGTACCTTTCTCTGCCTCTTTGTTGGGGACACTGCCAGTGACTGCAGGGTTTGTTCCTTCAGCTTCTCTTTCAGAAATCTTTTCACAGCCTTTGGCTTCTTCACTGGAAAACTTTTGTTCACCATTAAGCACCTTTTCAATCAGTGACCCAAAAAGAGGTAAGAAATGAGTCTTAATATTTAACCTTTTATGATGATGAGAGTTGTGAATGAGCCAAGTAGCTTTTCTTTTTAACAAGTTAATTTTCACAACTATTCACTAATATTTAACACATAACATTTGATCTCTGTTAATAGTTTGAGTGTTGGTTGTGTACAAGAATTCATAAATAAAGCTTTTGTTTCCTTGGGGTCTACATAAGCATGCTCCAAGCTCCCTATGTGTAGTTTTTCTGTATCTATTATGTAAATTTATTTGTTTCAGGTGAATAAAGAAGCAGTATTCCCTCAAACTGTTTTTTTTAAGCAAATTTACTTACACCTTAAGCCATTTGTCATGATTTGGTAATAAACAAGAATTCTAAAAGGGTAATACAACTGTGTACTCTGAAAAGATAGAAGTATTACATGCTTGGATCCAAACTACACAGACTGTAATTATGTAGTGAAATTAGGTATGTGAAATAGCAAGATACAAATAACGAACTACAAAAGATAGAAGAGTTTTGTCTTTAATTACCATGCTGTCTTCAGAACAAAGCCAAATTTACAAAATAAATTCAAAATAAATTCAAAATTTGAAGTATCCTCTTACCCTCTTTTTTCTCATTTTTTCATCATCACATATTGCTTATCTGGTTACCCTTTTTGTACTGCCCAAGTATCTTCATATTGTTTTGTTATCCACCTGTGAAGCTACTGCTGGTAACCAGATGTATATTTTGAAGATGATTGCCTAATAACTTTTCAGCCCAGATGTTTACAAGGCACTTCTACATAATAAAAAAAAAAACTTAGCATAGTAAACAAAAAAACCCTTGGTGTTTGTCAAAAAACCCAGACCTCTGATACTTCTCAGGAATGGTGATTTACTTTTTGCATAGGATGTTTTGGGAAACTCTTATAATTAAAATATCTTTTTATTCCTTTAGACATTGCAAGTTCAGCTTCTAGAGATGGAACACCAACACTTAGCAGCAATAATTCCCCATTGTTTGTACGTATTTTTCATGTTCTTGTTTACATCAGGTCATATGTTAACACCTGGGAGGCTTTACACAAATCTGAATTTTTGCATCTGAAGTTTCTATTTTTTTAAAAAAATAGCACTTCTGCCATTAAAAGTGGGTTCTGGCTTGGAGAACACTTGTATGGAAACTCACAGGAACAGTAACACAAGAAAAAATGTACAGAGGTTGTTTTACATATGCAAATTTTGACTCCTGTCACAACTGTTTTCCCATTCTGAGGAACTTGCCGTAAAATACTGTTGAATTGTAAAATAACCAATCCAAAATCACTTATGATCTGAGTACCAAATACTAGGCATCCTGAAGAACTGTCCTAGTATAGGAACAGAGCAGATGCCACCTTGTGTCTGAGGATCTGTCTGCTCTCTGTATTGCAGTTGTGCTGTGCATTTTCAGTCATGCTGCTGGCATTGATTGCGTGGGGAAGAATGGATTGCATGAAGGATTGCATCCTTAGGAGCCAGGAGGGAGTAATAATCAGCCTGACAAAGGCTGCTGTTCTGCCTGTACCTGGTTGGCTCTTGTTTTATGCTTAGTTTGTGCTGTGTACATGGCCTTTGTAAAATCTGTGTCCCTTCTCAGACGTGTCTTTGAAGTTCCTATTATGGCTTTGAAGAGAAATTTCAAGTGGTTAAATTTTAACTATAGATAAATAAATTCTACGTATCAACTAAAACATGCTTTCTTTCAACAGATAAATGGTCCTAGTGGTTTGTTTGGGTCCGAAAATTACATGGGAATTGCAGGCCAAACTAGAAATGACTTTTCCAATGTTTTTGGCAGTACAGCTGCTAGTATACCTGTATCTCCAGTGCTGGCAGGAAGGAACCCACTGGAAGGCACACATGAGCTAAGACAGGCCTGCCAGTTATGTTTTGTCAAAAAAGGTAAGGAGCTATTGGACTTGATGGGGTTGATTTTTTTTTTTTTTTTTTTTTGTAATTAAAAAGCATACATGTGAAGTCTTCATAATTTAACACTGTTGGCTTCTAAACCATGTTAATCCTGACTTGTTCTTTGCAGATGTAGCATGATCTTATGATTGGTGAAGTATTTCAACCACTATTTTATCTTCTTTCCTCTTGTCTTTATTTCTTGTCCTAATAGATTCTTGATTTCTAAACCCACCATGAATCACCACACGCTTTCCCTGTGTGTAAGGTCGTTCACATTCTGTATCCACTTTTCTCCCAAACCCCAGGGTACTGTGAAGAGTGACACCTTTGCTCAAGACTAAATAAAACTTGCAGTACTCTCTCTGATTGGCCATGGGGAATTGAACTGCAGTTCAAAGTAACTGGTAACCTTCACATCCCATCTGTTTTATCGTTCTTTCAAACTAATTCTGAATCATAATCATGAGGCTTTCAAACCTTAGTAATAATTAACTCCACTGTATTGACTTAAAGGAGCTTAACCACTATTGGTCATTAATATAACTAATCTTTTAGGCCTGAGCTGTTGCTGTTAAATAGAACCATATTCTAAAGGCAATAGCTTTGTTAAAACTAATCTTAAAAATAAGTATTGTGTTTAAAGTTACAGGTATCATTGATATTGATATACTAATAAAGAATTTTATTGAGACCTTTAGGGGATGACTGTTGTACCCTTAAGAACTTCTATATTAGTTTAAAATTATTTTTACTAGAAAATCCACAAAGTGAAGTTTGAAAAACCACAGAACATGTTCTGCTAAAGCTGGAGCTGTAAAATATTGGTGAAAGTACTTAGCACGTTCCTAGCTTCACTTTTTGTGTCAGTGCATCTACTTCCTCTGTTTCTTTCCATCTGTTTCAAAGCCTTTAAGTGTCTCCTGCTTTTCCTGCCTTTTGAAATTACACTGTTCTATCATCTCCTTGTCCAAAGAAAACTGGGTCATGGTCTTGTTTTTCAGTCTCACAAATAGCAAAATTCACTGAGCATTGCTCATCTTCGGATGCTCTTCCTTTAGTACCATCCTAAAGACCGAGTTTGAATCCAGACATATTTTTGTTTCCAAAATCACAAAGTTTTGGGATTGCCATTTATCTTTTTGGCACATGTGAACTTATTACTGAGTGCATTTTGTCGCTGAACATAGTACCTCTCCTAATAAAATAAATGTTGAAGAGAGCCATTTACTGATCACTGGAATTCATCTGCATTGACTTACTATAGATAAGCAGTTTAAGTTTTAAACTAGTGTTATTGCATGGATAATTTGAAAAAATGCAGCAGTTTGCTGACCTACAGTAACCTTAAGGTTGTAACACAGCATCTCTCCCCAAATATAAAACAACTTGTGGGGTTTTTCTTGCTGACACTGCCTTTTGTAAGTATTTGGGTTTTTTTTTTTCTATGCTGCTCAACATGGTGGTTAATGAGTTTTGGTTCTTCAGCGCTGCTGGTGCAAGTAGGAATTCTATAGAGTGTATTTCTTTTGGGCTTCTGTGCCAGGCTGTGTATGGACATGGTATTTTTTGATGCAATTTATGTAAATACAAGCAATTTTCTGTGGTTGTTTCAGGTCCTAAATTATTGGATTACGCTTACCATCCCAATTTAGAACATAAATGTAAGATGGATATTTTAATTGGCAGAATAAAAAACTCTGAAGATAAATCATGGAAAAAAATACGTCCAAGGCCAACAAAGACACAGTATGTGGGACCATATCATATATGTAAAGGTACGTGTTACAGAGAGTAAATGGTAATGCCTACACTCCATGCAGTTTAGCTTTTCCATAGTGAAGTATAGAAGGAATTTTCATTTAAGTTTATGGGAGGTGGAGAATGAAGTTCTGGGTTGTTTACAATGTAAGGAGAGCCATATTTTGACCATTGATAGGATTATTTAGAGAACATGCAATGTACTTCTGTACTGTTCTTCATGAGGAATAATTTTGCTTTTGAGTGTTGGATGATTAACTGTTAAAAACAGCAACAAAGAAGCATTTTTTTTTACACTTTTGCAGTATGAACCTCTACTTATTATGTAAGCAAGATGACTCGTAGATTAATGAGCAGCTTTACTGGAGCAGAGGGTATTCAGGGTTCTCAGCATCGTTGCCCTATTAGTGCTGAATAGTTGATGTAGTTGTGCATTAGCTGTTTAAAGGAGTTTTACATTATCAGCAAGTCATTCAGCATAAGGTTTTGCTTCTGTTAGATTTAAGTGACCCATTTACAACAGATGTATATAACCTCTTTAATAAAAGTACATGAAACAGATACAGTGGAAGTTTTAAGGTGCATTTCCAGTACAAGGTGTGTAAAAGCCATGTCCTGTTCAATGCTGTCCTTTGAGATGTTGCTGCTGAGGAGGAGTGCAGGTACCCAGGCCATTGCACCTTTGCCTATTGCCAAGAGGAGATCGATGTGTGGACCCTGGAGCGCAAAGGGGCCTTCAGTCGAGAAGCTCTTTTTGGAGGACCTGGAAAGATCAATTTGACTGTGTCCCAACTTCTTCAAGAATACCGTGGATTATTTATGTTTCTTTGTGAGGTGCTGCTTTATTTCTCATAACACAATAAAAATGGTAATAGATAATAAAACTATGTGGGAAGAAATGCTTTGGTTCATGGTTAACTATTTTGTAATTTTTGAATGGATTTTCAGTAGTAATCTGGCTGCCTTTATATTAGAGCCTAGAGAAAGTATCTGTTAAAATCTTTAAGGTAGGGTATATTTTTAATTGTCTAAAATAAATACTGTCTAATTACTTGTTTTTACATTCTAGAAATGTTTTGATCACAAGCCCAGAATAATAAGCAAAAGGAACAAGGATAACTCATCTTCTTGTTCTCACCCTGCTATGCATGACTTTGAAGACAACAAGTATGTTTGAAATACCATCTCTATAAGTTGCAGTTTAAAAGCAAAGGCAATTCTTAATACTGACTTACATTTCTTACCTGTTGGTTAACTTCTGTTCCCTGCTGACTGCTACGCTTTGGCAGCGTAGGCAAGACAGACTTAGAGAGCAAGGGTTGACTAATGTAACTAAATTAAAGTGAGCTGTTTCTTTATCAGTCATTCAAAATTAGTGGTGTCTACCCTCATCTTTGAATCTTATGGGGTTTGGTGTCAGGTTGTTAATAGCTTATCTACCTGGTGAGCTGTATTGATGTAAATTGATGTGTAATGTTAAATTAAAACAGGAACTCCTAAGTTTGCTCTTTCTTTGATCCGTTTTGCTTATTTTGCTGTAGTTTTAACTCAGGTTTACCTTAATTACAGTGTATGAAATAGACCATAGCCCTTATTAATTCAGTTGATAAAAAAACAGTGTAAGTAGTGTCTTTAATTATTCTTGGAAAGTTAACAAAGTCTTTATTGTTGTAATAGTGTAATTTTTGGAGAATTAAGAAATTTTTGTCTTATTATGATTTAAAAGTAAGTGAGAGCATTGGAATTGCTTTGTATTCCATTTCCCTGTATTGAGGAAGCACTGCTGCATCACCTCTTCCTTAAATGGTGCTGTATAAAAGAATAAGTATGTGGGTTAGTAATTAGATCAGGATATATACTTGAAAGTGGACATGATCTGCTTTCCCTCTTGGAAACCAGTGATCCAGTTGGATTGAATTCAGTAAGGCTTTCCCCCTTTTCAGAGGGATTCTGAATTCTCAAGAGTACTGTTTGATGTGTTTACTCAGCCTAGAAATGATGCTTAAATGTGACCTCCTTCTGGGAACTTTCCTGGCTTTCTGACTTCAAGTAAAAAGTGATTAAAGGATATTTGAACAAGCTGTGGTGAGGGATGGTTATTTTAAAGAATATGTCAAACTGCCTGTTTTCAAAACAGGTGCCTTGTCCACATTTTGCGGGAGACGATGGTGAAGTATTCCAAAATCCGCCCTTTCCAAGTTCGCTGTCAGCTTGATCTGTGCAGACATGAGGTGCATTATGGCTGCTTACGAGAGGATAAATGCTTTTATGCTCACAGTCTGGTAGAGCTTAAAGTCTGGATAATGCAAAAAGAATCAGGTATGTATAGTAAAATGCCCACTTTACTCTTCATTGTATTGCAACTCCTTCATTTTCTTGACTCTGTCTGAAATTAGCAGCTTGGAATCAGTGCAGGAGGCAAGCAGGAGCAACCTAGTGTCTCTTAACTGGCATTTTGGAGAGTTTTTTCATGGTACATAATAAAGTGTAGCTTTTATAATTAGACTGACATTTGAGCTCTAGTACATTATGTTTAAATACTCAAAGATGCATCTTAACTTATGTGAACAATCTGTAATTTAAAAAGCTTGTATGCTTTCCACTGGGATGGTACAGACAATATTTCTGTTTTGGATGCCCTCATGATGTTTTTAAGAGTGTGTGTGTGTATTTGTGTGAGTATGGACGTAACAGGATATCCACAATGTAAATGTATATCTTATATATCATGAGTGTGTGAATACTTAAACAATACCTGAAAAGAAAAACAATAAAAGCTTCAGGGCTTCAGTAGCATTCCAGTTTGAGCGTGTCTGTAAGGCTGAAACAGTCCGAAGTACTCAAAGACTGTTCCCCTTTCTTTACAGGTATTTCACATGATACTATAGTTCAAGAATCAAAAAAATACTGGCAGAACATGGAAGCTAGTGCACATGGATCACAGGTATTTTCATTTTTCCATTCAGCTAATTCTGTGGTGACTCTGGTGATAATACTTTTTTTATGTGTATAATGTAGCTTATTTTAGAAATTACTTTTGTAATGATCTCCAGATAATCTCTTTCATTGTAGGCTTTATTCAGCTTGCTCACTTAGACTAAAATGCTTGCTTTGATGCTGTGCAGCTCTTTTTTTTGCTTTGCTAGTTCTGTCCGAGTTGAAAGATTAAATGTAAATTCAAAGTCAGCTGCTCTAGGGCAATTAATTATCTTTTCAATATGTAGCACTTTTTTGTGTTTCGTTTGTACATATTATCACAACTTCAGGGTACATATACCTAAATGAGAAATAAGTTCAATAAAAAAATGCATTGGTTAAGAAATGTCTAGTTTGAAATGACAAGCTGAGCTATTACAAGGCTTGCAGTGTAATATCTGCCTCCCAACATGTGTTGAAACTTCTGCCATAGGGAGTAATTCATAATTATGTATGGATTTCTTTGCAGATACAAAATACCTTTTATTGTTGTTGTTATTTTTTTGGCTTAAGATTCTTGGGAACCAAATGAAGTATGGATCGCTTAATTTGAAGATGAAGTTTGTTTGTGGGCAGTGCTGGAGAAATGGTCAAGTTAGTGAGCCAGACAGAAACAAAAAATACTGTAGTGCAAAGGCAAGACACCCGTAAGTAAGATCAAACAGTGGAAATTCTACTGTTTTGTCAGCCATTTAAAACCTCTTTTGGGAAACTGTTGCTTCTTAGGAAAGAGTCATACAAGGAATTAAAAAAGCCAAACATACTGAAGTATGACAGTCATCTCTCTGTAGTATGCTGATAATCGGTAGTGAGAAACACTTTGGTGGCTGCTAAAGAGTTTGTGTTTTGGGAGGGTTTTTTGTATTAACAGTTTTGGTCAAGTTTCAACAGGACTTCGTTAAATCTTATATAAATGGCAAAAGCTTTAAAAATAACCTTTCTGAGCTTTCCTGGTTCTGCTTCTGTGCATAAATTGTGGCTTTTTTTAGAAGTGCTTTCTTTGATTGAGTGCTTGTGGTTTCCAGATGGAGCAAAGATCGCCGTGTGGTGCTGGTAATGTCCAATGAACGTAAGAAGTGGATGACTATTCGTCCTCTCCCTGCAAAGAAACAAGTGCCTCTGCAGTTTGATGTATGTTAACCTAAAACTAACGTTTTGGTTAAGAAAAGAGATTATAGTAACTGGAAAATATTAGTAATTGTGCGGGTTTCATCAGTTCTGCAGAAATTCCCATGAGAGTTGGTAGGAAAATGTTCATAGTGTTTCTACAACGTTCAGCCTTAGAAAAGCACTGATCTCATGTTATGACTGAAGCCCTTACTTGTCAGTGGAAGTAAATATTTCTGAAATATTTTATGCATATCTGTGGTGTGGTAGTGTGGTAGAAGGCAAAAACCACTCAATAGTACTTGCTTCCAGCAGTTTTCTTTTTCTAACTATAATAAATGAGGTTTTCTGTAAGATAAACATTTTTATTTTTTACATTATATAAATGTTTGACTGGGAGGGGAAACACTATCCAAGACTGAAAAAATGTAAAAATTCTACTATCATCCATTCTGCTTTCTATTCCTAAGGTTTTTTTTTTAATTCATGTTCCAGTTGTGCAATCATATTGCTTCCGGCAAGAAATGTCAGTATGATGGAAACTGCTCATTTGCTCACAGTCCTGAGGAGAGAGAGATGTGGACCTATATGAAGGAGAACAGCAGTAAGTAGAAGAGTAAATGTAACACGTTGTAAATTTAACTGTTCTTTCATTCTTGCTTTTTATTCTTGTACTTCAATTACTTTTTAACCTACTTCCATTGTCTTCTGTAGTAAACCTCGCAGGTGCCCTTTTCTCCAAGTTTAAATAAAGACCAGGCATTCAAAAACAGTATTAAATAAAAATAGCTGTATTGTGTATTTGCTTGATGGGTTTTTTAACAATAAAGTAGTTTGTATTGGTTTTTTAGGTGTCTTAGAAATACTATATTGATCCTTGCAGCAATACTAGTTGGTATTTGTATTGCCACGTGCACACACATGGATTCATGTAATTACAGATGGGGAAAGCTAGTTGCAGAACATTCTTCCCCAGTGTATTTACTAGGAATTGCCATTCACTTTCAGTTGTTGACTTTACTATCCCTATAGAGTTACTAGGGAGAATGCACTGAAAATAAGAAGGAATAAATTACATAAATGATCAGATTGTGGTCTGCAAGAAAGCAAAGTAAATTTACCAAAAACTGTAGCACATGTGAGATTAGTTCTTGGAAATTCAGGTATTGATAGGCAGCAGCTCAGCTGTTATCTGTACTTGGGGTGCCCATTCAGAAACCTGTAACCTCTTGCTGTCCCCTCGATAGGCACAGAGGGCTCTTGGTAAGTAGCCAGAGATGCCTGCTCCCCTTGGCTCTTAATCTCTAAACTGTGTAACTGTCTACATTTGTTCCTTTCCTTTTTCTTCTTACATTAGGTGGGAACTGAATTATGCTCACAAACTCAATCAATTATCTAGTGTTCTCAAACTCTTGCCTTAATTGCTAATTACTTATTTTAGCTTCTGCTCTCATTAGTTCAAGACTTGGAGCAGTTGTATGACATATGGCTAAAAACTCAGAAACCAGAAAAAGGAGATGATACAGCTGCTCAGGCAAACAAAGAAAATGGAAAGCAAATTCACATGCCAACTGACTATGCTGAAGTTACAGTAAGTAATCATAGGTATAATCCTATATCCAAGCATGTGGGGGTTTGTTGGGCTTTTTTTTTTTCCCAGTCAGTAACTTAAGTTGTTTCCCTTATGTTCTTGGTGCGTCCTTAGACCACAGATACCCACACTAAATGTAACTGACACTGTATATCAGTTCTTCTAAAGCCAGGGGAGATCATAAACTCTATGTGATTGTTTAAATAACTGTGTCTATTTAGGTAAACAGTATTCTGCAGGCCAACCTAAAGAAAGCATTCAGAATGGATGAGAAATTCTGTGCTTACAGTATTGCATTTCTCAATGTTTTGTTTTCAAATTCCTTATAAAACAGGTGGATTTTCATTGTTGGATGTGTGGGAAGAACTGTAATAGTGAGAAGCAATGGCAGGGTCACATTTCTTCTGAAAAGCATAAGGAGAAGGTTTTCCACACTGAGGATGATCAGAACTGCTGGCAGTATCGCTTTCCAACCGGATATTTTACCATTTGTGATAGGTATGTCTTTGTTAAGATGGCAAAAATGCTGGAAAATGACAGTTCATCGTTTTAAATAATTAAGGTAGTTACTAGTTTTGAAGAAGTTTCTAGTATTTCTTGATTTTCCTATGTATTTCAACAAGAAATTAAGTAACTAACAATATTTTAACATGTTAGAACTCAGGGAGTGACAAGGTGCCTAATTTTGGAAACAGATTAATTGCCTGTGTGATAATAATGAAGGGTTGCAAGATCATTGCAGCTGTGTGAAGTAGACACTGTTGGCATTATTGCAAGTTTATTTAGGTATCAGCATATTAATTAGAGCCCAAGAACAGTCCCTAGCTGGACAGTGATACTGGAAAGTAGAAATGTTGTTAGCATCAAACCAAATTTGTTAAAACCAAGTATTTGTTACTAGAAATTATTTATGAACATGTGAAAGAGAACTTCCAAGATCTGTTGGTTTTCCCCAGCACTGGTTGTATCTTTTGCTACTCCTTTTAATTCTTAAGTGCAGCCTGTTTTACCTGACTTCAATAGATTTCTTTTGTAAATCTGTTGAAAATTCCTTCCACTGTTGGAGTCTTTTTGGAAGGCTAAAAATTTTGGAATCAGCATTCTGGAGTTTAACATTCAGTTTGCTGGTACAGATACCTTTGTTACTCCATTTCCAGTTAAAGATTTTGAGTGTCTTGGAGATCTTGAGAGATGGCATAGCAGAGAAAGCAACTTCTCATTTGCAGTCTTTGCATGGAAATTTGCGTGTCCCTTTACTAAATTTTTAAGTAGTATTCTAAATGTATTTGGTTTGAACATAATAGACCTTGGATATGCAGCATAAATACAAACTGGCATGTTAAGTTGTACTGAGTATTCTAACAACAAATTTAGTTTACAAGGGTAATCAGTTAGTTGGATTTTTTTAACAATAATAGTTCCTTAGCTTAGTGAGTTAAATGATAAGGTATTCATTAACTTGATGAACTTGAAGGTTTCAAGCATTTAGTGTCTCAGTCTTAAGTAGAAACATGAAGAATAGAAAGGAAAGAGCAATTTTTTTGTCCTCTGTAAATATTTGACAGCTGGGAAAGAAAAATACAACCAAATGCTAAACAGAGCTAGTATCATCTTGCATTTTCAAGTAAATAACTCTTCCAGGTTTTTTTTTGTCCTTGCTATGTAGTGTGTTTGAAAAACATGACCTGAAGAAAATACAGACACAGTAGTAGTGATCATGATAATTGTCTGAAAACACTGTTTAAAATCTGTCTTAACAGATATATGGCTGGTACTTGCACTGAAGGAAACAACTGTAAATTTGCCCATGGAAATGCTGAACTCCGTGAGTGGGAAGAACGAAGGCAAGTTTTAAGAATGAAACTCAGCAAAGCAAGAAAAGACCACTTGATTGCTCCCAGTGATAATGACTTTGGAAAATATAGTTTTTTGTTTAAAGATTTAAACTAATACTGAGATGACACATACATGTTACCAGCTGGAAGCATAAATCAGAAAATTTGACAATAATCAAAAGCATGTGACAGAAAAGCTGCAGGTTTTCTGCTTTTATTGGCATACATTGTTCCTCCTGAACAGCAAAGTATGGTAGATTTAGGGGGATTGAGCAGACCTGTCTATGCTCTCATGAAACAGAGTGGTGATTAAAAAAATCTGAAGTATTATGTGCTTACTCACCTCCTGTTGGACAGAAAGTTAGGAACTAGAAGGGGGGAAGAGTGGTAATAATATCTAGGAAGCCCCCTAGTCTCCGACCTTCAGCTGAAAAACTTTAAGGTATCAAGGTATTGCAAAAGAGAGTGTTAGTGGGCTAAGAAAACGATGGATGAAAATTCTTCAGATCTTTTAATGGAGAGGATTTGTTTAAAACAAAGTTTGCTACTTATCTATATGTAGGTTGCTAAAAAGGATTTTCTTATTAAAGATTTTAAACAAAATAACCATTTAACTACAATATACGTTGAATGGGTATTTTTTTCTCTATTTGTATGTTTCAATATAATTTACTGAAAAAGGATCTTGGGAGGAAAAAAGTATTAATTTTTGAAAATGAAGTAGTTAAAATTCTGTTTCTTGGTCTTTGCTGTTTAAATGATGATTTTGAAAGATTACACTTGTATGTCAGTATTGTGTATTACTGTATGGACTAATGTTGCCTGTAATAAAGAGAACTTTACACAAAGCTATTTTCTGCATGTAGCCTCTCAGGATTGAGATTTTGTAAAAACAATGATTTGCCAGTTAGCAAAAGCTTGAGCACCTGTAGCTAAACATTTACTCAGTTGGTATTTGTGTCGCTAGCAGCTTGTTTGCAGTTTTCTGTATTGTCATTAGCTCATGGCATCACTAAAGTTGACAGAAATGGCCAATAAGATGTGATGTAGACAAGCAGTTTGGAGCTGTGTGGTGCTGGGACACATTTTCAGCCTTGGACATAGACATGAACCACTGCCTCAGCTGCACGGTCGATGGTGCTTCCCATTGCCTTTCCTGCAGAGCACAGGCAATGGAAAACAATTTTCGGGCCGAGGCGTCTCCTGACTGCTGAGCCTTTGGGCTTTCCAGTCACTGGAGCTTCTATTGTGTTGTGGCTTTTCTGCAGATCCTGCTTTCGGCTTTCTTTGTGTTTGCTTATTTCTTTTTTTTTCCCTAATGAAGCTTCTTTCAGCCATTCATTCAAAACAACTAAAACTAGGTTTCTTCTTCCCTCCCTCCTTCCTCCCGAGTTTATTTCTCTGTTCCTGACTGACATTACATAATTAGAAGAGCTTTAACAATGGTCTCAGTAGTTTGAATGTAGTCACTGAGCATACATTCTGTATGTAAAAAGTGTTGAACCAAAGTTCAGTGGATACCCATACATGACATGGATGCTGTGTCCCTTTCACTTCACAAAAGCACAACAACTTTGAAACCAACACATAATGTGGGCTTCAGCCAGAGCTTGGGGTGCTTGAGAAGTGACTGCTCCTCCCAGGCTGGGCTGCAGTGTATTGGAATACGAAATTAGCTTAGTGCTTGAAATGCCACTTGCTGCAGTGCTGATTTTTTACGTTGTTTTGTAATAAAGTGAGCGTGAGACAGAGTACTATGGACACTGTTATTTGTGTGACAAAACTTGATTGTATCGTGTGCCTTTCTGAATTGTTTTCTCAATTTTATGCTTTCATTGTTTATTGTAAGCGCTCTGTACATCATTGCAAATAATTCTAGACAAAACTAAACATGACGTCCTTGTTCTGTAAGGCCGGTGTGAAATCTTTCCTGGATGCGGGGTGGGGCTGTGGGGGAACAACTGCGGGGAGGGGCTCGGGGATTATTCACCCGCTGCTCCCGGCCACGGGCGTGGTAACGGTGCCAATGCCGAGCGCAGGAGATGAACGCAGCAATTTCCGTCCCGTTCTTCCCTATGCCGAGCGTAGGAGGCGAGCACAGCACTGCCGGTCCCGTTCTCGCCGGTGCCGCGGGCAGGACGCGGGGCGCCGGGCCG
>JACBWW010000025.1:3529518-3618197 GCA_020086605.1 Lanius collurio | reverse complement strand
ATGTCGGTGTGCGCCGGCCCCGGCGACGCGGCGGCCCCGCGGCTGCGGCCTCGCGCTGCCCTGATGGCGCGGCGGCCCGAGCTGCTGTGCGGCGCGGCCATCGTGCTGGGCTGCGCCTTCCTCGTCGCCCTCAAAGTCACCTGCAGGTACCAGCGGGGGAGCGGGCGGACCCAGGGCTTGGCCGGGGGAGAGGCCGCCGGCCCGCCGCTGTTTCCAGAGGCGGTGCTGCATCGGGGCCTGGGGGCAGAGCCGCCGGCGGGGCCCGGCGGGCCGGGGTCGCCCCCCGGCGCCGTGTACCCTCTGCGGCCGGGCCGCGTTGGGCACGGGCATCCCCGGGGTGGGGGACGGATCCTCCTCTCGGGCCCCACCACATGCAGTCCCCGTGGCACCCGCTACTGGTGGCGTGTCCCCCTCAGCGGGGTGGCAGCGGGGCGGGCAGGGGCGATAAGGTCGTGTCGGGGGGCGGGGGAGCGGAGTGGTTTAAGAGATATCTGCCCCAGCGGGGGTGTCGTGCTGTGGCGGCAGTTTGGCGGGGGCACCCGCTCCTGAGGGCAGTATCAGGATGTGCAGGGCGGTGTCTGAGGATGCACCAGGCTGTTCCCTGGGGCCCAGCAATGGGACAGGAGACATCGGGCAGGAACTGATGCCCAGGAAGTTCCACCTGAACATGAGGAAGAACTTCTTCACTGTGAGTGACCGAGCACTGGGGCAGATTGTCCAGGGAGGCTATGGAGGCTCCGTCACTGGAGATATTCCAGAACCGTCTGGACACAATCATGTGCTGTGTGCTCTGGGATGGCCCTGCCAGAGCAGGGAGGTGGGACCAAAGGACCTACTGTGGTCCCTTCCAACCTGACCCGTTCTGTGGTCCTGTGACAGGCACGTTGTTGAGATGGAGCTGCTTTTGCTCATCTCCAGAGGTAGCTGGGACCTTGCGCTGCCGCAGAAAGGCCGAGGGGGATCTGGGCTGCTGCCCTGCCCTCAGCGCTCTCAGCGTCGGCGGGGGCCAAACGAGTGTCTTGTGGCTTGTGTATTGATGTCGTCAGTGCCCTTTGCGTGCACCTGCTTCGGACAGAAAGATGTTTCGTGGTTTCCCTGCCTAACTCTGGTAGTGCTCCTCTTGGGAGCTGGAACTTCCTTCTTTGCAAAGGGCTCTCCAGTTCCTGTTTGCCGAGAGCTGGTGTACGTGGAACCAGGAGATGTTTGTACTGGAGGGGCAGGAAGCAGCGGCAGTGAACGGTGGGCACAGGTTGCTCTGTTCTGGAACCTAAACCAGGGTCTAAATCTTCTGGGTGGGTTTTAGGTCAAGGTAACTGTTACATGCTCCGGGTCGTACTATATTAAGAACATCTACTACACGTGGGATTTAATTTTGAGATTAGATGAAGGCTACAAGGAACTGATTATGTCCCTGTTCCACAGCATCTGACAAATTTTTGTTCCACGAAACACTTGATTCACCAGTAATGCTTCTGAAAAATGCAAAGACCTTCTTTGCTTACCTGTCCACAAAGAGTGTATTATTTGAATCAGAGTGAATTTTAAGTCTGTGAATGAGTGCCTCTGAGTAGCTGTGCCTTCATTCCAGGAGGCTGTATTTCTTAGTGACCAGATAATGTAGATGAAATTGTAAAGCTCTTACCGTATTTCAGAATGTATGGTGAAGGGTTTCTGAACATAATCAGCTCCCTGGTGTTACATTACCAAAAAACCAAAACTTTTTTAAATACAACGATGCTTCCTGCTCTCCTCTATTTAAAACCTGCTTATTCCTCTCATTTTACTGCTAGCTGTGTTTGAAAGCTCACAGATGGAATGTGATTGGAATGTGGTTCTCACCACCGTGTACTCTGGAAGTTGGATTAAAGGGGTTCAGCTTTTCAGATTGTAGTTGATAGACAAACTAATATCAGATAGGTATTCCCTGTTTGGTTGCTGTCAGAAATATAGAAGATTCAGTTGTAAAAATTCATTGTGCCATTTGAAGGATGGTTAATTGCATATGTTAACTATAAATACAGGGCGTAGTTTCTCACCACATCAGTATGATTTACTAGCAAGACACAGCACCAGGGCATAGGTAGTACCACTGTTCTTACAATATATAACTGCCGAGATCAATGGATAAAAAGTATGGAAAGGGAAAATTCCTTTACTACAAGGCATTATTATCCATTAGTGGGATTTGAAGTATTGTGGGTTTATAGTGACTCAAGGAATAGCCAAGTGAGACCATGGGTTGCTACAGGAAAGACTGTGTTCTAGAATCTGAATTATTTCTGGCACTGTGCAAATGTCTTTGAGACAACCCCACTCAGGACTGTGCAGTCAAAGAGGCTGGTCCTGTAGGTATTTGCATGTGCTTCCCTTGATTACCAGGGTGTTCTCATGGAAAGTTTAAGTTTTTATAAGCTCTGGCAGCAGGTAAATAATGCAGTCAGTGCTTTAATAAACAGTTTGTGATAATTATGTTTGTGTAATAAAAAATCAATAGTTTCTTATGTAATCTTCAGTTTATATGTGTGTAAATTTTAGGGGTTTTCTTAGGAGACCTGGGAATTAGTCAAGATATTCTGTTATATGTTTGGTATTGTAGAGGAAGACACTACTTAGCAAATCTCCTTAAGCAGCTGTTGCATATTAATTTATTATGTTTTGGGTTTTAATAATTAATTTAATTTAATAATTACTAGAGTTTTTTTCATATTTGAAGGTAGTTGTGTAGTTTCTGACTCACTCATGTTAAGGGACTTATGCTGATGTGTTCTACTCATTCTTTCAATTTGGAGTCAATTCATTATCTATTTTTTTAAGTCTTACACTGTAATTCTTGAACCAGTCATCCTCTTTTGGTTTAATTCATTAGAGGAAGCAGAGGTTTTAAACATATTGAGGTTGTCTGTTTTCATTAAACTAGATAAAGAGGAGAAATTCTAGCTGATGTCTCTGAAGAAGTATTGTGCTTTCAGCAACTGATCAGCCTGTGTGTGCCAGAGCTCACACTGGAGCTGTGTCCTGTCCAGCTGGCAGTTTGCATAATCATGGGGTGCAGGAATGGCAGGGAACCAGAGGTGTTGGTTGTGAGGTGACTGAAGAACTTAAGGGTTGGGAAGAAGGTGCTGAGTTGGTGGTTGGGGGAGAAGGGAAGGAACACAGGTGGAAGTCCACAGAAGAAAGATTTTTGATCCTCTGTGTAAAACCGTAATGTTGTGAGTGGAGGAATTAATGAATTATAAACATTAGGAACTATTTTAATATTTTCAAAATTCTGGATTTTGAAGCAATTTTCTCTTATATGTGAATTAAGAATTTCCATAACTTATAGAAAATATACTGGGGGCAATTCTAAAATGCTAAGCTTTATGTGAGTAACCTGGAAATGAGAGAAGAGCTCCAATACAGTTTTTTGCTGTATTGTAAAGACAAAGGTACTTCTTAAAAACTAGAAAGATTGTAAAGGTTGAAAGTATGGCAGAGTTGTTAGGAGGTTGCTTAATATATGAGTTTGACAGTGTTCAGGGCTCAATAATTTTATCACAATTACTAAAATTTTAACCTGAGAAGGATCAAATATCAGATAATAAGATTTTTATATTAGCTTTTTATTGCAACACAAAATAAAGAAATGCATGGTCTTTCCTAAAACTTCCAGTCCCATTATGAGCCATGGCAGAATTGAGCATGACAGTGTTGTCCAGTTTTCACTGTGATTTACCCTAGTGTAAATATAGTTAGTGGAAAATTTTAAATGAAGAGAATATAAAAAGAGAATAGGATCATTCACTTGCATTTAAGGCAGTTTATACCATAGCAACTTCTGAACACCTTGGAAGTGCCAAATTCTGGATTATTTGATTGCTGATTGGATAGAAAGGGCTTCTTGAGTACTTGGTTTATGTTCTTCGTATTACTTGCTGGCCAGTCTAATTTCTCTTAAAAAACTTAATCTGTCATAATCTCTTTAAATTTAGACTGTTTGTTGACACTGTCCTTACAGTGCCCTGAACAGTTTGCAGTCCCTGCTCTAATCAGTAAAATAAACTAGCATGCATTTCCATATAATTTCCTAATACAATATAAAAGAACAGAAGTATAAAATACTGTAAAACAAAGCATAAAGGCAGGGTAATAGGCTCTGTTTATATAAACATCACATCACAAAACTTTATGACCAGTATCTCTTTTCTTATCAGGGTGCTGTTACCTAAAGTACAAGTGTTAAAAGAGGATGAGGCCAGGGAAGAAATCAAAAGAAATCACTCTTCCTGGTAATTTTATGTTCTACAGCAGCCAACCCATAATAGTGTGAGCTAACATACCCATAAACAGTGCATGATATCACAGTGTGACTTTCTAAAGCTTGTGAAGGGTGATCTTTAGATTTTTATAGTATTTCATGAAACTAACTCAGCATAAATTGTAGTAATTTTGCATCAATTTCTAAAGTTTTGTCATTGCATGACCTTTGCTAAGAATAAAACTTAAGGCTTTGGGCACACTTTTTTATCTACTGCTGTATAGTCTCAATAACCACTCTTCATTTTCTTCCTGCAGCCGAGCAAAAGATGTAACAATGCCAGCGAAGCTTCCGGTGAATTTTTTCTCCCCAAAATCTCCAGTCATTGATCTTTTCCGGGGGCAGCTGGACTATGCAGATCAGCTCCGTCAGGATTCAGAAATTGTGCTGTATTTCTTCTACGCTCCGTGGTGTGGGCAGTCCATTGCAGCAAGGGAAGAAATAGAACATGTGGCCAGCAGATTGTCAGACCAGGTAACTTTAGAGAAAATGCCAATCTTAAACATGACCTGATAGCTTTTCAATGTCCAAGCTGATGCTAATTTGTGTCTTCTCATAGGAAACAGCTGGACTTGAATGTTCACATTTTAGGGTGACTCATCAGTCACCTTAATTTTAATTAAGCATACAGAGTGTTAGAATAAATGGAGACAGCCTGTGATTCCTGTTCAGTTGTCTGTTATTTCTGCTTCTGAATGGGGAAGTCTACAAGTTTCTTGTGAAGTGCTTTCAGATTTATTGACCTGCCTTCAGACAGAAATTCCATGGAATTGGCTTCCAGTTCTGGGATCCTTAGAGACACTGGTAGTCATATAAAGATTGTGCTTTATGTACCATAGAACGGCTTTCAAGCACTTGAGTGCCTGTGAACACTTCACAGGTACAGCTGTCCTAAACCTCCACTTGTTGAGCTCCACTCTGCAGAAAAAGTAATTGATGTGGGTTATGACTAAATCAATAAATTTGAAGGATTTAGATTAGGAAGCATAAAAGCTAGAAAGAGCAGTGACCACTAAAGGATTACTGTTGCAAAATGACAAAAAGAATTTTACAAAAAGTCTGTCCGTGACAGAATACTGAGTTGAAAGGACCCTGAAAATATCAGATGAAATGGATTGGAAAAAGTACATCAAATATATCTTGGATAAAATAGGTCACAGTAATGTACTCTGTTAGCTGTGAATTTTTACCTGCTTTGCAGGTGCTGTTTGTGGCTGTGAATTGCTGGTGGAACCAGGGGAAATGCAGGAAACAGAAGCATTTCTTTTATTTTCCTGTGATACACTTGTACCATCGGAGGTAAGATTTCATATATACAGTCTAGGTTTTTTATTGTTGTTTTGGGAAACAGATATATAAAGTGCTGCATTTTGAAAATGTTACATTTCTGGCTTCAGTAAATATTTTTGGGGTAGATTCTAGGTGAGCTCATCCTGTATGCTACTCAGGTGCCAGGTAGGGCTGTAACTGTCAGTGAAATGACATGCTGGGCAATTCTTCATCCTTATGGAAATTTTGGGTTGCCTCTGCATCTCCTGGAAGTTCTGCCTCCAATGGAAAGAAGTCAAGAGTTACATACTAATGTCAGACGTCTGCTTGCTCTGTAGATGGATTATAACAACTGGTCCTAATTTATGACAGCATTAAAGAATGTACCTAAGGGTTGTTGAAGTTACTGGAATTTAAGTGCGTATTTAAATTGCACTGTGTACTGAAGATCTTGTTCTAATATTGAACTTTGCACTCACTTTTTTATTTCCCAGAAGCTAAGATATAATTTCATGTAACCTCACTTTTATTTTTTAGTGTTTGTATGTATTGTCCTTTTTTTCACTTTGTGTGGAGCAGAAGCTAAGGAAGCACAGTTTCTAACACTACATAAAAGCATTTATCCCTTGTATTTTACTTTTTATTTTGCTAGTTTTGAACTGTAGCTCTCTTTCATTACAGAGGCTGATTTTGTTTTTTGGGGGGAATTTATGCATTGAGGAGGAACAGTCCTGTCTTTGTTAGCTGAACTTGTAATAGACACAAGAGACACTGGCATAATTCAAACTGTAATAAAAGAACCCTACAATCCCACTTGGATGTACATTGACTTAAACTTACTTGATCTTGAAATCACAACACAGTAGATGGATATGTTTGATATCATCAGTAACATTAAACAGAGTTGTAACAAGATGAGGTATAAATCCCTGTTGATGCTTCTTAAGATCCTGAAGGGCAATGCATCCCTCATGCCTGAGATACTGAACCTCACACGTGGTGCCCTGGGCACATGACATGTTGAGCAGTGAGTATTGCTGTGAAGACAGAGGTTTGTAATAAACCAGTGTAAGATGTAAAATGATCTCTAGTGGGCTTTAGGAGACCATTGTGAAGCACCTCAATAGAGGTATCTCAGTGCAAGTTGGCTGTATGTATAACGTACATTAAAAATGCATCACATTAAATTCTTCAGTGGGAATGGACTAATTCTTTATGCTTTTTGTGTTTGATTTCATTTGGGACAACAATGCTTTGTCCAGCTCAGTGATAATCAGGAGGAGAACCTCTGAAAGTCGTAGCTGCAAGCCCCAGCCCACCTTACGTTTTAGCACTGCCTAATGTGGTGTGAGCTGTTTTATCAGATGACTGGGGGGGAAATGGGAGCTTTACTGAGTCTGTTCATCAGCAGTGCAACTGAATTTGACCCTGTTTTGCTGATTGCTGCTTGTAAAAGCCTGTGTAAAAATACTGTACCGTTTCAGATTGATACTGTTTGAGACACTGAAAAAACAAGGGAAAATAGTGGTATTTTTCAGATCTGTATTTTTAAGTCACATGTGTTTACTTTAGACAAAGTGGAAAGATACATATATGATCATGTAATTCATACTTGAGTTTTACTAAGTTCTTTAATAGGACTCAGAAGTGGTCTGCATCCCTCCATGCTCACCAATACTTTGCCCCTTCCACAGATATTCTGGCTCTTCCCACTGGTAACACAACTCCCTAATCAGTTACAGAAGCCACTGGTAAAACAGAGAGCAATTCCCTAGAGGCTGAGCATGCTATGTAACTCCTATCTGCCACCCCCAGGAGGGATTCTCTATTGTTAATTTAAGTCTTAATGTTTTATTATTTTTTTTGGTACTAGTTTTGGACCAATTGAATACAAAGGCCCTATGAGTGCTGTTTATATTGAAAAGTTTGTTCGCCGGGTGATGACACCACTACTCTACATCTCGTCTCGATCAAAATTACTAGATTTCCTCTCAAATTATGAGGTACTTGTCTCTCTTCTCTAGCTTTACCACTGTGGTTCAGAAAGAGTTTGACTTGTTTAAGGATTAAATTTGATCTGCTCCAAAGTACTAGTTTATTTTCAGGATCCTGAAATCAGTGCCCTGTAAATTTGTTAAAATCATTAAGAATATGAAATGACAAATTCATAATGTTGGTTCCTTGTACAGTTACTATTATGATTTAGTGATGCTCTTAATTTACATTACTTTAGTATGTAGAGACAACAATCAAAGTTGTTACCTCACCAAACTGTTACATACAAACAAGAAAGAAGGGAGAAATCTTTTCACAAAAATCTTGCAGTCTAAGTTGGGACAGCATTTGAGAAATATATAATCATTAATTTTAAAAGGAATAGTAAGCTTTTCTAGTAGGATAATTCTGTTAAGTGAAAACAAATTTGAAACCAGTTGAAGTGAGGGCTCCTAATCACTTTGTAAGTGATAACTTGATGATTTTAATCCACTGGAATATGATGTTTTATTCATTTCAGTCTGTTGTGTTCAGGGATGCCAGGATTGGTAGCAATACTGTTGGATTAATAACTTCCAGTTAGACAAAATGTGCTTACAACAGAGCCATTTAAAATCCCTTTATAACTCTTCATTCTCGTAGTGCACAGTGGAGAAGTACCATAATCTTACTAAAGCCATAATCTTACTATTAGAGCAGTGTGGAAAACCTGACCAACAAATCAGTGCTGTGGCAGTGGGCACAACATGGGAGGGACCCTCCAGTGTCTTGGGCTGAAGCAGCTCCCGTGTGAGCTGGTGCATAGTGCAGTGCCTGGTTCTGCTGCGGGATGGAGCATGAGCTGTGCTGTTCAGTGGCAGCTTCCATGATGTAGGGGACACCCACTGGTATTCCCCTGGGTAGATGCTCTGCTGTTCATGCCAGGAACTACTACTGGGTTTAGTTTTCCAGTGTTTTAAGGGGAGAGTGTGAGTCAGGAGTAGTGAGTTGTAGCCTATCTCTGGTGCTGATAGTTCCTGTGATCACAAGCAATTCTGTTGTCCTTCCATTGCTTCAGTTTTGCTGTTTTAAAATTCTAAAACATTTTTTTGCCTCTTACAGAGATTTGAAGAAGGCCATGCTTGGTTTTTGGTTTGTGTTTTATTACTTATTGGTAGACTGCAGAAGGTTACTAATGAGCATATTGTCATTAAGCTTAAGTTTGCTTAACAGTAAGAGGTGCACTTCCATTGGAAAAAAACTAAGATAAAAGACAAATATTTTTAAAATACTGCTTAGCAGTTGAAAACATAATTTTGTTTCTGTGTTCAAACTTCCCCCCTTCCTGTGCTTGAAATTCAGTGGCTCCAAGTGCTGAGTTGCTGTTTATGTTCAGCATTTGTTGGTTCTTTTATTTGCTGCAATAGCCCAAGAATGAGGCTGTTCTGCCGTGTTGCCCCAAGTCATTCATGCCCGAGGTTCTGTCCCAGAGCGTGGCTCCAGGCGCTCTGTGTCTTGCCTCTGTGAAGTTAAGCAAGAGGGGAAGGAGGGGCTACAAAAGTAACAGATACAGATAAGATGAAAGAAACAGAATTGTTTATGAAGATGGATGCAGAGAAATATATAAACTAGAAATAAACAGGTTGTTTCATCAGTTCAAACAGTCAGAAATGTGAATGTTTTACAATTTTCCATGTGAGCTGAGAAACTGATACCTTTTGTCGGAGAGGGTACAATCCAGGGGTTAGTCCTGTGTTTAAGAAGTGAGGAATTTTGGGGAATAGAATGGATTACAGGAAACTGGGACATGGATGGTGCAAACTACTGTTTTGAGACCCCTGGCTAGTGACTTCCTTTGACTTTTGATCTTCTTTGTACAAAAAATATTAATTTTTAGCAGAAGGGAAGGGACAGGAGGCTGTCAAAGATTTCTGTTGGGCACTTTGGCCACTGTCTGCTGCTGGATCATGTTTTTGTGATTTCACTGAAAAGCTAATTAATTTCAAGCTCAAAATAATTTGAAGGATTTGTTATCATCAATATCTAATTTTCAGTCCTGGCTTCTGATAGCAAATGGGTTCTGCAAACTAGAAGAAATACTGATCAGCAGAGTGCAGTTAAATGTAAGAACAAGTGGTGTTTGTCACTTGGTCTTTAGTTCGTTCCTCGACCTAATCACGACTGTCGTGACATGCCGTGTTGCTCTCACTAGAGGGCGCTCAAATCATTTGATAAAAAATTTGGTTTACGACTGGGAAGTTGTGATCCTGCGTTCTCTGAGGCTATTTAAAGTTGGTTTATTTGGGCTTGTGGAATGATACTAGTGCAAAACTAGAAATGGATAAGAATTAATTTTTGAGAGCAAGGAAAATATGCCATTTGGAAAGCAGTTAAAATCTTGGAATGTTGAGGAAGATCTGAGTTAATGACGAGAAAGATGTGCAGTTCTTGCCATAACTCAAGGTTCCTGTGAGTACCTGTAATCAGATTTCTTTTGTTTTCTTAACTGCAGAGATGTAGCAGTTTCATTTTAGTCCAAACTGCCATCTCTCATTCCTCATCTGACTGACTCAGCTGCTAGAAATGGCCTCGGTCTCCTGAGGCATGGAGGAAAAAACAGGAAATCACTGTACTTAGACAAAAAGCTTCACTTGTTTATGAAAATTAAATGTGCCCAGGGAACTCATAATTTTCTGGCTTCAGGAGAGGTAGGAGAGGAGTTGGTCTCTCTGAGGGGTGACTGGTTTATCTCTTAACATGATGTCAGCTTTCTTCCATGCTCTCTTTGTGTAGGAATGCTTCCTGAGCATTAGCCAGCTGTGTGAGATATGACACAGATTCAGCTGGGCCTTGTGTGCTGCCAGTGTTAAATGATGGTGTGAAAATTTGCTTTCAGGTCTGAGTACACAGTGATTTTAACATCACTGAAAAATGATATTAAATGTAAATTTAATCTAGTATCAGTCAATAGTTTCTTTGCATTTCTGCAGATTTAGTGATATGTAATATTGGTTCTTCTGTTCCCCAGAGACATCGCATTCCTTTCCTCTTGCTGTTTTCTTTCCTATGTTCACACATAAAATGAGGCAGGAATTGCCTGCCTGCACAAGTCTGAGAGTCAGAAAAAAATTATTTCCCTTGCTTCAATGCAATATAGCCAAAATGTTTTTTAAAAATTTCAGACTGGAATAGAAATAACTGGAGCATTAAAAGCATTTATCTAATTGTAAACTAATCAATAGCTGTGGGATTTTCCTATCTCCCATTCCCATAATTTCACTGTTTTGGCCTTTGAATTTCTGAGCTCTTTCATCACAGTCATTTAATGCTGTGACTAATTACTGCAGCTCCTCCAGTCAGCTGTAGTTTCAGTGATTCCCACCACCCTTTGCAAATTTTGTTCCTCACCCTTTTCTCCTTTTTGTAAAGTGCTTATAGAAATACTGAACTGCTTGAGTATCAGTACACATCCTGGCTGGCTGTCTTTGGCTGCTGAAAAACATTAACTTCTATCTGTAGTTTTTTGTCTTTCCTACTAATCTGGAAAAGGGCCTTCCATCTTATTCCTTATCACCTTAGTTTCTCTGGAGTTGTTGGTAACTTCTTCTAGACTTCAGGGAATTACAGCATGCTGCATGGAGTCATCTACATGCTTGCTTATTCCTTCCAAGAACGGGGATAGGTCTGAGGCATGGTTCAGTAATAAAACTGTGCTGGCTTTTCTCCAGTAGAAATTACTCATCTGAAAATCTCTGTTCATTCTAAAAGTTTCCATGAACTTGCTGTTTTGTAATTGAGATTCTTGGTGTTACTTGCTTTAATTACATGCCAGATCACTTCCCATTCCTGAGGTATAGAGACCAAGAAGGAATTAGGCTGCACTACAACTAAAGATTTTGTATTTCTATTTATGAGTTTCATTAGGAGATAGCACTAATGAGTCTTCACTAATGACATCCTCAGGTTTGTTCCAAAGCTCTTCTACAGACTCTTGGTTGGAGACAGGGACTGAAAATTATTTCATGGAAAGAAAAGCTCCAGCAAGCTCCACTCGAGCAATGCCCGTGCTCCTGATGCTCCTAAGCACCCCTGTGTCACTTGTCAGTATTTACTCCTCCATCTCTAGACAGCAGCAGGTCATACCCTGTTCAGCTGATTATTCCTCACTACCTGCATGAGGATGGGTACCCAGAACTGCACACAGGTGGTTGCCTGGAAGCAGCTGATCATCAGTAACAGATTGGATGTAGAAGTCCTCATAAACTGTTTGCAGGCAGCTGCTACTGAGTTTTGGAGGGCCTTACATGAAAGAAGGTGGGAGTTGTTGTTGCCAAGCTCTTCTTGGCCTACTTGTATTCCAAACTAAGACCCTCTTGTTTACATTGTGATGTCTCTTCTGTGCAACTTGAACCTCGCTTGTACAGAACAAGAATTGTTGTTAGTTGCAATACCTGGAAGTGTTCAGTCTTGTTAAAAATCTTCATGTTTACAAACAGGAAAACTTGCATTGTACCTTCATTGTACCTTCATTGTACCATTTCCTCATGTGTATAATTGCAGCCTGTAACAGGGTGAAATTTTTAACTGGTCTGGGCTGTTCATTAAAAGGACGTTAATTAACCAGATTATTGATTAGGCATAAAGCATTAGTAAATACTAGTATATATAGTAGTGTAGTAAATATTAGTATATAGTAGCATATATTCTCCCACTGCAATTTTTTTTTAATTGAAAAAACACTTTCCAAAAATTGTCTTTAGGAAACATTATTCACAATCTGGAAGTCTTAAGCTGCTGTTAGTGTACAGCAGAACTGGCAGTCTGAATCAGAATATTACCTTTTAAAAAACATTATAAATATTTCTGCATCTGACTTCTGGCTTCTTGCCACATTTTACTGTCACTTTTGACTCTACTTTCATTCACTGTTTGGTGTCCTAAATTTACTTGGTACAGGATTAGTATTCAAAAATGTTCCTAGGAAATGGGAAGCTAAAATTTTGATAATCTTACCTGTCTCCTTATTTTGGTTCAGTTGAATGCTTCAAAAGTTTTTTAGAAGAGATTGTTTCTTTTTACTGTCTTAGCTTGGAACCAAGAGAAAAAGATGAAAATTAATTACTAACCTGTATGTTGTATAAAAATGAACACTGAGTGCTATTATTTTGCTATGTTTTTTCACTAGTACTTTATTTATATTTTTATTTTCTTCTTGGTAATTATTATTGCAGAAATTTCACTAATTGCTTGTAACTCATTTTTATTATTGATAATTTTCTTTGGGTACCTCCCGAGGTATCTTTATGAACAAGGTTTATGCTTAGCATTCATCCATGAAACAGAATTCCTGCCTAAAAAGTCATGAGCTGGAATGGGCAATATTGCTGTTGGTGAACATCTTCAGATTGCTAATTAGTACTGAATTATGTCAGTGTGTAAGGCTGATGAGAATAACTGAATTCATACAAATAATAACAGGTAAAATATATGCTTGTGTTTTAAAAAGAAATTAAAAAATTTTATATGTAGAACTCAAAAAAAAAAAGTCTCTGAAATACCAAATGAAAATACTTATATGGGGATATATTTGCCACACAAATGGGTGCCTGGTGAGTCTGGAATCTTCTGTTCCACAGCAGTCCCTGGAGTGCTCTTGCTTTGTGTGTCAAATGACTTCTGTATGCACTAGTGGAAGTGAGAGACGAATAACAGCAAATAACCAAATTCCATCACTTACTCTGTCCTGAAAGTTTATTAAGCACATTTGAGTGTTGTGTTAAAAACACAATTAATAGTAACTTTGAATGGATTATATTTGGAAAAAATTTAAAGTCAAAGCTTAACTGAAATACTGGAACAAGAAAAGTCTAGACTTCTTGCCTCTCTGTTCCAAGTCAGCTTCTTCCAGATTCTCTTCCTGACTTTATTAGGAAGTCATTCACCTGGAAAAATCAATAGGCCTATTCTGGATGAGTTGTTTGAATTTTGAATTGTCTATCTGTCGATTTGAAGAGCTTTGTAGGTATGCAGATGGGATATGGAGTTCTCAAGATATTTGTGCAGTTGGTCTCACTGTCTCTTGAAGGATATACTGAAAGGATTTACAGTGGCTGTAGTTTAAAGGTGGGATGATGACTTGTCTTAGCAGTTCAGGTATTCACACAAAAAATGTGTGAATTCATATATAAATACTAATTATGTACAACATAAACAAAGTATTACTGCTTAAGCCCTTTATACTCTGAAAAATTGTATTTTATATTCCAGTTCTAAAAGAAGTCTTTATGATGCTTATGGTTCTTATCTTGGTACTGGAACCAGTTCAAAATACATTTGCAAAGCAAATATTGTTTTTGGTGAACTTCAACATGGCAAACACACCATTAGAAACGTAGCATCCATAAAGCCCCTCTCTCTTACATAAGCTTTTGAATGACAGCTTCATTCTTTGCATAAGGATTAATTTTGATTTTCTTTTAATATTAAAAGTTTTATTGCAGCATAAAGTGACTGCTCTTCAGTAAACATTGTTGTCTTTTAAGAGTCTGTTTTGTTTTACTGTAGTACCATATATTTATACTTGAAAATAGCTTAAGTAGCTCTAATTCTTATTATTTCAGCCTGGAGTTGTGGGATTTTTTGAGTTCAATGCTTCACCTCAACCGCCTGGTTATTTAACATTCTTCACATCAGCATTACATTCATTAAAGAAAGGTAAAAGCTCCATTTTCATAATTTAAGACATCTGTGAATGAGTTATGTCTAAATGCTTCAGTAGTTTTTTGCAATATTTAGTCTTTGTCTTGTGCAGCATGTTCAGTGTCAGAGGCTTTGGGATGAAGCTGACTGTGTCAGCACTCAGTATCTGAATTCAGTGATGCTGTCCTGGGTGGAATTAGAGCTGCCACAAGGCAGCCAGAGCAGGGCTTTCTCCCCCTCTTGTTTTGCATTGATAATCTAAAATACAGAACCTCTTATTTGTGTTTACACATGCAAACTGTGTGATGATTAATACCTCCTTTTCAGGTCACAAATTTTGGATGAAACTTTCTCAAAGTTAAGATTAACATGTTGTATAAATATTCCTTCCTGGCAGCAAATGGAGGAGATTCATACTGCTCTGCTTATTTTTTACTGTGTCGCTGTATTTTGTCCTGTAATTTTTGCATTTATATGTTGGATTAGTTCTTTACAACCTAAAGATAAGCAGTCTGTCTTTATGTGTACATATTTATAAATGTAGAATGAATATTTGTAAATAATATATATTTACTGTAAATGTACATCACTTAAACAATGTTCATGCCTTTCCCTTACATGTATCATCTTGGCTTTTGAGATGCCATAAACCATTGCAAGGTGCATCTATCATATCAGATTCTATATTTCATAAGCAAATTGGTGATTTGCACAATTCAGGTTAATTTGGGTCCTGTGCAGGACTATACCTGGAGTGCAGAAAAGGAACATGTTTGTCCTTCTTGCCATCTTTCTCCTGCCTTAGTTTGCAGTTGCCAGCATTGGCAGTTGCTGTTCACAGGTTTCTGTGCCTTTACACAGCAGTGTTGTGTGTTCCTGTTTGAGGGTGGTGGTGTAGGCCTTTCAGGAGAGTTCAGTGTGTGTAATTGTATTCAGAGATTCCGAATCTGCCCTTTCAGATTACCTGGGGACGATACGCTTTGGAGTGGTCACGGATAAACGTGTGGCAGAGGAGATCTCCCTGGTGCATTCTGGCAGTGTGTACTTGCACAGACATACCAACACATCTCTTGTGAGTATCTCTCTGTGCATCAGGGACTCTGATTTGGTACAGAGATGCTCAGGGATCAGAATTAGAAGACTACTTGAATGAGGATGTGGACAAAGATTTTGTGAAGAGATAGTAGGAACAGTGAAAACTTGCATTTTGGCTTAAAGGTATAACATGATACTGTTTTGAAAAATCACACAAATTAAGTAAGTTGAATTTATAATGACTCTTAACCCATGTGCCCTTTTTGAAAAGCTAAGGCTGAAAATATTAACTTTCAGATTTACTGTATGGCATAGAGACACTACCTACCCACAGTGGCACCATGAGTGAAAACTCTGTGAAGATAGGTATTGTGATGTGTATTTTATTCAATTGAGAGTAGGGGAAACAGGGATATTTTAGGTGAAATAACATAAAATACGTCAAATTATATTTATCTATGCAAATTATTTAGGATAAACTTGCTTTAGTATATTAAAATTTATTCCAGAAGCTGTGAGCTCTTTTTGTTATAGATATCTTTTCTCTGCATTCAGGAATAAGAAATACCAGTTTTAAATGCAGTCATGATGTTTAGTTCTTAAAAGGCTAATTGAAAATGAGTTACTGAGTAGTGGGAAAAATGTTCTAATATGCTGTAAATTAAAATATGCGATGATAAAAGCTTAGAGTTCTTTCATTTACAAAGAAAATTTGTACTATTGAAAAAAATCAAGATTATAAAGATGCAATAAAAGGAAAAGGAGCTTCCCTGGTAGAATCTTTTTTGCTTATGGATGTTACTATAATCTGATGAGCATTTGGAAAGTTTTTCCAAAGGAAAAAGGTGTATGAAATGCTGAAGTTTGCTGACACTCATTACATTTAGAAAAAGAGTTCTAGTCATTACAGTTACAAAGCATGCCATACTGAAGAACTGCATTTATTACTAAATCAAGTGAGGACAAAGAACTATTTTTTTTCCCCCTTCAAGATCTATCCAAAAGACATAATGAACTTCACTGCTGAGAACATTTGCAAGTGGGCTCTGGAAAATCGGGAGATGCTCATACGTTGGCTGAGACCACATGGTGGGAAAAGCCTTCTTCTAAACAATGAGCTGAAGAAAGGACCAGCACTTCTCATATTTATACCTTACAATCCCCTAGCAGAAATTCATCCTCTTTTAGATGAAGTAAGTGAAATAAGTTTTTTTAACTTCAAAAATACTAAAACTTGGGAGCTGTAGTCAGGGGTCTGAGCTTAATTGTGACCGATACCTCATTTTATTTCACTATTCCAAGTATCCAATTTTGTTTAAAACCACTTTCTCAAGCCACATTATCACAACTGTCTTACACTGGTTTGTGTCCCACACAACATGCCTTTGTCTCACTCAACAGCTGTTTAGAACAAGCATCTAACTCTTCCTTTTTGTGGTAGGTGCTGTGTAAGAAATGCAAATCTTTGCCAGCTGGAACTGAAGACTTGTGTGTTTTGTCTGCCCCATTCTATTTCTCCTCTCTTGTCTTTGCAGAGGTGTAGAACCAGACAGTGTTATTTGGAATACAGCCCAATCAAACTACTCAGAGCCAATCTGATTTTTATATCCCATGTGCTCCTTAGTCACCTTCCAATTTTCTCTTCATCTGAACTGCCTAGGACAGGAGTTTGTGGAGCTGTGCAGAAATGAGATAGGGAAACTAAGAAAGGGAATTTGTTTTATGGTCTATACATGTACCTTTTTCTCTGCTTGTTTTACCCTTGGTTATGAAAAGCAAAATGGTGATGTAGCATAGGAATGTTTGCATGGAGGGACAGATTGTTTCTTTACTATTTTCTTTCTTCTCCCAATACGTTACGATGCAGAGTACACTTGAGTATTACACCTGTATGCCTGTGGTTGGGAGAATACAAACATTGCTTCAGCATTCTTAGTGATTGTACAAAATTTGTGCACTACCTATGCCAGAAGAAGTCTCTATTCCCTTTCCATATGGGAATGCTTTAATTTATTTTCTCCTCCTATTGGAAAATGAGGGAAATTCAGGAACCTCTGCTCACTAATATTTCATGTAGTGGGGGTTAACCATAAAATGTAGTGTTATTGCACTGTAGGAAATCTGATGCATAGAGGACCTTGCAGTCAGTGGACAGAATAATATTTTAAAGTGATTTTATTCTCTGTATTCAGTGTTTATATGCTGAAATACCTGAAAATTTAGCTTTGTTGTCAAGTGAGAGCCCCCTGTAATTTTTTGAAAGAACAAAGATTAGTCAGCTTTGTGTTTCTGAAATTCCATCTCTAGGTGCATATAATGTTGTTAAACAGATAACTGCATTTGAGTGAACTGTGTACAGTTAATCTTGATTTCTCTCTCTCTTTTGTTCCCCCCTACAGATTACCAAAGTGGCCTTGGAATACCACAAGTGTAATAAAAGCCAGGCAGCTGAGGCAGATCTTCAGCACTTAGGAGATTCTGATTCACCAGCTTTTGATTCCTCTGTAACAGATGCACATCTGAAGTTCTCCGAAACATCTCCCATAGCCAAGTACCCGTGCTGTAACACGGTGGTGCTTCCACAGTGGCACTCCATCTCCAGAACTCACAATGTCTGTGAGCTCTGTGTTAACCAGACTCTTGGTGTCAAGCCAAATAAAGTCCATGTGCCACATTGTAACTTTTTAGAGATAGAAGCAGCTTTGGATTCTTTCTACCTCCAGGAACATACCTTTTTTCAAGTAATATCAAATACCATAGAATGCAGCAATTTCTTAAGTTTCTATAGTCCCTTTAGCTATTACACTGCATGTTGCAGGACAGTAAACAGGCATTTTTTAAGTTTCATTAGTTCTGAGAAGACCATCTTTCAGACCCCTAAAGTAGCATTTTCTTCCCATGGGAAGAAAGATAACACTCAATTTTCTATTCCTCATATTGAGGATAGGAATTGTTTTATTCCTGACCTTAATATTAGTAGCACGAACATTACTGGTCTGAGCTGCAGGACCAACAAAACCTTGAATCTCTATCTACTGGATTCAAATCTTTTTTGGATATATGCAGAGAGACTAGGAGCATCAAGATCTACTCATCTTAAGGAATTTGCTGCCATTGTTGACCTGAAGGAGGAAGTGCACTATGTCCTGGACCAGAATCAGTCACTCGCTGGACCTAACCTGGGTACAGTATCCACTACACAAATGCTCGAATTCAGGCAGTTATGTTTCCAAGCAGGAATGGAAAACTTGGTGCCATTTTGAAAAGTGAGACTACTTTGTGAAGTTAACATTGTGGAATAAGTTATAATTCATTCTATTTAGTAGTTAACCAAGCATTTATGAATGATTCTGTTGGCTGGAACAATCGTGTTCAAGGTGACGTAAGAACTAAGTTCCTTTTACCAGAAGTAATTTGTTTTATAAGAAGTGAACCTTAAGATGTGTGATTCTTGACTGCCTGATGCATTGGTGGAATTTTAAAAGCTAAATTAATTTGTGTGGGGAAAAAAATTTCTGTTCATCTAAAGTATTTGATATTACAGAAGATGTTTGTATACTAAGAGTGGTGTTGATGTTTGCTCAGTTGTTCTTTATACTAAAATATCACAGAATTTTGGGACATACTGACCACTTATCAGCAGAGACTTTCCCATCCTCTTGTCCTCTGAAACCAACTTAAATTGTTTTAAATTTGTTTTGAAAAGTGTATCTGTTCTCAAGGTAGCAGGGTAGAGCTCTAAAGTGCTTGTGGCCAAATCTGCCAATTAGTATTTCCTGTCTGAATTGGAGGAGAAAACAAAACAAACAAACAAACAAAAAAACAAACAAAAAACCCCAAAAAACCCAACCAAACAAAAAAAACCCGCCCAACCAAGAAACAAAAAAAAGGGAAAAAATCTGACAAAACAACACAAGGACTGCAGTTCTGATTTATTTGCAAGCTCTTGAATAAGACAAAATATTCCTAACCATGTGCATTTGCTTGTCATGCTGATGTGCAAAACTAAGTCCACCTTCAGAAAATACTGCATTTCTTAATGTAAGTAAACATGGAAGAAAATTCAGGTATTAAATTGCTCAAGAACATATATCAGTATAATTCTTATAGCACTAATTGCAGTTCTTTTTTTTGCCATCAGTCTAAGTACAAAAGTATGCACAACATAGAACAAATGGCCGTGTTCTCATTAACAATCACATGCAGCCCTGTATCCTGTCTCTATCCCAACTCCTCAGGACAAGACTGTGGAAAAACAAACAGAAACCTCAGTGACCGTAAAAGGCTACTTGGGAAATAGTAAGATCAGAATGAGGACATACAAATTTCCTTCCCCCTTGTCCTCCCAGTACTTTCTGTCTCAAACATTTCTTAGGTCACAGGATTTCCTGAGCATTACGAGGGTTTCTCTGCAGAGTAAGACTCAGTACATTTCTGTTCCATCATTTGAACGACCAGAAAACTTCTGCTTTTACATATTTTGTCAAGGAGTCTCTGATTTATGCTTGGTGTTTGTGCTTTTTGTTTTAATTTTTTTTAATTCCTTACGATCTTAACTTTTAATATTTCATAATATCAAAACAGATTGGTGCTTAATACCTTTGTCAGATCTCACTCTTTGCAGATGGTTTCTAGAAAATCAGGAATAGGTCTGTAATTAACCCCTTTCTTTCAGTTACTACTTAATCATGTATAGATATTCCAAATCTGGAGATCTAAAAAGAAAAAAAACCTCTTTTGGCCTGGTTTGAGAATTTCATGAAATGCTGAATAGTAAATAAAGAACTAAATGTACTGCTGTTTGCATTTCAGAGATAAACTTGATGGTCTGGTATTTTGTGTATCTGTACAAAAGTCCCAAGTTTTACCTGGGCTTAGTTTTTGTGCTGGAGATACAAGCACAAGGCTGTTTCTATTTGACCAAACAATTATTTTTATTGTTTTTCATATGTTACCTTTTGTCTTGATTATTAAATACTCTTATTTTTTAATGGACAGAATAATATTTCTTTATCCAAGTTGAAAAGAATATTGCTGATCCCTTGCAGCAATTGAGAGTGTAGTTCAGGCTCAGAGTAGTGTAGTTGAGGGCTTTGGAGCTTATTTTTAATTTTTACCAGTGGCCAGATACTTGTTAAATATCTTAAAATTAAGGAGAAAGTAGAACAAAGAGAAAGGTGGTCACTGGTAGACAAAAGGGGGTTGATCATAGTGGCATGGTAATAGCAGATATTTAAAGGTCCAAAGAAAAGAATAGCAGAGAAAGTAATTAAAAATGGAAGAAAAAATGCAAATAAATGTGGAACTAAGTGGAGCCTTTCAAGATAATATAGAAGTTAAAAAATGGAGAGATTACTATTTATGACTTAGCAGGTGTGTGTTTAGGAGAACAGAATATTATTATTATTATAGCATATTGACACAAGATTAAAGTCTTGTGTGGCAAGTGACAAAACTGTAATGAGCAAATTTAAAAAAAGAACAGTGAAACTTTTTCTTGTTTTCAAATCAGTGGTGGTTACCCAAGAGTTGATCCCAAACTTAGAAATTAATGACATGAAACCAGGTTTCAGTTTGTATTTTCTCTGTATGTTTTTCTGGATTCTAAAGCAAAAACTGCCAAAATCACCTTTGCAAAACTGAACTAACTTTGTTGTGTATCAATTTCATTTCAGAGAACTTCATTAAAAATTTCAGTGTTCTCTACAGTCCCTTGAAAAGGCATCTGGTTGATGACCCTTCAGTCCATTTTCATGAACAGCATGTGGTCACTGAAGTGACTACGAACACCTTTCACGAGACCGTGTTCCTGAGTGCCAAGGTACACTTTGTTACTCAACAGCTTTCTTGCACACAATGGCACAGATTTTAAGGAGGGGTCTCAGTCTTGTTTAATATTGATATGCCTTTCTTGCTTGTAACATAAAATATGGTGTTTTGTAAAAATTCAAAAGCTTTCTAATTGCATGCCATGAAAATAGATGTCATCCTGAGTACAGTTAAATTACCTTCATTTTTAAAAATACATGGTAGTAAGGATTAATATCCATTGTCATTCAACTCTGCAGTGAATGTCTGCATCTCCAGCTGGTTTCCAGCAGCCCCAACCCCTGCTTTGCTAGTCAGAGGCAGAAAGCAGAAGTCTGGACACCATTTGATGAAGTGTACAGTCAGTGTTAGATATATAGGAATTTAAGATTGCAAAAGAATCTTGGGAAGTGTAGTTAAGTTTGGTGCATTTTCTCTTAAAGGGAATGATCCTAAACTAAGTAATCTTTTCATCTTGACTTTATGGAAAGAGAATTCCCCAAGAATTTTTGTGTTGACTCAGTAGTCAGAGGGCAGCAGTGAAAAACTTATAATAAAGTTCATTAATATTAGAAAAAAATTTGCTTTCATGTTTCAGGAGTTCCTATGCTAGATGTGAAAACTAGTTCTCCTTTTCTGCAGATTTCGTCCAATAGATAATCAAACTCTTCTCCATTTCATTTTCCAGAATGTCTTGCTTCTCTATTACGCACAGTGGTGTGGATTCTGTGCTTCTCTTAATCACATTTTTATTCAACTTGCTCGGCTTTTGCCTCCCGACAGTTTCACCGTGGCAAGGTAAAAAGATTCTAATTTCATCTTTCCAGAATAATGTAAGATCATGGAGGTCATCTGCCTAGAAAATAAATACTTTTTTTTCTCTCTACAACTGTGCAATATAGATGTGAATGTCATCTGCTCAATATTTCTTTGAATACATTGTTTTGTTTTCCGTTGTATAAATGTGGTGGTCTTCAGTCTCACTGCTGTAGTTATCCACTTTCATTAAAATTAATTTTTAAACTGTGCAATTAACCTTGAAACTTCCTAATTTCAGGAAGTGAAACAATAACTTTCTGATGATTGGTAGCAAATAGTAATATGCTATTTGTATATATATCTTTGTTAGCAACACCATTTTCATCACAAATCTAAAACAGCAACCCTACATCCTACTGTAAAGAAAATTAACTCTATCCCAGCCAAAACCAGTGTAAAGAAGTATATCTGTATATAATTGTGTATAATGTATATTTTCAATATATATATTAAAATATATTTTTATATGTAAAAAATACATGTTTTTCTTTGGTGTTTCCAGGGTTTTTAATGTTTCAGTTGTACTGAAACATTTTTCTTCATGTATGTGATAATAGTGCATAAATACTTAAAACATCTGCTCTGATTGCATCTTTGATTCTAAGCTTACTCCAGGAGACAGCATGAGATGTAGAGAAAAAAAAAATCAATTAAAAATATGTATTTTCATCCCCTGTTTATAATTGTGGCTTTATTACCACAGATGTGCTGCTATTCCCAAGGCTACACCCATTCTCTTGCCCAACTTTGAAGTTCTCTCATTTGCTCCATTATTTTCACAGCACTATTACTGATGTGATTGTCTGTTTAGTTCTATAATAATTTGCAATTAATAAGAATTTTATTTGGGAAAAGAAACCCTAAAATGCAGAAAAAAACCAGTAACAGTTGAATCAAGTGTTCCTTTCTACACAGAGCTTTAGGGGAAAAAAGTCCCTTTAAAAATGTGCTTGTCCTTGGAAGTAGCAAAGTAATTTACTCCCAAAACTGCTCAAGGGGACAATATTAAGAGAGATGTACTTGAGGAACAAATTAATGAATAGAAATAACTTGTCTTGTGTTTGGCATGTCTGTCTCAGAAGAAAGGTGTGTACACAATGCATTGTGTACACAGTGAGTGACTGGGGTTTAATTGCTGGCTGAGAGCAGTTGCAATATTGAACATTTTCTAGAGAAAAAACCCACAGGTATTTCTTAAACTGACATTCATCATCTTGAATATTGGTAATTAAATATGCTGACTCATTTGCACAATGTGTTTCTGGCATAACACAATTTAGACTTACTTTCACAGATACTTTAATTTCCTTCTTCCCAATCCATAAAATGGCATTTTACAAGAAAAAAGTTACAGATTGTTTTCTTCATCAGTATGTCTTTTCCTCACAGAATTGATGTAACTCGAAATGACCTTCCCTGGGAATTTATGACAGACCGTCTCCCAACCATTTTATTTTTTCCTCATCAGAGGTAATGTAATTCTTTTCCCCGTGGATTTTTAACTTCCATTTTACTAAGCTGCAGTAATTATCTGGTTATATGTCTTAGTAGAGAAAAAACCCAAAGCATTCTTACTTCATACATATTCTAATTTAAAAAAAACCCCACCAGCAAAACAACAACCCAAGCAGCAGTCAGATTTCCACCCTTCTCCCTCAAGGACTCTTACTATCAGCAAATGGGAAGTCAGACTGTTGGTACTGGGCAGTACCTACCACACAATCTTTAAACCTGTGCCTTAAGTTTTGCCATTCATGTTTTAATCCAGTACAGTTTTTTTTACATCAGTTCTGAGTCACCCCATTTCTTCTCCCATCTCCCTGTTTCTTTTCATAGGTACTGATTTTGTCTTGGTCTGTGTAATGCTCTAGACTGTCTTCTGGAGGGACTGAGTAGTTTTAATAAGATTATTTTTGTAACATTCCAACTGGTTTTATAAAGGTACTTTTCCTCTAGGCATTGCTTTCCACTCCTGCTTTTTCCTCTCCAGTGTTTTTTTTATATTTTGCTGCATGTAGGTAATCAAGAAAATTAGGATCTGATAGTATTTTGTAGTATCTGTAGCACTACTAGAGTAGTCATATATTCATTTTGGATATAAAGGTGCCTCTTATTAAGGCTTTTTATGCAGCTTCTTATCCATTTGCCTTATGCAACAATTTTTGCAAATTAACTCTGTTCTCAATTTCTTTCCACCACATGCTGGTAATATTTTGTTCTGCTATTTGTTTTAAATAGCCTTTTAGCTTCTTTGATACATGCTGTGGTTTTGATCAATAAAAATGGATGATGATGTAGTAAAACATTACCACAGTATAATGAGTCAATTTTGATTTAGTGTAGACTATTTTTTGCCTAAATTGTGTCACGATTCATTAATCTGAGATGGGAGCTGATCGTCAGCTGAGAAACTGCTGATGGTAATTACAAGAGTAACGTGGTGGTTGGTCACCAGCAGTCTGCAGAGGAGGAAAACTCATGGTGCTTACTCTGCCAGAAATAGCTTAATCTTGGTGAGCAGGAGCCTCAGCTGACTGCAGTTCTTGAATTATTGATAAAATATGGTATCCATCTTCTACCTGAAGTACAATAAGTAGTTTTCAGTAAATGAAATGTTTTTATATCCCACATGCTTAAGAGTGGATTTCACAGAAGGCATTGTTGAGGGAAGTATAATTGGTAACTGAGGAACTCCCTTGTTCCAGATGCATTTTGTGATTCAGAACATAACGTCACACACAAGGGGACACGAGTTGTCCTTGGTGGGTGCTGTACAGGAGCACCATGAGGCTTTGGCATTATACTTGAATCTGGCTTTTTGCTTTGCAATGATTTTTGTTTGGACTTAGTCTATGTCCTTTTTCTTGCTTGTGTAATTAACCCATATCTGAATGTACCATTACTCTAGTGATGAATTTGACAGCCACAGGGAAGCAAACTAAGCTTTTCTTGTTTCAGTGGCTGCCTCAGGAAAGAGACTGTGCTGCTGCCTGGCAAAGCTGGAGCAGACCCAGAGTGATAAACTATTAGTTGGCTTCCCAGTTACACATAGTGAGGTGGAAGTGGCTGTGCAGCGGGAGGGAGTGAACTTGTGTTACACTGGAACATTCTGAGTGAAAGGCTGAAGATGGAACCGGTTCAGAAAGAGAAGAGCAAGAGTTAGTTCCAGTCTAGTCCTCAATGGACAATTTAGCCTCATATATGTGCACAAAGGGCAGCAATTGAAACATTTGTCACAGCTGAAGCTGGTGTTTTTTAATAGTTGGTAGTCTTGAGGAAGAAATTTTGTACTTGCTGTTCTTGGCCTCTCTTACTAGGTTGTAACAGGTTATGGAATTGCAGAAAGCAGGGGGCTTACCTGCTCCAGATGCTGTGTTTAGTCTTCACAGGGGGGGGGGGGGGGGGGGGAGAACACCAACAAAAACCAACAGAAAAACATTGTTTGGTTTGCTTCCTTCATCACCTCTGACATAAAGCAGTAAGAGGAACAAGTAAAGAACCTTTTTTTTTTTTTTTTTGACAGCAAAAGGGCCTTACTTCTGACTAAAGTGACTTACTATTTAAAAGCAAACTGCCCTCCTTGCAGTGGCTTTCAGGTGCTGGAACACACTAAGCTACTGCTTCCAGGATAAGAGACAGGTTTAAAATAGTCATCTCCCATCAGGTAGCTGGACTTAAATTCTAATAATGTATGTAAAGTTAGGAACATTTAAATGTCATCCTTCAACTTAAAAAATACTAATGCCATACACAGCAATGCTGCCATATGTACTTAAAGCTCATAACCCATGATCATGATACTCTCCTGTAAGAGTGAAATCTGTTTTCTGAGATAAAACAGAATTTTTTCTTCAATACCAGTCCCATGCAGAGATGCATATAGCATCCAGATTGGAACACAGGGAAAAGAGTTCATTAATGTGTGTGCTCCTGTGTTACTACATTTTACTATTAACTTGTTATGTCTTTTTAGGAAGGAGCAAAGTGTGAAGTTCCCTGAAGACTTTTCAGTTAACCTTCCTAATCTCCTGAAATTTATTTTACATCACTCAAGACTTTCTTCATCAGAGCCCTGTACCAAAGAATGCCTACATAAAGAATCAGTTCTACAGCAAGGACACATCTCACATTTAGAGAGAGAAATTCGTAAGTTAAGATCAGAAATCAGTGCCCTTCATCAGGCCCATGACCAGATGGAAGCACAGCTTTCTGAAGCCAGGAGAGTGGAGCAGAGACTACAGCAGCAAAAACACACCCTGGAAAAGCAGCACAAGAGTCTGCAGCTCCACAGTGAGCAGTTACAGGCCACGTATGACCAGAAGAATCAAGAATTGTTAGAAATGGCTGAAAAGCTTCAAGAATTAGCTGATGCATCAGAAAACCTCCTTAAAGAGAATGCTTTACTGAGAATTCTGGTGGCATCGAGGGGACGAAAGCTACAGAGCAAAGATGAAATTAAAGAACCCCTTCAATCTGAGCAAACACTTTCTGAAGATAATGATATATCACTTTCAACAGCTACTGCCACTTCAGAGGAAGAAAGGATTAACAATATTGATACCTTAGAGACAGAGCACAGTAGTGGAAATAAAACAGAATAATTGCTTACACCAAGTCAAATGATGCAGTATTGGGTAGGTATTTATGCAAATTTTATTGACATTCATTGTAAATAAAGACTTCTTCCCCCACATGATCTAGAAAAAGAAAAATCAAATGGAATATTTTTATATACTTGAACAACTTATTATATACCCCCATCTTAAGAGAAGAGGAGAATGGAAAACACTTTCTGCACTTTACTATTGCACTAACTTGCAAACACACCTATCCATTTAAATTAAAGATACTGGTTTGTAGGGGCAACAGTGTGAAGCACCTCTGACTAAGGACCAGTTAGTTTTCACTGGCTTTCTCTTACAGCTGCTAGAAGAGAAATCAGACCTTTGATTTATACTTTTCCATAATTTCTGAAGTTTGCCCTTTACACTGCATTCTCTTTGCTGCATTAAAATAGATACTTCATCTGTGTAATCAGTAAACTTGAATGGACAAAGTCATCTTGCTACAACTGTTCTGTTCTAGAACTTCAGCACTTTGTATCACTTTTGTATTCTGACTGTCCTGGAAACCACAAGAACCATGTGTGAACTATTCTCTATTGAAAACTAAAAGAAGTCTTACTGAATTAATCCTTTTTTTCTTTGCTTTTAAAAGGTCTGGAATACTGCAGTTTAAGTGTACAGGTCTGACGATACATGCAAGTCTCTTAAGAGTAGTGTCTTAAAGCATGTGTCAGGGTAAGAACATTATCAGCTGTACCCCATATGTTGTACTTAAGAGGCAACAGCAAGAGCTTTTTGCTACTTTTTTTGCTACTGACAGCATTTATTTTGCTTCAGATTATAGCTTTCAATTTAAAAACCACAAGTGCAGCACTAACAAAGCAATTCAACCTCTTAGTTTACAAGAAGGGGACAACTTTTTGTCGAGGCCATTCTTGTCTTGCATATAGTTAAAATTCTCAAGCAAGCTTGCTAGGCCTTAAGTTATTCCATAGGTACAGGTACAAGAAGCAAATCTAATGCTTCCTCTGGAGCTGAATTAAGGCTAGGCAATTAAGTGTTTAAAAATACCAGTATGCAAAGGAGGCCATGTATAAAGTAATAGAAAACAGGACAGTAACCTCTAAGCATGTGTGCCTACACAAAGAGTTTTAGAATTTTAAGCTGCCATTGGTTGCTCAGTGTTGTTCCTTCTCTTCCCCTTTCTGGCTTCTTGCCCCAGACCTTTGCAATCCAGAACTTCCCATTTAGCACTTTTTTACAGTTCCTATAGCTGAACTATAGCACAGAGCAGGAAATGTATGTTGTCTAGAAGGACTCAGCCATTGCTAGCTAAAAACTTCTACAAACTGACCAGCAATAACCCTTGCCCCTATCAACAGTAGAAAAGACTGAAACTTCTCCTGTTGTAGTACAGTTCAATCAAAAGTTATATACAAGATACATTAACTGAATTCTAGAGTTGGCTGACTGTAGACTAAAATACCTTTTTATAACAGGCTGTTGACATACACCCTATCTGCTAAGTACACAAACCAGGGTTCTGGGATGAATTCATACTAGTTGCATTTAAGCCATTTTACTAAATAATCACTTCTGCAGTTTCAGCACACAGACCTGTGGAAAAGTCTGCTCTACTGCCATTTCAAACACCTGGGAACCTTCTGGACTTCCCCTGAAGGTTCAGTATCCATCATTAGTTCCCAGGTTAGAATCCATCAAAATGGCAGTTTCCTTGCAGTAGCTACATAGAGAGCTCAGTTCTAGTAGCCAGAAGCTTAACCAACATAGCTGCAACTAAAGGAACTCTTCCTTTCTTGTAGCTCCTGTGTTTCCTCCCTCGGCATATGACTGAAGGCTTATCCCTTTTCAGATGAAGTACTCAGCATCAGCCCAATAAACTGTTTAAGAGTTCTGACTTAGTGGCTGCACACTCAATGTAGTAGCAGAAGCAAGCTTTAACTGCAGATTTGGTTTTCAAGGTCTGGAGTCCCCTTGTATATCATATACAGGTGCATTATACTCCCATATGCTACAGAGCACAAAGCAAGAAGTTTCTGGCAGCTTATTTACAGTTCACAGCTGTAAAGTAGTTCACATTACAGTAGTAGTTCCATCAAAATAGGCTCAGCTAAACATTCAAGTAACAAAAAACAGTAGTAGTCTCTTTACACCAGTGTATCCCTGTGCCCATTGCTGGCAATGGACATTACACCAGGCGAGTCGGCTCCTGCCACAGAGGAATTGGATACACAGTCGATGCAAAGTGCAACTTCTCAGTGCATGCAGTTGCAAACAAAGCTTATTTAATTCTCACCAGAATTAAATTTTAAGTTTTCTGATGAGTGGTGTGCACGTGACCAGGTTTTTCACAGTATTGAGATGCTTCTGCTGGTTACACATCATGAGCATAGTCCATCTGCAAGTGGTGCTCTGAGTTAGCTGTGTACTTCTGGGCCATTTGGAGTTAGTTTCGCTTTCCTCTCCACACAGGGTCCTTTAGCAGAGTACTGCACCAACAGAAAGGGCTCTTTGGTTTCTCCTTCGCCCACAATGCTTTCCTCATCCTCAGACTGGCTGATCTTCTGCAGCCGCAGGTAGCACCAGCAGCCCAGGATCAGGGCTCCCAGAGCCGCGATAGCGATCAGGATAACGATGACAGTCACCACTCCCGTGGTGGGGCTGTGATCCATGATAGACATGGCCAACAGTTCAGGCTGTACTCTTCTTCAAGGAGATTTTTTCGTCCTCACTATCAGTCTTGATGCATCTTCAAACTCCTGCAGGGTTAAAAATAAGTAATGAGGTTGTGCAGTTTTACCGCTCTCGGCAAGATTATATTCATGGCTGGTATCCTCCACAAGGGCATGTGACCCTCTTGCACTCAGTGCTTTGTGCTGCTCACAGAACCATGTTTTGGCTCTTGACATGCTTGTTGAGATAGCACATCATCAGCATACGAAGAGGTAGCAGTTTTTACTAGGAAATGCAAGACAAGACAAAGCTGTATGGAATTTATAGTTTAGTATAGGGGGATTAAGACTATTGATACAAATGCTGTATCACAAGTCAGATCTCAAATCCATGACAAGGCAGCAATTTAGCTACCTTTCATTTTCCTCAAGGAATCCTACAGAAACAGTACATTTGAGTGTCTTGCCCTTTTTAAAATTGAATTTACTAACCTTCTTACATACTAAGAATTCCAGGATTGGTAAGCTAATCGTGAAGGTAATTACAGTGCTAATGCATTACTCTAAGTCTGTCCTTAACAGTGGTCTGCTTACAAGGGCTGAATACACGGTAATTAATTGTTTGTTCACTGAACTGATAAACGCACATAAAACATCTGTTCCTTTTTTCGTAAAAAGCAGGTAGAGCTATACTTAAGACTAATGAAGCACAATGGGAATACCATTATTTTAAGCTTCTGCTCCTCTTAGTGGCTTTAAAACCATAAGAGAAAGGCAGCCTGTTAGGACTGCAGCTGGAAGAGAGGCAGCAGTCAGGAAATTGAAGAGCTCCAAGAGTTCCTTAGTTTGCTGTAGTTTGAGCAGGACAGAAATATACAGGTGATGTCTTTTGCTACTTCCCCTTTCAAATTCACAGTCCTATTTAAAAAGTCATGTGAGCCTTGTCTTCAGTTTCCAAGTTACTGTTTACAAAGCTGATACCTTCACCTTCCTTCCTTCAGCTAGGACATAAGCAAGTATTCATTCATTACCTTTTCTCCCCTACTACCCTATATCTTCAAACACAAACCCATGGAAGACTAGTAGAGACCAGAGCCAGTCCTATCCAACAGCATCTCTTACCTCTGTGCTACTGTAAAAATCAGGCTTGGGCTCAGTACTGCCATTTCACATACAAAAGGTGCAGTCTCCTAAGGCTCTAAGGCCATCTGTAAGTGCACATCTGCCTTTCTCCTGACCTGTACCCACTGACTAGCAGTGGGATAACGGGAGTATCTTTTGGCTGCCAGTCTGTTGAGGTTCACATACACCTATCCAGGAAAGGCTGTTCCTCACCCTCACTGCTGCAGTCTCAGCTGCAGGTACAGCATCTTCACACAAAAACCCTTCAGAAGTCAGTCTTCAACCTTGAGCCAGGACCACTGGGTTACAGTGAGTGTTAACCACTGCACCAGAAGTTTCACCTGCATTTCAACAAGAGTCAAGGCAACTGCAGTGCAGGATCTTCACCAAGACAGCTCAAGACAGAGATTAAGTTTATTCCCTGATGTTTCGTGGAACGAGAGACCCATGTGTATCACCATTTCAGCAAGGACACCTCCACTACAGAGGAATTCAGTATGTGTCATTAGAGTCCAGTTTCACATAACTTGCAGACACTGGTTACATTCCCAGCCCTGTAAACTACAGCAATCAATAGCTTGTAGTGTAACTATTCCCCATTCCAACAAATGGCCAAGTTCTGCAGACCCACTTTTGCCTAAGTAGACCACACCACACACCCTCAGCAGGGCTGTGGGCCCACTGTAGCCAGAGAAGTGTATGATTTGTCATAATCACCTTGGTTCTGCAATGCTTATTCAACACCGGGTGATCAGCTGAGGGTCATTAAGAGTGACTTTCATGTAGTTCATTTTCCTCAGGGCATGTCTGAACAGCAGCACTGTTTGACCCAGCCAAAACAGTACAGCATCAGCATAAATGATAGTTTACCTTGCTTCTCATGCAGGCACTGCACAGCCACATTGAGGCCTCTTCTGCAGCTTGCACCATCGCAAGCAGCAATGACAACCTACTGTTCCTCTACAGCAGTTTAGGGCAGCATACAGCCTTACATTAAGCAGTTACTATCACCTAGAAGATAATTTTTCACAGTGGAAACTATTGAAGATGCTACCCCTCTGCCAGTCTGACTGAGTAGACAACATCAACTCTATAAACTATGAAACTTTGCACATCACCAGCCTCTGTACCACCAGGATCTTCTGGCAATCTTGTTTCAGGACACATGAGACTGATTTATGCTGACTAAACAATTTTGAGTCCAAATTTGAGTGCAAAGTAGCAACTTACAGATTCCTCTTGAAGGTCTTTCTTGGCCAAATCCATAGGTTTTTAAAAATCCAAATGTTTTCTATTTGATTTACAATTCAAAGAACTTCACTTCTCAATGACAAAGTGTAGGCGTCATTCCTTCAGGCATATCCTCTTCCCACGCAGGTACCTGAGAGCCACCACCTTATATAAAGTGAGGTATGAAGCATATACAGATTAACAAAAGCACAAAAAACTAGTTATGGTGCATGACAGTAGCTTTAGATCATTTGGAAGCTATAGTGTTGTTGCTAGCTCACACTGCTATTTTTCTGGCTTTAGGCCCCAACTTGTTCAGACTCACTTTCCCCTTACACCCTACCCGAGCTAAAAATCCCCCATGAGCATACCAGGCACAGCAATACCTTTAATTTATCACTTTTACTGTAAGATATTAGAGGCTGTAAATTCCTGGTCTTCAAAAGGCTTGCCAGCACCATCCATATATCTATTTGGTGGCACTTGTAAAGCTATGTCCCTTCCCACCACACTTGCTAGCAAATCAAGCATCTAAGTGTATTTACTCATTAGCAAGATTAGTCAGATCACTGGTGTGAACTGCAAAGAGCCTTTTTCAGTTCTTAGAGCAATCAAGCAGTGAAAACATCAGCTAGAAATAATTCTTCCATACATAACTTGCTTCTTTTCTGCCTAATACCAGCTTCTACTCAGAAATTCATTTGTGAAGTTTTATCATCCAATTCAGAAGCTGTAACTAGAGGACAAACAGGAAATTTAAATTGCAGAAGGCTGCTGGGGGACAAACACAGTGCAAGACTGGAATTAGTTTCTAAACCAAGTTTTTCATTATTACAGGCATTATGCTGCTAAGTTCACTATTGTTAATGCCTGCAGGTGTGTTTCACTGCTACCATTCAAGTTATAGGAAGAGGCTTCAAAAGCAAATCTACTGCAGTTCACCCAAATATACTGAAGTCCTCATCAAGCAGTTAGGTGCAACTATTAAGTCGTTGGGCTTTTTTTTTGGAGAGGGTGGCAGGGAGGGGAGGAGATGGGAGCTACTGTCTTATAATATTCCACCTAAAGTAAGTTAACTGGGGCACAGTAAAAGAAATGACACTATAACTACCAGAGTGGCCTTCAGCTTAATTAAAAAAAAAAAAATCAGTAAAACCTGTTTAGTTAAAAAGCCTCCAACAACAGCTTGTAATCAACATGCTTCCAATTGTGAAAAATACTTTCTTCTATTTCTGCTAGTAAAATCCCTTTTGAGGAATGCTGCATACTCATCACAATAGCATCCTTCTTGCCAGTGGAAGACAAGGGGAAAAGCCACTGGGAAGATCAGTGCTGTACATTTACCACTGGCACACAAGTGTGTACAGTACCCACACTATCCAGCCACAGAAAGCAAGGCCTTTACAATACAGGAGTACTCAGAATTCACCAACTGGAGATAAAGAAAATGGCCTCACTGTTATTCTTCATTAACTCCAGTTAACACCACCTCTTTCTCGTAATGCCAAGTTACCTTGCACAAGCTGAGGCTTGGCCAGAGGCTATTTTACAAGCAGGGAGCTGTTTAATAGAAAGCTTCAATGCAAAACATCTTTTCCCAACCCCTATTAGTTTTGATGAGAAGTAAAAAACAGGGCTTTTCTGTGGCTAATTAGCTATGGACAGTATTCAAAGAACTTAGCATTCAAGGAACTGTTAAAAAACTCTAGAACAAAAGCCAATACTTAACAGCATTGGCTGAAACAGCAGTTAGGTCCCATATGAGGTGTAGTGGTGCCTTACACTTGATCAAGACTCACTTTTAAAGATTTGCACCAAGCTAAACCACACAGAAGTTGGCAGTTTACAGAAGACAACAAGATGGAGAGATGACAGAGTAGCAGTCTAAGATGTTTTCTAGACATGACGACAGTTTCAAGAGCAGACAGACTTTCTCAGCAGCACAGCAAGTGGAGGAGGTTTACACTGTAACTGCCTGTCAGGCAAGTCAGACAGTTAATGCAGAACTGGAAATAGGCTTGTAGTGTCAAGACCATGTTTGCTTTAGAGGCAATTGCATGGCTTGCAAAACATCTGTCAGACTCCAGATTTTTATCTATCAGTATCACATCCACATGGAGCTGTAATGAAAAGTCTGTCCTGACATGATAAGTCACTTTTAACATTCCATTACCAGAAGTAACATGTATATATCCCCTAGCATAGCTTAATTCTTGATATAAGAGAAAAACTGCTGAGATGCGAACATTAAGTTTGCTGATAAAAACAAATTTTTCTACTTAGATTCAAGGTAGCTTTCCAAATGTGTAATTTTGGTTGGTTTTTTTTTTTATTAATGGCTTTATCTAACAGCAGCTACACAGCACCTGATGTTTCTGACAGTCAAAGAGTTTTTATATGCAGCTCAAGTCTTCAGACAGCAAGTACTCCAGGAGTCAGTCACATACCTGCACCAAGCAGCTCTGGCTAGGAGTCCTCTACACAGAGTTTCTGAGTCACCTTATTAGAAAGGCAAAGGTCACACTGGTTTTGGATCCTGTCTGGCAAGTCTTCCTTCTCGCTCTCCCCTGTAGAGAAGGAACACATTGGTCTCTAGCTGCTCCGCATCCTGAGTGCCTTTCACTTTTGGCTTTCTAACTGCCTAATCATGTTCAACTACTGGCTTCTGGCACAAGGTGTCAGGGAAAGATCACTTACTGTTTCACCTACCTGCTAATCAAGGCAAGAGCCTCACAAGGAGTTTCAAGTTCTTTAGAGTTATTCAAAAGCAACATATACTGACAAATGCAATGTCTACACTTGCATTTGTGTCAGGAAAAGAGCACGAGACGACACGGTACACTGCAGATACTCAGAGGAAGGAACGAGACTGAGTTTGAACAACTTGCGTTACCGAAAACTCCCGGACTGTCATCATAAAGGTCGGTTTGGACATACCCTGCAGCACGTACCAAACTCCTCGCATTGGGCGAACAGGGACGAGCCTCTCCAGCCCAAAGAAGCCCGGCGCCCACCGCGAGCAGCCGCCGACGAGCCGTGAGGCATCGCCTTGTGACTGCAGCACGGCAGGGCGGCTGCAAACCGCCAGGAGACGGGGCCGAGCCCCGGGGAGGACGGCGAGGCGGCATGGGCCGTCCGGGCCGGGGGAGCCCCGAGTCACCCACGGGGCCCACACGAGGCCTGCGGGGCGCCCAGCACCGCTCGGAGTCCGACAGGGCCGGGCGCGGACCCTCCCGGGGGCCGCCGCGGACACAAAGAGCGGGAAGGCGCGGCCCCGGCCAAAGGAACTCGGGGGGAATCTAGGCAGCCCCAACCCCAGCGCGGGTCTCTGCCTGGCTCACAGCACGGCAAGCCCACCCCCGCCCCGCACGGAGCCGAGCCGAGCCTCTCCCGGATCGATCGCTCGCTGTCACCGCCCTGTACAGACCCCACATACCCACCGGCGTCCCCGCGGCCGCCGCAGCTCCTTCTCCAGCCGCGCCACCGCCTTATACCGGGGGCCGGGCGGCGCCGCGCGGCGCCAATCGGGGCCCGGTCAGCAACAGCTAACGGGCGGGGCCCCCGCGGCCCTTCCCTCCCTTTCCCGTGACAGCCGCGGTGCGCCCCGCCCCGTCCCGCCCCGCGACGGGTGAGAATGGAATCGTAGAGGAGCGTCACGGACTTAGAGAATGATAGAAGCATGGAATCGTGGAATAGTGGAATCATCAAGGTTGGAAAAGACGTTTAGTACCGTCTAGTCGAACTGTCAACCCAGCAGCACCAAAATCACCCCTAAACCTGTAAACCACATCATACAGCGCCACATCCAGACGCCTCTTAATCACCACCAGGGATAGTGCCGCCGCCACCTCCCCGGGCAACCTATTCCAGTGCCTGACTACCTGAACAGCCGTCGTCTCAGCTTAAAGCCATTTCCTCTGGTCCCCTCACTGTGGGCACGGCAGAAGAGACCGGCCCGCAGCTCACAACAACCTCCTTTCGGGCAGTTGTAGAGAGTGATGAGGTCCAGCTGGAGCCTCCTCGGGACTAAACCAACCCAGCTCCCTCAGGCACTTTCCACAGGACGTTTTCCACACGTTGCTTGGCAGGTCTCGGCGCTGGCGGCCGCGGAAGGCGAGCCTGTGCTCAAGGGCTCCCATGAAGGGCTGCGCTCCTTCCCGCCGCCGCCTCAGCCCTCAGCCCTCAGCCCCGCGCGGGGTCGCGGCGAGGGCGAGCGGGCACAGCCGTCCCCGCCAGGGACTGAGGCCGTCGGACGTCGCTGACCCAGCCCCAGCGCTCTCCTCGCCAACCACGCCGGGGTAAAAGCCCTGAGACACCTCCGTGACCCAAAAAGACGCGCCTTCTCGGTTCGCTGGGCAGCAGCAGGACAAGGGCGCCGTTACCGGAGGCCACGCCTGAGCCGCCGCGGTGTTGGTGGCACTGACGGCCCCGCCGGGCCCGGCCAGCTCTCCTTCCGAGCAGTCAGCCTCCCTGAGGGCGTCTGCCTCAAACGCCCGGTAAGGTCTCATTCCCAGTATACCCATTATATTTGGTAATTCGTGCCATGGTGCTGCAGTTAGGAAATTGCCCAGGGAAGGGGCTTGTCACCATTCGGCTAAAGGTGGTCGTTACTGGAGTAAAAAAGAATATTGGGACTCCTCTGATGTGGTATAGTTACTGGATACACAGATTCCAACTTGTTCGAAGTTCATCTGAAATCTGGCAAAATGAGTTTTGAGGTAATAGACTGTGACAGAAGATCAAGTTTGGAAGACACCATGACTTACAGAAAAACTTGCTTTGCAACACAGTTTATCTCGTTGTGGCTTAACCCCAGTCAGCAACCAAGCTCTCCATCAGCAGGATGGGGGAGAGCATCAGATGACTTTATGATTCTGTTATTCACTTTAAATTATCAACCCCGCTTTCAGGGCAGATCCAAAACATAGCCCTACACTAGCTACTGTGAAGAAAACTCGCTCTATTCTAACCAAAACTAGAATATCTGAGATACCACAGCCAGTTAAGAACATTTTTATAAAAGTCATTGTTTAATGTAAAATTAATGGTTTAAGATTTGGATCTAGTAAGTGTAGTGCAAAACCAGTTTCTACTGTCTTTATGCATCAACTGCCATAGAAGAGATGATGAAACACTACTAAACATTAAAAGCTCATAAACTTTTTTGAAGAAGTGGAAGAGCAAGCAGAGACACTGGGTTACTTTCACCGTTGGTGACTAGTGGTGTGGATTGTCTGTATTGGCCATGGCAGTAACCTTCTGTCAAGTGAGCAGATGCAGAGGTAGTCTTTGGGCCAGTACACTAATAAGATGTCTAAATCTCATTTAGATACTTGAATCTCTACATAGATGCCTGTTTTACTTACATAACCATGGATGGAGTCTGCACTGTATATGAGTGTCCCAATCCATTTCAGTGAGAAGGGTCATGCCCTTTTGTACAAAATCATGAATGCAATTACAACAGAGCTGACTGGTAAAAGCCATCCAATAATAGCATATCCTTAAGAGAAGAAGACCAGCAATCTCTTTTGGTATAATTTGAAAACTTTTTGCCTTTGAGAAAATTTCAATAGTCATTTTGTATCTCATATTTAGTAAATGTCACAGAGAACAAAGCAGGTCCCTTCACATCAGTTCCTTATCTTTGTAAACGGGCTGCTTGCTCTGCGCAGGCTTGGATGGGAAATTTCCAGTCTGCTATGGAGAAAGTACAGGGCTGTTAATCCTTCAGAATTGCTTAAAACCTCCTCTTACTTTCCCCCTTTCACCCATCCCCAGTAATGCTTAAGGCTTTTAGCAGGGGCAAGGGTCTCATCATTTCAGATCCACACATGGGGAGCAAAGAACCCACTGTATTCTTCAACAGGAACTGCTGAAGCATACTCAGTTAGAGCCATTGAGTAATATGTTTTTCAGCTGTGTGAAGGATGAAAAAATGAGAGTTTTCTCTCATTTGTTTACTGTTGCTCCTTAGCTGTGCACAAGCAATGTACAACTGTGAACATGCAACATGCTAGTACAGGAGATAATTTTCCTTGGAAATTAATTACAAGTTTATCAGTAAGATTTCTTCTTCAATATTCATAACTTACATAAACAGATTTGACAATTTTCTGGATTTATACTACAATTTAAAGCATACACTTCTGCCTTGATGTTTTCCTATCACAAGCACTCAACAGTTTAAATCATTACACGTGCTCATGGATTTCACAGGGAATTACCCACAGAAGAATTCTGGGGTCAGTTGTAGTTGCCATTGTCACAGTCATCTGGCTCTCTGCTGGAGTTACTCTGACCCTAGCATAGTTTCCAGCAGTGTTGATTTTAAGTGTTACTAATTATAGAGATTCTTTGGTTTCTCTTCAGGGACTATACCACTGTCAGAGAATTTAATGACCAGATTATTGTTTCCCTGTATTTTTTTTTTTTTGTTAGAAAGAAATTGTTTCCATTGTTGCAAATTCACATTGCACACTCCTTGTCTGCTAATGTGGCTGTTTTAAAAGTTACTTATTTTTGGAGTTTCCTTCTGTCAGATCCTGTACCCTCTAAGTATATTCTTTGTATATTCATTACCCTTAAATTTGAACAGTTACTGCCAATATTTGTTCCTTTAATTAGGGGTATATGTTGAGTTACTTCTGAAATGGTGGCTAGTGAAATAAACCATGTGCTTCCTCCATTTCCACTTGGAAAGACAGCGAATATGCAGGAGATGCATGTTACACCTATAATATCTATTCAATTTTCTGTTGTTCTGTAGAACTCCTTGGTGCAAAATGTGTTCAGTAATAATTGAGCACTCTAGAAAGTTTATCAGGGAAAGAGACCACACAGAACAGTTTTGCAGATTTGTAGGAGGATTGTTAAAGAGGATAAAACACTGCTGTCTCTATTTGAGGATGTCTAAATAACAACTTTCACCTTTACTTACAGGTCACTGGAGAGCACAAATACAAAAAAATTGGGACCAAGCTGACCTTCTCCAGCAACTTGAGCAGGTTTTATCTTTTCTTATTTCACGAAATTATTAGTCCAGCTCTGTGCATGAAGAGGAATGAAAGTATATGAAGAGTTTGTGCAGGTCAAAGTTTAATTTTTTTAAAAGTTTTGCAAAACCTCAGGGTAATAGTAAGCCAAGATTTGCTTCCTCTACCAGGGAATGCTGCACATGCCCCTGAAGCTTTTCTTGTATTCTTCTGCTGTGGAACCCTACTAGCTACCCTTAGCCTTCTGCTTAAGAAAGCATCTGTTGGGTTTTGTACTCAGCTATTTGTAATTATGGGTATGACTCATGAAGTGTAAAAGCCTTTTTAAGATTAGTGTGAGAATAGACTCACTGTACATCTGAACAGTAGAATCAATCCACTTCTGCATCAGTGCTAGGAATACCCACCAAACCTATTTAAAAGAAAAAGCTTAAAAGAGAGTTTTTATATGACAGCATAATTGAATGATGCATTTTTAAATTCTGATTAGTGCTGTAAATGGTCCTTCATGATGAGAGACTGAATTCAGGCCAGAGAAAATGGATTGTTTAAAACCCATTTGAGCATAAGCTTTAATTTAGGATTCTGAAGGCTGTAGCCCTTTTTGGCATAGAACCTAAATTGAGACAAGAGGTGTTTCTGCTTGGATGCCTTGCCTTCTGCCCTGAAAGGACAGCTTTTATATGTAACTCCAGAGATGATAAAACGTGAAAACAGTGCTATACATCATATTAACAATGAAAAGTATAATCTTTATTTTGCTGCAACACTAGGACATAGCTGCATCTACCTCCTATTCACTTCTACTGCTTAAAAATATGAAAAAATATTAATTTACTGTGTTGAAACATCTTTGTCTCATTCTTTGGAGACTGTTTTTGTACTTGAAAACTGATGAACAAGCAACAAAGTATTTTCTTTGTGCAGCAGTTGTTTCTAAAGCTCTCTGCCAGAGTTGTGAAGCCTACTGAGAAAAGGCATCTGATAAGAGTGCCACCATCTCAGGCTCACTCTGTACATCTGGATGCAGACAGTTCCTCTTCCTTCCAGGGTATTACTTAGCATCCAACAGTCATTTTAAAACATGTTATTTTAAAACTTGACACCAGACAGGTTTTAGCAAAATCAGATGTTGCCCTGTAGTAAGGCTGCAGGCCCAATTTTTAGCAGACAGGAGAGGTGGCAGTTTCCTAGTTGAAGGATCTGGCAGTGTGACAAACTTCACTTTGCAGGAACAGTGTTTGCTTGGCACTATAGGTAACGCTGTTATGCTGAAAAATGGATTCCTTGGTATACATTTGGAAAGCACATTTGGTAGAGTGGTGCAGCATTTCCTTCAATTTCACTTTACCACAAGGAGATTTACAACAAAGCTATTCCTTGTTACAAGACTGGAAGCAGAAGCAAAAAGTTTTTATTTTCATTCCTTCTCTCATCCATGGATAACACCCCAAATATTTTATGTATGTAGCAGCCTTTTCCTACTCTGGGTGAATCTAGCATGCTCTTGTTTCCTTCTGTCAACAGTAGCGTGGCCCAGAAAATGCTTTTCGTTTGGCAAAGCAGTCTGGTTTGTTTTAGGATAGACAGTCTGCAATCAGCTTCTCACTGGTTTCTTAGCAGGAAACTGAAGGACTGCAAAAATGGAAGATTAGATAAGCATGAGCTTAGCAACCTTCCTAGCCTGCAGATAGTCCAGAGGAGCAAGGACAAAAATATAAAAATTGTCTTAAAAAATGGCATTGCTAACCATTATGAGTGTGGTTGGGTTTTTTGCTTTCTTTTTTTTAAAAGAAACATTTAATGAAAAATAGGGGGATTGGGCTACTTTCTGGAAGAGTTTAACATAGGCAATTTTTAATACACGAAGGAGCTATTTTATCTACTAGCAGGGAAGACTGTTACAGTTGTCTGATTATGAGTAATTGTTTGAGTTGCAATTAAGATCTTCAGATTAATTTCCTGAATGCCAGCAATTACTCACTATACTACAAGCTGAGCCATAAGCTGTTCTCATGCTGTTTGTTCAAAGGCCTTCACTCTCCTTTAAATTCCTGCAACTTAATCTATCTGTAACTTTCCCCTCTTCCATTTACTTCCACTGTTTCAAATGTCAAGATTTTTTTTTCTCCTTATTAGCATTTCCCTCTGAAAATCTGTGGCTGGACATAACTTGGGCTGATTCTGCTACTGTAGCTGCACTGTGCTGTGTCAAATTCTCCATGTCAGAATATGTGCTTTTTGCTACATTTTAATTGTTGGTAGCAATCTGTGACCAGTTTAGACAGGGGTAGCAGAGATGAAGAGGGTATGAAATGGAAGTTTGCAGTGGTAGAGGATGCACTGGTCACTATGTGAGGATCACATCTCCCAAAGAAGGCCACAAAACTGCAAGGACCCCAGAGTTCAAGGTGTGAATCTGGGGAGAGTATTACAGCTACCAACATATGCAGATCCTTAGGGAAGGGGGAGTTTGGAGACTCAGGAATTCAAGGTGTTAACTCTGCATGGTGAGCAGTGCACAAGAAGTTGGCATTGGTACTTGACTATTTTGCAAGTAAAATTTTATATCCTTGTTTCATCAGCTACAATGCTTATTTGAGAAGTGCCAACTTCCTCCAGGGAGGGCAGAGTTATGAGTGACTGTAAACTGTGGAAGGATCAGAACAGCCTTTCCTCTAGTAACCTAGCTGTTTTGTTGACTCGGCTTTTAGAAAATTCTGCTTTTATAAATTTTTATCTTGAGAAATGTGAGTTAAGCTGTGTATGCCAAAAGTTCAATATAAATGTGATTTTTGTGGTGCTTTTGTTTGGAATAGCTCTAGTTTAGAAAATCCTTTATTGCAGAATTTGTGCAGTGGTAAAGCCATTCCTGTGAGACAGTTCACAGGAGCTGCCAGCATCAGATGTTTTGTAGGCACTACATTTGCCACCCAGCAACCACAGTAGGGTAATGGTGGTGCAAGTCATCCGTGTGTGCAGCCCTGTCAGATAAAGGGACTCTGCTGCAGGACTGCCCACCAGTCATTAGTCATTAATGATGAGATATCTTTCTTACAGTTCAAAGTGCTTTGGAGATTGCCCAGAGTGAGTGCACAGGGCTTCAAAACAGCACTGTATTTTTCTGTAAAAGAAAACCTATATGGTATTCCTTATGGTGAGGTCTCCAGTCAGCAGTTATTCCCTGCAAGACAACTTTTGTAGGGAATGTTTGAGGTTTTTTTTTCCACTGCATTTCAGAATTCCATGACTGGAAGTGCATATTCTTTGAAGCTTATATTAATTGTTGTAAGAAATCAGATTCACTATGCTACATGGAAATATATAATATAATATATAATATATAATCATTTAAAGAAAATGAAGACATTCTTCTTTTCGTGTCTATTCTAGAGATGCTCTTACACCCCCTCTGAATACCTGCTCTCCATTTTAGAGACCTCTTTGTTTTTTGAAGAGTCTCATATCTACTAAACTTTCCTGTGAAGCTTCTCTGCTATTACTCATTTCTGCAGCTCTACTAATGATGGATATTCTGGACAGCCTAGACTCTCCAGAGTTAGACACTGTAGCTGTTCCCATTTTGGCAGCTGGCCATGGCACTGGCTGAGTGCTGGCAAGGACAACATGCTGTATTGGGGCTTGTAGGATGTTGCAAATTGAATAACAGGACTTACAGTGAATGCTGCTGCTAGGAGAGCAGTTACTTATGGATACAGGGCAATTCCCTTAATTCCTTTAGTCTTCTGAAGAGTCAAGGACTCTATGGTAAGAATATTAGCAAGAAAAACAGAGAGCAAGCAATCTGAAGGACAAGAAAACTGCTTAAAAAGCTAAAGGAGAATACAGAACATTGGGAGGCAGTGTCAGTATCACCCCAGAAACTGGTGGAGATTATCCCAAACATGATAGCTCCTCTCCATTTGACTTGTTGAAGCACTGTATGGAAAGACTGTAGCTTCAGGTGGCATATAAGATATAGGACATTAAGTGATTCTGGGAATAGTCTTCTGGATTTTGTTACACATTTTTTCAACAGAAAAATCAGGAAAACATGTAAGTATTCAAACATGAATGGTATTACTAGGGCACAGTTTAGATCTGCTCACAGTTGTAACTGGGCAGTTTATATAGTGTATGGCTTCTCTTGGAGCTTATTTTTTTATCAGATAGCTGGATAGGGATGTGACCAGTGTGATTATTTGGATCTCATATTCCTATTTTATGTAGTAATAGTTACTTCTGTTTGCTGGAGTGTCAGTGTGTAGCCAGAGTTCCTTTTCTTTAGTTCCCATCTCTGCAGACCTGTCTGTTCCTGGAAGAAACACTTGAGTTCCAGCGTAGGCTGGTTGTGTTCCCTCAAATAAGTTAACTTCTTTCCTTGCATACAATTTTGTGTGTGGCAGAAGGGTGATAAAAGTGGAATCCTTGCCTGCACTGTTTTAAAATAAACCAGGTATTTTCACATTTTCAGAAGATTAACAGCAAGATTGTGATAGCTTTTCATGTGTTCTGGTAGAATCTCCCTTCCTGTTGTATTAGATTACTGTATGTAGTACATGTATGCAGTTTTAGAGATTTGAATTTTTTCTTCTACTTTCCTCCAGACTTGTCCTTTCACTTAAGCAAACCCAAATCTGCATTTGTATTTTGATGACGTAACACACAGCCTAATAAAAATAAACACCACACACCACCTGTCACTGTCTACATAGCAGTGGCCAGTGACAGAAACTGTGGCCCACACTCATATATTAGCTAATTTACTGTACTGAAAAGGAAAATCCATGAGTGGAAGTCATGAGAGGGTATTCCAGTGAAATCACATTTAAAACTAGCTAGTATAAACCTGTTTTTTCTTTCTTTCTTTTTATCCCCTCCTTTTTCCCTTTCCTTAACCAAAAGCTTTGCTCTGACTTTATGAGGCTAATGTAATGGTGGCCATGCAAACAGTAGAAAGAATTCAAAGCTTGTTTGTCTGAGCAGCAGTGGGTTTTTTACTCACAGTTTTGCACTGTCTAGTTCACTGCTTGTAGCCCAGTTTTGTTCAGTTAGAGATGCTGTGACATGATGCTTCTTCAGATGGCAAGTGCAGCTCTCTAATCCGAACTGCCAACTGGAACCTTGGAGCTATATTTAAATAAAGGTACAACACAGAGATTCTTTACCATCATGGAAGAGTCAACTTCAGACACTTAGCTGCACTTGCTCTGCAGCCAGCCATCCTAGTCTGGTGTACACAGAAACTTTATACACATTTATCAAATATTTCAATTAGCTTTTCTCTGGTGAAAATTAAGCTCTTTTGTAGGAGCAAGCTTGCTCCTACTCTGTTGCAATCTTTTCAGGGCAGACTAAACATATTCATGTTCTAAATGGGTTTTTTTCCCTCTTTAATTTCCAAGTTCTAAAGGGACTTTGTCATGCTGATGCACCTAAGCCATTTTCACTCTTTGTAGATACTACATTTGCCTCTCCTCCCACTGCTTCACTTCTTTGCTTCACTTCTCCCTTCCAATATGCAGAGAAGTGCCTATTAAAAAAATGGGAAAGAGCTGTAATTGGACACCAAATTACTAGATACACTTAACAGCAGAATTAGAGATCAAGAACTTGGCACATTAAATCCATCTTGGCTCAGCTTTTTTGGTTATTGCTGAACCAGCTTAGGGCACAGCTTTAAAATTGCATCAGCAACCTTATTATAAGTGGGAAATTTCGTTAGGCTGTTCAATTGGTGTTCTCTCACAAAGACCATCTCTTCTGGAAAATACAACACCCCCATTTTCTGCTGTTGATATATTCTTTATGAACAGTTCTTTTGTGAGCTAAAGCAGTCATGTGAACTGTACCAATGCCTGGAATCACAGCTTTGCAAAGCAATGCTGGCAGAACTCTTCAAAAGCTCTTCAGATGCTTGTTTCTCCTCACAGCATGAGAGACTGTGAATGATGTGACCCATGCAAATACAGATGATGACTGGGTTTTTTACATAAAATAACATAACAGAAATTTCCAACTGCCACGTCGTGTAACAGTGAGCTTGCCTCTACCTTGAGCCAAGTGTTAAAGGTGTCCAAGCTTCTCCGTGAAAGGCTCTAGTGAATTGCTGCTGCAGGAACTTGAAATAACTCAGCTATTTCCAGCCATGTCTGCATCACCAGAGTCTGGAGTGGTGACACATGCAGAATAAAGAGGTGTGAGAGGAGAACATACCATACACAGGACTAAGTTGTGTGACTGGAGTTCCCTTTGGGATCCACCACTACCATGATCTGGGAACTGGAAGAGCTCCCCCACTCACCAGCTGTGTGTGATCTGTGGAAATCTGTTTTCAAAACAAACCAAATCATGTCTTCAATGGTGACAAAGCCATTCACCGTAATCATTAGGTGGAATTAAGCTACAGGATATGTGTGCACTTTATGACCCTTCTGGAACTTTCTGAGTCTCCTCTGGCTGGAGTGACTGTAACACAAGGCACTTCGTTTTGACTGTAGTGGGAGAAGCCTCCAATGTCCATGTTAAAGGTTCTGGGTTGATTCCTGCTGACCTCTCTATAGGCAGGCATCTTATATATATATAAATGATTCACAGTCTTTCAGCTTTCTTGAATGTTCTAGGTCTTAATTTCTACCTAAAAGTAGGTTGCAGCAGCACAATTTATGGGGGCACAGTAACATCTCTTGAAGACCCAGAGTACCATAACGCTTTCCCCCCCCATTTTTTTAAAAAATGTGCTAAACTTACAGCAGTTTTGGCTAGTTGACAGCTTGGCTTTTCAACAAGAGTTTAAGAAAATGTTAATCAAATGATCATATTCTAATGAATTGTTAATCTCTCTAGACTAGACAGAAAAGATCTACAGGATCTCTAAACTGATTTTTCTGGGAAATAGGATTGTAGCTCCATGATACTACTTGCTACAGAACGTGTTTAAATGCATAATGAATCTCTTTGTATTTATATACCGTGTGTTAGTTTATTCAGACTTTTGCTTTACTAGGTTAAGCAAATCAGCTAATGACTTCTATATGTGATTAAACATGGAAAGGGTCAAATGCAGTAACTTAAATAATGAGAAATGCATGCCTTTTTGTTTAGAATGAGACTGATGCCATGGTTGTCAGATGTATGAAGAGTGAATTAGAATTACGTGGGAAGGAAGTCAGACTTTTCCACAGTTAAAAATTAGACTTGCCAATTGCATAAATAATTCTTTGTATGCATATTATTAATGAATAGATAAACACTATTTTTTAGTGCTTCTATTAGAAATGTCACAGGACAGCTAAGTTTCAAAAAAAACCCCAAAACAACCTGACAACATTCTAACATAGACTTCAAAGATGGATTTACTAACTCAAGACTCAGATTCAGGTGATAGTGTAGAACCCTCAGTACAGTATCATTGCACGTATTCATATGAATGAAATGGCTTGTTTTTATAATTCTACAGACCCCAATCCTCTTCATTTTTGGAGCTACTGAGCTCTTTTATCTTCCCAGGCAGCAGATCTCTGTGTGCTCAAATCTTCTAGAAATCCACCCCACTGCAATATAATTCTGAATCAGAACACATCCCTGTTCTGCATGATGTCAGTCACAAGATTCCAGTTATTTGGCCTGAAGTAGAAGAGTACACATAAAATTGTCCCAGCCATTGCCCCTTTTTACATCTTGAAAGCAAATTATTTTTCTTCTCTAACACAGAACATAAAAATAACACTGAACTCTCTCATGTGCATATGCTCATATGCTACTAAAAAGAGTGAGAGAAAAGTTTAAATTTATGGAAAATAATTGGCTCCATAGGAAATGCATGCCTTGATTCTTACAGCGTGACAGGTCTGAATGCTTGCACCATCAGGAAAGCAAACACCAACATACACAGGAAAAAAAGTAAAAATCAAGATTAGTGTTTGGTGGAGGGGAGGGAAATGCAACTTACTGTTTTCTTTTCACCACTGTTGTTTAAACAAAACAGAAACACAAAGAAACTGTGAAATTTGTATATTCTAAAATGTGTAATAGGATTCAAAGTAAATAGTGTCATATTACTATCATGGGGAATGAACTTGTGTGCTGCTGTGCCTCACAAGACTACTGCCATCAAATGAAAACACACAGTAAAAATATAGCACTTATGTGCTGGATGAAAAATGCTTAATTTATGACTCTGCAGCTTTGAACGTCCTGACTCTCTTTGAACTGTCAGTTTTCAAAATGCTTTCCAGGGTGCCTCTTTTATTTATCCTCTCTGCACTGAGCAGAGTGTGGAAGTGTTTTCCGTTTTTCCTGAAATGTGTATCTGACTGGAGGTGTGAGGACCAAAGAGAAGTAAAACTGTTTTAAAGGGTCTATATCAGCCCGGGAAATGCCACAAGGCCACTTCAGACAGTTCTGAAACCTTTCTATCCTGACAAGCCAAAGAAGAAAAGCCAACTCAAACTTTTCAATCTATCCTTCTCTGTAAATAATTGTTTCTTTTCACTTCTACCCAGTAGTCTCGATTTGCCTGCATGGCCGGTCCAAATTAAGTGTATAGTTCTGAAGCACCTTATTTTAAAATAACCTAGATAGTGGAACAGTGCAGACATACTATCTTCCATGTGATGACAAACAAAATTATTTTTTCCCACCATTAGATATCTACATTACACAATGACAGTGTTCAGAAAATTTGTAGTTTTTGGGCTTGGTTTAGATTGAATGTCTTTTCAGATGAAAGCAGCAGAACAGGTCGTTTTAGGGCATCCTGAGTGACGTGTAAATGTAACAGACTATGAGTGGGTTTAAGTCTTTGCCAGAAGGAAATCTGAGGTTTGAAGGCTCGTTGCCCTCCAGTATTGGCTCTCTCTGGAAAGCTGCCTTCCCTTGCTCTTTGCCATGAGCTCTGTGCACTCTGCACTGAGTGCATGGCGAGGGCTGGGAACCAAGCATGTCACCAGGACAGTGCTGGATGTCTCACACTGTTCCTAACACACAGAAAGTCCTCTCTCCTGCCTTGGGGAATAGTGATCTGTTGCATGGGATATTGGACAGACTACTTAATGGCTGGGAAAGAAAACACTTTTGAAAATGTAGAGAACAACATTTCATTTGCTAGATTTTTTTCTTTCTACTTATTTTTTGTCAGTTCCATCCTATTTGGTGCTACTATATTTTTCACTCCTCTTTTCCATGTCTTGTTTTTTCTTCTCTATACAACCAATACTGTTTCAATGCCATCTCACAGACTTCTGCTTTTCTTACTCACCTGTGAACTAATGTGGAATTGGGTTAAAATAAAATTTGTGCTATAGTCATAAGTGATACCAGGAAAAGGAGACTGTACTTTGTGAGTCTGAAGTACATTTTTATAGGTAGGTGAGTTATAAAACCTCTAAAATAGGAGGCTATTAGAATAGAAATGCTGAGATAAATGTTACTGGAGTGACCTGACTGCAAAGAACTGAACTTAAAGTTCTCTGAAAATAATGAGGAGTTTAAATATTGCCTCAGTAACACAATGCCGGTATTTTCATTTTAAATGTTAATTTTAAATGGATGTACTTGATTTTTCCTCAGCTGTTCTGTACTCACTTCTGCTCAGTCTCTTAACCTTACACTGCTGGCAGTGACCCATGGCTGCCCTCGACAGCTGCTTACCTAAGTGGGAACTAGGAAAAGACTACATAGCATTCAATTCGGCACACAAGCTGCTGCTTCCTGAATTAAAATAACAGTTCTATTATCTATCAAGTGAAGAAATTCATGCAAGAACAGAAAAATTGCAATCTGCCCACTTCTCAAAAGGCATCCACCCACTTAGTCTTGCATGTTTCTGCAGCTAGTGCTCTTTGAGGTTGGCATGGCAGCCCTAACCACTGATCTCTGCATTTTGGCACTAATCAAACTGATACCACTTTTTATCCCAAAGTTGTGCAGAAGCTGACTGTATAGCTTCATAATTCCAAATTATAATTACATTTAAATAGGCTGTTTATTTTGAGGAAATACTAAGATTCTCATCTTTTACTCTTACTAACCACACTGATGATAACTACATAGAGTAGTGAACATAACTAGGTTAAAAATAGTAGTTGTCTCATGATGTTTCCAGAAACCTTTAGGGTGTCTGTTCTGTGTTGGATCAACAGTGTGCAGTGAGCCAGACAATCTCATGTGCCTATGATTGTAGTGCAGTGTTTGATTCTGTGCTTGTGAGAAACTGCTCAAGCAGGCATTCAGTTCATGTCAAAGACATTCAGAATAGCAGGAGGATTTTCATACTCAGGGTTTTCATACCCTTTTTGAAGAAGGGCCTAAAATATTGCTGCTGGCAGAAAGGGAGATACACTGACAATTCCTAAGTAAGGATTAGCATTCGCTTTACTGTGTCTGTGAGTCAGCTTTAGCTGATTTGACCTTTTATTGTGTTTGCTTTTGCGTTTTCATTGATGTTGAGCCCTCAGTGGGAAGAGATGGTGATTAAAATCTTCCCAGGGCTCTGAAGTGGAATATGGCAATTGAAGGATGATAATTCAGTGAATAGCTGTGCAATTCAACCAGCCAAGGGGCAATGCAGATACATTGTGGCAGCACTGTATGATACCTTAGAATATCTCCACAATAAACAGAGTTGGTTTTTTTCAGTCCTTTATTGGTGATGCAGACATCCTAGTGTTTTTGATGGCTGTCAGGGGCCTCAGCATCTGCAGAACTGGCTGCCCACACAGCATCCTGTTACTGTGAAGGATGACATTTGCCCATTTAGGAGGATATTGAAGGGAACTAAATTATAATTAGAGAAGTACTGCATCACAGGGGTCAATAATTCCCATACTTGTCAATAATGTCAGTGAAGTATATATAGACGAAACAGACAAAGAGATTAGATTATATACCTGAGGCTGGTCTCACCAAAGACAGCTGAGACAGTCCTCAAGCAATGCAGGGTTTGTAATACTTGTGTGTTTGTTTAGTGTATGGACAGCCTGTAGGACTGTCAATATACAGTCACCTTCCTTGGGTTACCTTATCTCTGTTATTCCAGTACAATTAATTCAGCTTCTGTGCACTTCTGTAAATGGTAGAAACCAAGATATCTGGCACAGTAGGTTAAAAACTGTGCTTATAAACATGTGCAAATGAGAAACTTCTAAGACGCAATGGAACTGTAGAGAAGGAAGATGGGTCTGTAGTCTGTAGTTTGGCATGAGCTGAGGGAATAGACAATAAGTGATTATAAAGACAAATTTCAGTCTAGAGCATATAAAAGAGTGTCATAAATCAAACAGAGGAGGTAGTCTCTTCACTCAATAACAGGCATACAGAGGCAATCATTCACACTGTGAGGTAGCTCGGAAGGTCTCTAGTCCTACCCACCTCTGAAACCAGGGCAAATTTCAAGATTAAAGCTGATTGTTCAAGGCCTTGTCCAGTTGAGTTTTGAGGGTCTTCCAGGCTGGAGATTGCACAGCCTCAGTTTCAGTATGTTCCAGTGTTTCCCCTTCACTGTAAAGAATTCTTTTTAATGATTTAAGAGAAGTTTTCCTTGCTGCAACCTGTGACTATTAATTCTTATACTTCTGTTTTATCAGCCACTCTCACAGTTGCATGAAGTGTTTTACCTTGGTAGCATATCAGAGCTCCATAAGTAGCTCTGTGCAAGCAAGCAACCTATCTCCAGTTAATATATCCACTGCAAACTCTCACGTTTTTATTAATCATAGTTATCATGATCCTTTAGAGGAATGTAAAACAGCAGGGAACCCTGGAGTTGATAGGTTTCCAGAAGTCTGCTAATTAATTTCAAAGAATGAGTATTGCAGTTATTATTTTGACAGATGTTTCCTTGTTTTGTCCAAGACTAACCATTTGATTGCTGATTTTTAAGGATTCTCAAGTTAATAGTATGCTGACAACATCAAGGGAGGAAGTGAGAGTTTTGCTTTCTTTTTCTTTGACAGGAAATTAGTCAAGGTTGACATACTGGAAGTTCAATATGGCACATGTTCTAGCTAAATATTACTTCTTATTACACCTTCTCCTTTTCATGCCTCTGTAAAAGGCCCAAGTAAGTATGCATCACTAATGTTCTCAATAGCCCTGCAGTTAACTGATTTGGCTCCCTCTTTGGAAGTGAAATACATGTTTATGTGCATAATTTGTGGGTTTGAACACAAGTCCAAACCATCAGCTGTCTCTGAACTCAGGTGGGAAGGCAGAAGGAGAAACTGGTTTGAGATTCTCAAAAGCAAGACTTGTTTACTATTAACTACTTCTGCACCAAGAGGTAATTGCAGGTATTTATATGGAGGTAATTCTGTCCTGCTAAATAGTGTTATTTTTCTGTGTTTCTAATGGCTTCAGAAGGTCCACGTATGAATCTTAAATGCTGTAAACTCATGGCTGTCCCCAGCTTCTTCTTGAAGGCAGGTGGCAACAGGGGAATTTTAAAAAATGTTTGACAATATTCCACTGCGGAGTTTTGTAAGAATCCTTTCTGTTCATGATGCACAAGGAAGGATAAATAAGGAAGGAAGCAGTAGGCTGCAGAGGTGAACAGTGGAGCTTGCAAACAGCTGAATATGAACAAACAGCAGATCAGTTCTAGGAGCACATAAATTGGGAGTATGAACTGAAAATAAAGTCGGAGTAGATTAGGAAAGGTTTTGGACAATAAAGGTAGGATAATCAAAAAAGGCTCTTTCAAGCAGGTTTTGATGGAATCATTTAAAAACTATCAGAATAAAAAGTGTTGTTGAAGGAAGTCAGTAGCATAAAAAGACTGAAACAACAGTTTTAATTATACCCCTAATATATTAGGGGACAAACAAAAGTAAAGAAAAAATCAGGAAATAAAGCACAGTAAATCCAGAATGTATTAAGACCACTGTGTGTAAGTTTTTATAGTGCTACTTACAAGGGGCCCGGTAAAGAAAGTGGGAGAAATGAAAACATTTGGAGCAAAGTGATTTCAGTGTCATGAGTTTATCAGGAGGAGCTGAATAGTGAGATAACTGCACATCAGTATAGCTTAGAGAAACTGTGGAAGCTCCTGTAGCAACAAAATAACTGCTAGAAGCAATTAAAAAAGAAATTGATTGCACAGAAAAAAAAAATCGATGTGCAGAACTCAGCCCAAAAGGAGGACTGACTAGTGAGGGGAAAAAATCTATACATTCCTCTAGACCTCATTAATCAATTTCTTTCTTTGAGTTATACACATAAAATCACATAAAATATTTTTCAGTTTCCTCTGGGGCTGTACCAGTGCTTGCTGAAGGGAATAAAGGCAGCATCTGGGCTTGAATGTCCAAGCACTCATGGTGGGGGGGAGTATTGAGGAAAATTTGTTTACTAGCATTTCATCTCCCTTTCCATTGCCTTTTTTTCCCCAGGAGGTAAGTCAGTGTAAGTGTGACCTTTCTTCTCAGTGGCTGGTTACAGCCAGACCACCACAGGAGTTGGAGTGCCTTCATAATTTCCTGCTGAATAATACCTGGTGATCTGATTACCATGTGTCCAAAGCAATCTGATTAACATGTATCAAAATTAGCAATTTTTAATAATGAACAACTAATGGCCAATACAAAAGCATTCACTACCAACAACTATAATATTGTCTTTGAAGCCAGAAGAATTTCCTCAGGATTTAAATTCATTAATGACTTTTTCATTCTGCTGAGCCAACTGGATTTAGTTTGGCGTGATCAAAGCTCTCTGGGTAAAAAGAGAATGAAAAATGAAGAGAAGCAAACAAATACTTTTTCTTTCCATAAATCTGCTTTATGTATTTAATTTGTTTAATGTATCCTTCAAAAATGCTTATAGTCTTTTCTTATTTCCCATTGTACACTTCTTACACTGAAGGATTTTTCTGTCCTTATTAAAGTAACACCAAATTTATTAAAAAAATAGGAAAATCTTCAGGGGGAGTAGATTTAGCCAAGGAAAGCAGCTGCTTTGCAATCTGTACATCATCATCAGAAAGGCAGACATTTATTGTATGAATTTATGAGCAGCGAAGTCTTGTCTAGAAAAATATACTGTGTCTCAGAGTATCTGAGTGTTATTTCTGGTCTGAGTCTTCTGAGAGTGTAGGATTTCTCTAGACACTTCCTCTATACTAAGGGAGAGTAATGAGAGGTTCTCTTAAATAGTGCTGTTCACTGCTTTGATTAGGTTTTTGCTTTCTTTAATTTGGATTATAATGGACGCTGTAGAAACTGCATGCCTGGATCAGACAGGCTGAAGCAATGAAGACTTCACATCCAAGGATGCTGGCTTCTGGCCCCAGTGAACTGGGGAAAGTGTTTGTGCAAAGGCATTGCCAGGATCCCCAAACACACACAGAGAACACAAAAGCATGTGGCATTAGCTCCACATTCCTTGTGCTCCACTAAGAAATTCTCTGCTCAAACTGCTCAAGTCAGTCCCTATGTGCAGCAGGGGTCAGGTTTTGAAAAGTCCATGGAAAATGGTATTCCAAAGTCACCAGTGATTTGGGCACCTCTGTTTCCAGAACTGAATGTGACATACTTAAAAGGAACTCATCTTCCAGCATGGCGTTTCTAGTCCCTGGTCACAAGTGTTTGGAGATTATGGTATTGGCTCATCACTAATTCCTTGCTGAAGAGCTGCCAATGAGCAGGGACCATCTTGGATACATCTGTGATCTCTTCTTCTGGCAAGGGAGAGGGAACCCCAGGCAGGCTCCCTGTGGAAGCTGGTGTGACCCACAAAGGTGCTGATACTACACCTGTATTTCAGAGGACGCTTTCCTGAGGATGTGTCATGAGGTCCGTTGGGATCAGCCATCCCAGCTGAGTCCCCTCCGAAGTTTTCGTGCACCCACAGCCTCCTTGCTGGTGAGGGAGTACAAGCACAGAAAAGACAGCTGCTCCTGGTATATTGTTGGAGAACATTATGATCCTTCCTTGGGGTCTGAAATAAAAGTGAAAGTAGGTCACTTCTCTTCATTTGGATAGGTACTCATTGGCACATTATCCAATTAAATTATTCTCTTATTAAATATTTGCAGAAATTGTGACCTAAGTGGGTCTTGTTCATAGATAACTGGCAAAACTCCCTCCCTTTTGATGTACCCAAGAGATATTTTAACTTGACTCTCTTACAAGTGTGGCAAATGGCAGGGAAACCCCCTTCTCTTCTGCTGGAGGTATCGCTCTTGGCTCTCGTCTAACACTGAGGAAGAACAGGTCTTCTGATTTTGCTCCTAACACAATCTCTATGTGACCATCCATGAATCAGTTGAAATCAGGTTATCCATCAGTGTTACCCTTTCCTGGAATTATCTTGAAGTGTTAGTAAATCAGTATGTTTATTTGATTTGAAATGTGCAAAACAATCTGTTAAAATATACGAAATGTTTATTTTTAAAGTTTCAGATTATAAATACAAAGTATAGGTTTACTGGTTTTGTCTTGTCAGTCACAAACACTAACAGATGCATGAAATGTGAAAAGTGTTTCCTACTGCTTTACAGTAATTTCAGTGAAAATGTGACTGATGTTCCTTGTGTATGTTAAGAATATTTTGAAACTCAAGTGCTGACTTCATAGGTATAATGAGGAAAAATGCTTTTATGACCACATAATATAAAATGTGAATAATCTAATTATTGTAAGCTTCAAAACACTCTTATTCCTTAATGACCAGCAGATCTGAATAAATGTATTATATTGATTAGCTCTTTATTAAATTCCTGCCTATAGGAATTAAAACCCAGGGTGAATAGAGGAAAAATGTCATCCAGATAGATGTGAAGATAATAGTTCAGTCCTGAGTGCAGTAGATTCATATTTGTAAATTATTCTGCCTCATAATGCATCATTTCATTTGTTTTTAAGCCAACTACATTTTGTTTTTCAGACTATTTGGTGCAAGAAGGGAACTGGATTGGACTTGGAATCCAATAAATATTGAGTTGTGTTGTTCTAATGTGCTTTCTGGTTGTATTCCATCTACCCTACTCACAGATGGTAGATCAAGCTATATTGGCTCTACCAGTGTAGATACTGTGTTCAATAGACCTTCATGCACTGGGGCAACAGAGATGTTTTTAATTAAAACATATGATGATTCAAATCAAAGATAAACTAGTAAAATAAAATGCAGATTTCAAACATAGTTCTGTTAGATCTTTTGTCAAGAATCTATTTTAATTCCATCTTTTACATGGTAATGACTTTGCCTTTTTGAACAACATATCTCAAATGTAACTGTTTTTCCCTTTCCTCTCTTTTCTATATAATATTTAATTCCAAATGTACAAAGAAGTCCAGAACAAAAAGAACTTGCATGAGATCAAAAATTCTGTGTCTTACAGAAAAAGAACTACTTGGTTCCTAATGCTTAGATCTACCTCTGCTGTCATATTATCCTTCAGTTGTAAAGATTTATTTTGCCTGGACCAGTCCCAAACTAAACCTTAATGCTGCAGTCTCAACAGATGCTGATATTTTCAAATAAAAATGATTCATTTGTATTTTTAGAGAGCATCTATCTCTAGGTTTAAGATTGAAGTTTATAAATTTGAAAGACTGTTTCATGATGATAAGTTTCTAAAATACTGTACTTGATCGACAATTTATTTGCAGAGACAGCTCTTGGTCATTCAGGTCAGGTCAGAACTGTAAATACAATCTGCATTAATATGGTGGAAGAGCAGATTTGAAATGCTGTTAATCAGTCTGTAATTGAAGACAGTCATTACTATTCTTAAACTTGATGGAGGGAAGGGAAGGGTGGAGAAAGGAGGGGGAAGGACCAACATGGAGTCTACTACTGACATGTTGTCCATATGACACAGGAGGAATGATTTTTCCATAATATACCTGGAAAATTTGGACTTGGCCAGTGTAAAAGAATTAGCTTTCCTGTGAAGGGCATTTCTTGCCAGACTAACTTTAAAATATGCAGCAAACCCAAAAGAAATTACAAAAAAAGTATAGATGTGGAAGGAAAAAAGATATAATTTTTAAAATTTATCTACAGAACATTTTTCAGCCTGCTGTATGTCACTTTCACCTTTCAAGGACTAGGATAATGCAGCTATTTTTATTCTCTTCCCTCTCCTCATCCACTGCCTAAAATATCCCAGCAGAATGGATTAGCATTTTCTGCTCCATAGAACTTGATAAGAAAGCATTCAGTCTGCAGAAGGTGCCCAGGGCCTGACTGGCCCTGCTTTGTACAGGAATCAGAAGTTTAGGACAGGAAGATTTGGCAGTAGAATCAATATATTTGTTCTATTTTTGCCATGCTACTAAGAAGTCTAGAATCTTTTAAAGCAATATATTTTTGCTTTCTGTGGAAAGTAACATCAGCCCTGCACTTTGCTTTCAGTCGGTGCCTAAAGGGACAATATCTTCATCTGCTCTTTTTAAATTATGGCACGACCAAGGGCAGCCCTTTAAAACAACTTGCCAAATTGTTTCTAAAGGTCACAAAAAACCTACTAAGCTTGCTTAAGTTTCTTTTATGAGTTTCTAATTTTTTGAGATGTGGAAGGAAATTGAGTTCAATGTATTGTATCTTCATCAAAAGAACTTATTTTTGGAAAATTTTCAACATTTTTTCCATTAAAAACATTTTTTAAGTATTATTTTCATTTAAATGAGGCCTTCATTCTTAAATAGTGTGCATAGATCCGTCATCATATGTATTGCTTTTAAAAAGTTAACTTCTCAGGACATGCCACCTGTAGTGGTGCTTCTGGTGCAAATGCTGCTGTTTTAGTACTGATTTCAGTGGAGCAAAACAAGGCCCTTGCAGTTATAATATATGGAAACTGAATAGATACACCTGAGGGCAAAATTAATTCCAGTATTTGGAGAGAGGGAGAAAGTTGTACATTTGCAGTTATGAGGAACCAAATATTTTGAATTAGTCACAGGACATTCAATTTCTTAGTAGTACAATTTAAGACCCTAACATCAATAAACTCTGCTTGTTCAGAAATTTGTATGCAAGACAGCAGTAAATAGGCTGAGCTAGCAATCCTGTAGAAATATTAGCATTCTCACTGGTTTCAAAGCATCAGTCATCTACAATTACGTGTTTGTAATAAACCAATATTGAAGGCTGATTTGGAAAAATAAAGTAGAAGATTATTTCACTGCTGACACAGGACTAGTTGTATATCCAAACCTGAACATCTACTTTCTGTAAGTAGAGTATCACCCCTTTAGTAAGAAAGATATAGAGAAGTTTGATTTTTTGAGCAAACCCTTGGCAGCATTCCATGGCTGATTTCTGCTTTTGTCATACATTTTCAAGCACAAGATGTAAGGAATTCTTCTGGATTCAAAAGTACCCTTATCAGAAGAAAGCTGTGTATGTTCTATTCATCACACAGTTCTTGTGTAAGGGGAAAACTTGTGTTGCAGTTTTGTGGAGTTCCAAACACAACAATTTGAGAAAATTGTTGCCAGCATAGGGACTTTCTTGCACAGAACGGGTGTTTATTTATTTACTTTTATGATTTTGTATATATTCAAAATTTCTGCAATTTTGAAATAGCTCCAAGCCATTTCTCCAATTTTTCAATCACAATCTCTACATTTAGGCACTAGTGCTTAATTGAGCATCTTGTGGTGGTACTTCAGTGATTTAAATGATTGCTTAGATTGTCAGCATGCTGCAATTGCTTTGAAATTCACTTCCCATAAATGTTTTTGCAGCTAAATAGAGTTCTTGGTCTTGCATCTGTATTCAAAGGGCATCCAGTCTCCCTATAGCCTGTGAGATAGAACTCCAGCTGAATAGTCACAGAATTATTTAAAAATAATCATTTGAGCAATCCATTGTATGATGGAGCACAAAATATGATCAGATCAAGAACTGAATGTGCAGTTCCCCAGCGTCCTGAAAACTCTTACTAACAGCAATTAGAAACTCTGGCAGCAGCAAATTGCAAATGTGATTAACCTTAAATGGAAACAATTTTATTAAACTAAAAATCTGATTAGCAACTGAACTGCGCAATACAGATTTTCCAGCAGGGGTTACAATACTACCACAGCCTACAATTTAATGCTGATATGACTTAATTTGTTTCTTACCATAAATGCTGTGGTAAAGGCATTTTTTTTAAACCAGAAATGTCCATCCTTAAAATAATTCCTAGCTGATTTGTTGTTGCTAGTCAGTGGGCTGTGTTGGAAATGACTTACAGAATAGTAGGAAAAAAAGGAAGATGGCTACTCATTCACATTTATGGGCATCTCTTGTTTGCTGGGGTAGGTATAGCAATAGGTATTGCTGCCTCCCTTCCACTCTCTGTAGTGATATTACAAAATGTCCATGGTGTATTTCCAGTATCTTTCCTTCCATGTTGCCCAGCAGAATTAAAGGACAGTGCCTGTTTGGAAGTTGTAAGAAATTCTGAGATCATGTGCAATACTGTTCCATAAACTCCATACCTGTTTGTTTTTAAGCTGTTTGTACATTCAGGACTACCCAGCCCAGCTGTGACAAACAGAGGGAGACAGAATATTTTAGCCAATGTCTACTGTAGTCATAGCTTTTATTAGTTCAGTTTGTGTATTAGGCTTCTCCAGAGAATGTGACATACATTCAACTCATGGCACACCTGGAATCAAGCTCTTATGTAAGAATCCCCGCAGATCTAAACCCACCATGCTCAGTTTTATGGAAGCAGGGAATGTAGGCACAGCTCATGGACAAGGGAAGACCATGGTCTATGGATAAAACCCAGGAAGACGAGACCTCCTTAATTTGTAATTTCTAGGGATGTTATTTCTCAACTTTTCTTTCTAGGGTCATATTCTATACAGTTGAAGAAGAGCTCTACAAAGAAAAGATTTTACCATAAATTGACACATCTTAACTTTTCTTATAGCATTTGGCCCAGTTTCCGTGGAATTTAGGTAGCACAACATACCAGTCTTTATGAATGTATATGTGTGGGTGGAAACATAGTCCTGTTTACCATTTCATGTAGGAAGTGAAATGTTTATGCAATCCATCAGCAAAATAAAATGTATGTGCCTTTTGATACTTCAAGGCTTGTTATCACAGTGCAGTGATGTAGACTTTGACATACACTGAGCTTTTCTTGTAGGGAATCCAGGTTTTGTTTTGTGTTTGGGTGACCGTAGTTCATTCCTTCCAGAGGGATGAATGGAGCATTGTGTGTGCTGTGTGGGGATGTCTAATCCTCACTTGTGGGACTTGTGGCATCATAACGGCCTCTTTTGTGAGGGGAACAATGTTCCTCTTCCACTGCCTTCCCAATTCCCTGGCCAGTGCTGCAGTCAGTCCATGCAGTCCTTCTGCCACTGCTGCCATGTGTCTGCTGCCTCTCTGCTCCCCAGCATTGTCTATGGGAAAGGAATCTCGTTCCTCATTCAGAAAGCTGGGAATGCAGCTCATTAGAATCTCGGGAGCATGAATGAAGCTTGTCGTCTAACATCAGATCTCATTATGGCTCAACAGAAGATATAAATTGTCAGATGGGGAGCAAAACCAGTACCTTATGGATTTAGTAATCTCTTTTTGCCTCCTCTATTTTCATATGCTTTTTGGGTATGAACTTCTCACTGAAATGTTTTTGAAAGTGATCTCATTTCTTCTAGATCTTCAACATTACTGTGCTGCCCTCTTTCTGCCAGAGAATCCAAAGGTGCTTAAGGAAATTAAGTGCTACAGATATGATGCAAGAGTTGCTGAAGGGTAACTCCCTTAACAGGGGAAATGAGTTATATTTATACATTTTCCTCCAATTCTCAAAGTGTCTCCAGGTGTTTTGGACATCACATAAAGGATGCCACACTTCCTGCTAGTTCTGGGGTGAAATTCTTTGAGCCTTAAGGAATGTACACAATCCTCCTATCAAAATCCTGTGCACATTCTGGAAAAAGGCACAATTTGCTGACTTCCCCATTTATTGTCCTGTCTAGTATGTTACTGTTGAATTCCTTTGATCTTGAATTATTCCATGTTACTGTTTTAGGCCTGTTTTGCACATCTGTATGATGTCATTCCTACCCACTTACTCCCACTCCTTTAGTCAGACCTGCTGCTGTATTTCTTTTTTGCCTTCTTTTCTAAAAGCACAAGTTCTCTGTGTATGTATCTATATCTATATCTATATGTATACTGCAGTTACAGTTGGAGAAAATGCTTTGTTGGCTTCTCTGTGGCACTTTTTCTTGATGAAAGCTAAGAAGACTGCAGTTGGGTAAGTTACTGTTTGTGGCAGTAGATTCTTAAGGTACAAACACACATTCCCTCCCTCAATCCTTGCAGCTCTCTGGGACAGTCTGGCCCTCCTTCCCCAACCCTTCCTGCAATGGTGGGGGACAGGCAGCTGCTGCCCTGCTTGAGCCCTGCAAGGGTAACGACACAAAGGAGGGAAACAGAGACAGGTCTTTTTGGCATTACACTAGTCTTGAGAGCCTTGCTGATGGAAATCTGCAGTAATGCCATTAGCACTAGCAGAGCATCATTTACATTGATGCAATCAGGCACAATCTTTCTCTTCATTCCCAAAATGAGGGGATGAGGAGAGAAAAGAATCCTGACACAATTTGCTATGACCATTGCAAAGGCACTGGTATGAGGAAGGAGGTACTCACTACCCCTTTTTAGCCTCTGTTGTAGCCAGTTTGCTGAGTTTGAAATTATTACAAAGAAACAAAATCAGAATCAAGTAATAACCAAAAACATAGTGAAAATAGGCAAGATTATATTATTGACAGAGAAAGAGAGAGAAGCAGAGAAAGAGACAGAGAGGAGCTTTATCCCCACTGTTCAAGCTGCAGATACCTATGTCATCTGTATATATAAATTTTAATTTCCTGTTAACTGTGTCTGTTTCTGTGATACCTTCTTCTACTTTAACAGGTATTCTTCTGTCAATTATGCTGTACTTGAATCTCTGTACTCATCTCATACTTAGAAGTGCAAAGTTCCACTTTCACAGTAAATGGAAATACTGAATGTCTGTGAGTCAAGTGACACAGCTTTACTAGATGTGTTTAAGCCAGTATTGTCAGAAAAACTGGAAGATCTTTTAATGAAGAAACACCAGTTATGATTTTAGTTATTACAAGGAACAAACTGTTTACACTTGTTCAGCTTGTAATTTTTGAGCATTTAGAATACCAGAAGGTATATGGACATCTATAGCTTAGAATAAATAGAATATTGAAATTACTCAAATCACACTGAAATTCATTCCTTAAGAGTCTGAAGTAGCTTTTAATGTTTAACCATGAGTATCTGCAGTAGCTGAGCTGCAATGAGACAACCTGTAGAAATTAAATTAGTATCCTTGAAGTGTTTCCACTGATGGAACTAGATTGCATATGATTCATTTTAATATAAACTGCAGTTTAGATTCTGTAGCTTTCCTTTGTGAGCAAGGCCTCAGAACTGAAGGTACACTTAGAGTGTGGTCTCACCCAGCCCAGCACATTCAACATCACTTGTTTTTAAATTGCATCTTTGTTCTCATAGGATGAGGAGGTGAGAAAGAAGTGCCAAGTCACAACACAAGACCCGGTTAAGTCATCTCTACAGTCTGGCAGGAATGAAACTGATAGTGTCATCTGTCTTCCTTTGCTTCTTTGCAGACACACTCTGAATTTTCCCTGAAGCAGACTGTGCTCTCAGCTTAAGGCTGGGTGTACTCTCTTCAGGGCACTTTGCATCTGTGTTTTGTTGGAGCACAGAATTCAAGTACTTTCCAAACCTGCCAGTCACTGATGCAGTTGGGTTCTGACTGCAAATAATGGAGCTACTGTAGAAAAGGGTAGCTTCCCTCCTTTATTAAACAAAACACAGAAGTACAGACTTTGTTAAAGGAAATCATAAATGACAAAGCTGAGCACTTGCTAAAGGATGCTGTCTTTGGGCACCTGTTTTGTGCAATTTGGGTGACTGTATTAACAGATCAAATGCCTTAGATGCCTGAAGTTAGGTGGGATGAATAGGGGTCTAAACCAGTTTCGGCCAATTACCTGATTTGCTATGGCTTCTGCAGCTAACAGTGCGTAAAAATAACTGTACCGAAGATAGAGGCTCCAACAAATAAGCCAGTGTTTAAGGTTTAGATCAAATAAACAGTTACTGTAATTTTCCCTGCATGCTGGATCATTGCCTGAGGTCCAAGGGCTGGTGCAGTGTAAGCACTGCAGGAGGTCTGTACTGTGAGTGCTAATTGCTGTGGAAGGAGACCAACAGTGAGTTCGGACTGAACAGGTACTTGACCTGACTGAGAAGGGGAAGCAGAGCCCTGCCATTATCACCAGTTTTGTCAGTAGATAAGTACTAGTACTTTATACAAGTGCATGTACTTATAGCAGAACTCTGTCTATACTATGGTGGTGATTGTGTGTGTGAATGGGAACTGACAGCAGAAAAGCTTCAACCCAGTTTATGAAAAGCTTAAGTAATTTCTTTAATCTAAAAAGTGCATTCAGCCAGTAATGCAGCCTTGTGATTTTATCATATGCCATGCTGCCTAGCTGTTTTGTGCAGAATCAAAGATGTTTGCAGGCCATAACTAAGATGTGGGTTTATACAAATAACCTGATAATTAAAAAAAAAAAAAAAAAAATCAGTAAGACCTCAATTGATTTCGTTCATCTACAGTCTGGGCTGTAGTTTTATCATCTGTTTTTATTAGAGCATCACTGAAAAAGCCATGCTAATAATTCCCTGTGGTCACCAAGCATTTAGTAGAGTGGAGAAGTTATTAGAAGAGGTTATTTTAGCTATTTAGGCTTGGGTACTGGGTTTGGAAGTGTAGCTCTTCCTTTTGCTTTCAAATGTTTTGTTGGGCTGTTTCTTGGAGTTTTAGTGTTCCCTAACTCCTGTGTTCAGAAACTGCATATGAAAACTTCCATTTTATGGCTAAACATCTGGGAAGATGTCCTGTCACCCCAGGTATTAACCTATATACAGCCAGCCTAGTTGTATGGAACATAACAGAGAGGTGTATGAGATGTCTCTGGAGTGTTCTGGTTTCATATTTGAAAGTGTCAGCTGAATGCTATAGGTGTGAAAAGAGACAACTTTTCAAGGCGCTTCGAAGTTCTTTTTAAAAATTTTGTCGTTTTCCTACTACCAGGCAAACCTAGTAGCAGATGTTGCTTTTCTAGTCTAATATATATCCATTATACATTTTTATGACTACTGACGACAGCAGAGATTCCTCATGGTGTGTTACTTTCAGCGAGGTGGGGACAAAGGACAGGCTCTGACAGCTCTGCTGTCGGGGTGACTCATCCACACACCTTGAGATCCTGGAGATGGCTGCCCTGGGATTTGCTAGCACAGCTCGTTCAATCCACTGTTGTCTCCTGTGGGAGGAAAGCAATGGGTCTGAAACTTAACATACCTACTATAAGGTATTTGGAGGAAAGATATTTGCAAGTGTTTTGTTAAATTTAAAAGAGATTGTGGCTCTCTGGAATTTTTAAGTTTAAAGATGCTTTTAATACATTAAGCCTGGTTTTCACTTTATTGGAGGGTTTAAATGTTATTTAAAACATTGCTAAGCCATTATGTCCTAGATACAAACTACCCAGCTCTCTCCTTACATGTACTGCAAAGCTCAGAGTGTCTTGGTGCTGCTGGCTGCAAGGCATTATCTAGGCATGTTTGATGGGGAATTACATGCCCTAGAAAGAAAATTAATAAAGATATCTGCTTTGAACTCCTAAATTTTCTACCTAGTTCTTTCTGTGATTAAAAGGCACATATTTTAATATATGCAATCCTAACACTTAAAATTACAGAGTCCATTTTTTTTGTCACGTCCAGGACTTCAATAACTCAAGCAATTCATGGGATTGTAGTGGGACCATTTGTAATATCTGTTCTTTTCCTGATGAGCTGGATCAGAGTAAATAGGCTGTATACAGCTCTGAAAAAGCAGCTTGTTTCAAAGGGGTCCTTTCAGCTGCGAGCCATTATGTCATTCCCTCTGAAGAGCTGCCCAGGCCTGCAGCTCTGGGAGAGCTTAGAGTGCTTTTCCTGGGGCTGGCTGGACAGACTCCAGTATTTGGCTATAGCTTGGGATGCTGGGTGACTGGCATATTCACACTGGAGCTGGAGGTGAGAAGCAGAGTTGTTAGTGATGCTAGCAAGGTGGCTATGAAGAAAAGTATTTATATCACATCCTTTAAGAATCTGAGATGTTTTTATGTAGCCATTCTTTGTAGCTGTATAACCAAAGTCTCGTAGAATGCTGTGTTCTCAGGACTCAGAATATGTCTCCTGCAGTCATTTGTTTGAAGATTCACCACTGGAGTGTAAAGCTGGTTTATATTAAGATCTGTGATGAAATGTTACTTCCATTACTTTTGATACATGGGCTTCATTCCCTTCGTTCACTGTTGCATGGCTTTGGTAAACACCTGTCTGTGTGTGATACACAAATTCTTTCCTAGACTGCAAAATCTGCAGAAGCAAAGTTAAGTATTTTTGACCCCTATGTTTCTTAATCCTTTCTTGTATCTCTTTGGGTAAAACTTGCTTCTTTTTTTTTATGAACGTCTCTTTTCATCTTCATTTTAACTGATGATTTCTCTTTCATCTGCTACTGTTGCTTAGGACATCCATAATAATTTTAAGGTTCAAAACATTGGCAAATTTTTTTTTTCTTTTGGACAAGAAGTTTAGTTTATGAGAATGTGTATTTTTAGTATCTCTTTACAATGAAGTTCCTCCAAATTGCTGTGGGTGTGGTGTCCAGATTACCCTGCGGATTTCTAAAGGCAAAGAAGGAAGATTTTTGTATGTGGTTTCAGGAGAATCTAAGTAAAAGTTTAATAAACTGAGATTGAATGTCCTTGGTAAACAACTGTACATTACCATGCTTAAACCCGCTTTGTGACTGTTACACCCCCTTCGAACTATTTACTTTTTATCTACTGGAAGTTAATCACTGAATTAATGTTCAGTTATATGTTAATCAAGAGCAAAGCAAGGCTACAAATTAGCACTGAGATTAGATGTGGTCAAACAGCATTCTGAATTACTCAGAAGCATCTGATGAGCTTCAACCACTTTGGAGGATAACATTCTGTATTACGGGCAATCTTGAATGCCTTTGTGGGTTTACTTTTTTTATTTCATATATATTATTTCATAGTCTTAAAGCAGGTCCTGAACTTTGGTGTATTTCATGTCACTGACAGAAGATTGAGGAGATGTCAGAGTAATTACTGTGCAGGAGGATAAAGAGTATAAAATTATAAAAAGTAAAGAAAGTATAAATTCCCTTCAGAACACTCATTTAATGGTTTCAAGAAACAACAGTATCTTGTGGAGCTCCAGGCAGGCCGTGTGTAATGGAAACAGAGGATTAGTGCAGTGAGGTGGAGTCCTCTGTTCTTGACCAGAATACACCAGCTGACCATGAGAGGGGTGTTGCACCCTGAGCTGCAGTTCTGTGCTGTTTCCTGGTACACTGCAATCAGTCTGTGTCTCTGAGCACTTCTAGAGAGTCAGGTCTGAAACCTCCTGAACTCAGCCACTTTCAGAGATATCTGTAAGTGAAGTCCATGTGTACAAAGTGTTTGGAGATTCTTTCTGATAACCCCCAAAGAATGTATCTTGTGCAATTTCTGAAATAGTAATCCCAAATGTACTGAGTTCTTGCACACAGACTATAAAAATGCAACCCCCTTAATCTGTAGCGTTTTCTGCATGGCAGAAGCCATGTAGGAACAAATTTCTGATCCCAGTGTGGTGTACAGAGCTCTTTCTTGGGGAAGGCACAAAGAATAGTGGTAAGGAAATGCAGTTCCCACTGACTTAGTTTAAAAGACACTTAATTGATTTTCATTTTTCTCCACAATAACTAATTCATCCACATTAAATAGGACCCATTCCATTACCTCCAAGAAAAACAAATAGTTCAATCTGTAATAAAGGCTGACCTAAATCCATTCTATTCTACTCTACCAATCTATTCTATATCACTGCAAAAGATGTTTTGTGGGAATAGGCTTGAACTGGAGTAAATGCACTATGTTGCTTTCAGAACCTGAAAGTTGATTCATAACTATAATAAAATGACAAGATGTAATATCTTAGAATGCTCATTGTAGGGCACTGGGAATAAAAATTAAATGTGTCAGCAGGAGTTTAACCAATTTTCCCATTTTAATTCCATTTTTTGGGGTATATTTCACATTCATAACTAATCTGAAAAATATCAACAGGCTGACATTTAGTTAAAAGGTATGTCACATTCCTCTGCATGGGGAAATTAGATGCTGATTTCACACTGATTTAACATTGCTCTTCTAGGCCACTTTTGCAGCTGACATTTGTGTCTTTCCTCTGGGTATCCAAACCCAGTGTCTGAACTAATTGGAAATGGATGGACATTGAATGGTTTGGGCATTCTGGAACAAAGTAGGCTTATTCCAAGTCAGAAAAAAATGAATAGGAAATGTGTTAATAGTGTCATATACAGTTAGTAGTCCACATCTACTGATTTATAGAAGATACAATACCTGGTTTGCTAGACCAACTTCTCATCTAATTTTTCAAGTTCTCAGGACAGGCAGCACACTGATACTGCTGCCAACAATCTCCAGTAACTTAATGGAGCAGTATACTTCAAATAAGATGGAATACTACAGAGAATGTTGTGTGCCTGAATAAAAGATTTTTCTGATGCTGATTTGCATTACACAGTGTGTAAATCTCTCTGGGATTGAAACGGAGAGGAGACATTACATGGACATGTAGCTCCCACTTTAGAGGTGGAATAATTAATGCAGATTATATTTTTGATGTGTGTGTGTGATATAAGTTTTTTGGGAGGACTGGGGGCAGGGTGAATTTTTTGGGTTTTATTTTTTTAATGAACAATTTTTATAACTTCTACCACTGCAACTAGGTGATTTTTAAATTGATTTTCCGCCCTCTGTTTTGTCATGAAACACTAATAAGTAATGGACTGTCCATTAAGTTTGTTCAAAATACAATGCCATAAAAATCATCTGCAACAGAAGTAATTCCATGTTCTGTTCTTATTGATCCACCTCATCTTGCCACTGTGGATGTGTCTTTCCCATGTACTTTGCTGGAGGTCACCTTTGTGGGCTCTGGGTAGCAGCAATTAATCTCATTTTGTCAGGGGCAGCTCTGTGCAGTGGAATTGGAATTGCTTTGGTACAGAGTGATTCAGTAAAGGAAGCAGGAAATGAAACTTGGGTCCTCAGACTACCAATGTTTAATTCTACTGATCAGCTGTCCCCTCAGCTGTCCCCCTTTCTTATTCTCAGTACTTAGGGAGGTTCAGGTGTTTTCCCCAAGCCTGGAAGCAGACCTGATGCATGCTTAAGAGCACTTCCTAGCTGGAATAAAGCACAAGAGTGCAAAGTAGGAGTTGGAGGAGTGATAGTTGTATGCAGTTATATTTCTTCACTTTCACAGAGTCTGCTTTACCTTGTATAAAATGAAATTTAGCCAAGTTTCCACAGTCTCCTTAGTTTAAATGTTATAAAGAAAATGCCTCTAGTGCATATCTGTTTCTCTTATTGCATTTCTTAGTGCTTTCACAAGTTCTGTAGAGCTGTTAACCTTAAAATAAATTTCTTCTAAGTGTCATTTCCACTTCACACTCACTACCAGCCAGTTCACAGCTCAGAGCACTGCCTGTTCACTGGTCCATTGTAACTTCTGAGTGTCTCTGAGCTGAGACATGCCCTTCTTGGCATTACTTGAAACTTTCTCCTTTCACTCTCAACAGTCCAATTACCTGGCTGATTTCTGCTCAAACCTTCAGCTGTGGCAGGTGGAGGAAGCAGCACTGACACAGAACAGCCCTTGCATTGTGGCACACGGGCGATTCTCTGCTCTTTTCTGTGAAATGGTCAGGAGCAAACAGAAATATGAAGTCAGCATTGGAAAGGGATCTTGTTTTGTGGGAGCAGTGTTGTACTTATTGCACCTGTTGTATTTGCTGCACTTATAATTCCGTGGATTTTATTCACTTCACATACACATTGCTGAAAATACCTCCTGAGTGACATCTCAAACCCCTTGTTGGCCTCTGAGACTTCTAATACAGTTGTCCATTGTAGCAGGAATTTTTCACTGCCTTGAAAGTTTGCTCAGAGGACAGAAACCAAACACGTTTCAGTTTTCTGAAGAGCCACCAGGGGACAGCTTCCTTCACTGCTTGAAAGCAGCCGGGTGGGAAAACCTGCCCAGTTGTCTTGGTTTAGGCTAATTCCAGTTTGCAATGGCAACAAGGTCAGTCTGAAGAGGGGGAACATGAACACTGAGGGATTTTATTTTTAATCTGAACAGACCTGTGAGGGCTCTGAGAATCTGATGCCTTTCAGTTATCAGGTATGTAGGGATAAATTCTTCTAGACTGTTACTAATTTTATCTTCCTATGAAGCATTGTTGCCTTCACTCTGAGCTTTTCAGGTTTGGTCAGTTCTTTAAACCCTCAGCCCTTTCCACTCTTGCCTGCTTCTCCTAGGCAACGGGCTGGTGAGCACCAGATGTTCAATAAGGTTACAATATTTCTCCCTGCAATACCTTTGCCTCTTGTGTATGACTTAACTTGGTTCCAGCCACCTGAAATCTCAAAGAGAAAAAACAGTTCCCCTGGATGACAGACATTTTCTGTTTTCCATGTGAACTGAAGTCTGCTTACCTCTGATGCAAGCAGATTTTTGGATTATATAAGCAAACCAAGAAAATAATTACAGACAGGTTTTCTTCTGTGCTTGCCTAGAAGGATAAGGAAATCAAGAAGGATAATTACCATGAAGGTTTTCTGTCCCACAGATATTACAAAGCACATTTCTGTGTCAGTCCCTTCTGGATACAGTGGATGCCATCTTGTGGACAAATCACATTATGTCTGAATCCTTGAGACAAATATTTAAAGAACATAATATTTTGTGTGTGTGATAAAATTGCTTAGTTATTTGTAGCTCAATGCACACACTCTTTCTTCCTGGAGATTTATTTTTAAATTGAAGTTACTTCAGTTTGCTTGGTTCCCTTATTTTGAGGATGCTTGATTTCCTTTGCTCCACTTGTTAACAGCATTAAAACTATCAAATGTTGAATTATCTGCAGTTTTCTATTTAATTAAGTTTAAATCAAAATGTTCATCTGCGTACAAATCAAAAGTAATTCTGAGAAATCTGTCAAAGCAGCATTATTGCTACATGCCAACATTACGGAGAAAAAAATTTTAGAAATTCTCTTGCTTCAAAAGTGAAAGGAAAAATACTCTTCTTATCACAGACATAAATGACTTGTACAAATATTTTTATTTGAAGTTAAGATGTATATATTCTTTATTGACCTACACTAGCTTGATTCTTTCTTGGTAGGATGCAAGTGACAACTCTTATGTCATTCTTTAGTGAGTGAAAAATCCTTTCCAAATGCAATAAGGATTAATTTTATGAGGAAGGCTCTAATCCCCCAATATTTGTGAAAATATTATGATTGCTGAATGAGATAATTTCCCTTTTGTAAAAGTCCTTTGGAGACAGCCCACTTCCTGTTTTTCTAAAATTTATGGTAAATGTTTCCAAAACCAAGTATGTAAAACTTAAAACAAATGGTTACAAAGGTGACATTTTTGCTGTTATATTGAAAGTACAGTTCTAACACGAAACAGCTTCAGCTATTGGTCTGACTTAAAATCTAATTTGGACTCAATTTTTTGTTTAAAATAAAAAAGATTCTAATTTAAATTTGATTTAATTAATAAAATTTAGTGGATAAATAAAGTATTGTTACTCCCATCTGATTAAAGAAACATTAAGGTTCATTGTGCTGGTAGCTGTGTCTGCCCTACAGGTGGGCAGAGCCACGCCTGGCTTTAGGGCAGATGTTCTTAATTTCTCATGCAGACATACTGGAAAGGTGGCCACTTCCCAAGCTCTCCCACCATCCAGGTGTACCAGAATTAGTGCCACAGAGGTGGCAGCTTCTTAAATAGATTTGTGAGGCAACTCTGGACTGCTGAAAGCTATCAAGGAAGTGGCAAAGTAGCTGGGTCAGATATACAAATGAGGGTAACATGCTCAGAGAACTGATGACTTATTAAATAATCATCTGGGGCTAAACCCGAGTGTTGCAAGTATTTGAAGATACTAAAATAGCTGGCTCTAATGACAATAAATGAGGATGTGCACAATGTGATAATCATAAGCACATAATCAATGTGTTTGCTGACCATTGCTGGACAATTATTTATAAACTGGAGTAACTGAGCCATAAATTTGCAGAGAAGCAGTTTGTTTTTAGTTACTGTAGATTCTGTTGTGATTATGTCACAGAACACATGATTTTGCTGCAGGGCAAAATCAGGAGGAGCTGTGCATACAATCAACACTTGCAGAATCTATGCAACCAGCAGATCAGCCAGCTCTCACAAGCCACGTGAGGCTTTGTAGCTCACTTATTTTGTTACTAGCCTTTGGAAGCATATTCAATTGTTTACTGATTGCTTTGCATTATCACAAAGGCTCAGTCTGAAAAGACAAAGGTTTAATTTCAAACAAGGAGTGTCCTAAACATTTGGCATCCGGTGTAACAAGCCACTCAAGGCTGCATGGAAATTTGGAGAAGTGTTTTCTTAGTGTGTAGCAATGGCAGATGAGATTGCATTTCACCACGATTAGTCATCAGTTTGGTAAATGGCTGTTAATGCTCACATTGCTGCTGCTGTTTTAGCTCTGTAGCCAGGATGCTTTTGCCCAGATGATAAGCTTCCTGGCTTGCTGCTTCATACAGACAACCAGTATCAAATGACAAGATATAACATGTGACGTCTGAGTTTCTGAAAGAGGAACTGACCCCACCTGAGCTGAGACTTGAGAGATTCACTAAAGTGTCTTCAATTAAGGCAGTCCTGAAATAAAAAGGGCAGGACTGATGGTCCTTTTTAAGCCTTTATTAAAAGTGATCAGCTCGGGTGGGGGCTCCGGCCAGCTTCGTTGCCCCCGGCTTCGACTTGGAGGAGGAGGAAATTCGGCTCTATCACTCCCTGTGATAGAGCCGGGCCTTCAAGCGTTCCTCACGAGGCGTGGCTGTATACCCAAGGGTATACGAAAGCCCTGGTGGTAATTCGCTGTCCTCAGGGCAGTGGCTCCAATAGACTTTTTTGTTACGGTGACTTCTTGGAGAACTCAAAAGCTGGCCAGGTAGTAGTCGCCTATAGAGTAGCCTGGTTCATTTTTCTTAAAAGTTTGTTGGCTCGTTTTAAATTATTATTTTCTAGGGGTTTTTACACTCCCAGGGGTCTTTTCAGCTCTAGTTTGCATATTCAGCCCCTTTTCTTCTCTTTTTTTTTTTTTTTTTTTCTGTCTTTTCCTTATCTACTACTCTCCAGGCAGGCCAGCTTCCAAAGGGGTAAGGAGGGGAGGGTCATAAATTCTTGCATTGCAATGCAAGGTCTGATAAGAAGCTGGTTTCTTCACAACGACGTGAGGGTTTCTTTCTTAAACTACAAGAGAGATCCTAACTTACAAAGCTACAACAAAGCACAAAATTACATTCAAACAAAGCTACAATGTAGTACAAAATAAATGGATAATTGTTAAATTGATAATCTGGTCCCTTATTTATAACAGTCCTGCCTGTGGTGGAGAACTGAAATGCTAAACATTATGTCAAAGCTATTCTTAAATCATGCAACGTAAGTAAAAAAACCTAGACATTATAAATCAATACAGAATTCAATATCATTAACTCATAAAGTAAGAGGAGCATAAGAAAATAAATGTTTATTGGAATCTAGCTTTGCACATAATGTGTGAATGATGCTAGAAACAGTCTTTAAGAGAAGTGGATATTTGAGGCCTGAAGGAAAGCCTTATTGGATAACTATGAATTTTTAGTAATAGGGTCTTAATCTTTACACATATTTCTGTATTTCTTCCCTATATCTCCACTCGAATGAAATAATTCTGGTGCCCAGATGACAGCTGTGTGAATATTCTATCAGAATTGTGCACAAGAGAATACTGTATCATTCCTTACTCACTTTAGATCCAAAAAGCACTTCATTAGAACATGTCTGGCTGCTGCCTTAAGCAGAATAGCAGGAAGCTTCTCTGCAAGGTTTAGATCAGTGATTTCAGTGGTCAGGTACAACAAGAGCTGGCAAGGCTGATTTATGCCAAGACTATACCACAGCTTGGTCAAACAGCAGGTCAGGCATTATTCTGGAGGAAGGAGGGTAGGAAGAAGGGATTTTTGCACCACTTCATTCAGCAACGACATCAAAGCAGTGGAAATAATACTTCAGTTCTGTCTACAGGAAAAATAATCAGGCAGCTTTATTTTTAAAATCACATCCTTCCTGCACCCTGTCAAGGGAGTAGGAAGATCAACTTGAAGGGTTAAATGGTTGGAGAATCACAATTTTCCCAATATATTTTGTTATGGCATTAATAGATAATCCATCAAATAATGGATGACTTAATCAGGACAGATCTGCTGTTTTTAAATGTGAAACTTTTCTATCATAACTATTTCTTTTTGGTTGTTTATTCTAGGAGACCCATTACTGGCAGTGAGTGGTTATTCTCCTTGTAATTCTTTACATGAAGTGCCAAGTATTCTGAGAAGAAGAAATCTATCATTACCTCTTTTGCCACCACACTTCTGTTTCACTCTCTAGGGGAGATAATATGATTTACATACTCAAATATTTTGCTGTAGTGTGACCCAGTGTTGCAGTCTGGCAGCTGTTGTTATGATGGTCAAATAACACTATGGGAGTTAGTAATTAAGAAGGAAGCAATACTAGAAGGACCTCAAAGTACTAATATTTAGGTTTGGATTAATTTCACAATTCTGTCAATATATACTGCTTCTGTTTCATGTGATAAACTTGTTAATATTCTAATCTTTCACAAGCATATTACCCCACATATTACCAACCTTTGCAGATGAAATAAATAGGTCAGGAAAGCTGAGCTTCAAGCCCAGCTCACCAAAGAGCACTGGGCAGATGTGTCTGAGTGGCTGTTGTGAAGGGGTGGGGTGAAGAAACTGGAAGGAAATGGGGGCTGAGAAAGAAGATTGTTTAATGTAAGATAACATGTGTCTGCAAGATGACTTGAAGTCGTCATTTTTCTATCATGAGGGGTTTTTTGGGTTTTTTTTCCCCCTTCCACTTCCGTATTGGTATGGAGCAATAGCTTTGTTTTGTTACATAAATGTAAGCAATGATGCAGCCAGACACAGGGTATTTATCTTCACTACGTAGTTTCTGACAGGGAGGATGTATTTGTGGTCTATCTACTCTCTCTCTTTTTTTTTTTTTTTCCCCTTTTTCCTCTGCTCACTCTATCACAAAATTTACTTGGGGATAGTCTAAGTTGAAGTTATTAACTCACAAATGAACACTGCAAAGCCTCTATCACAGCTTTTCTATTTTTTAAGCCAAGTGTTTGGAAACTGGCATTCAAGGTAACCCACCTCCTGGCAGCTTTGACCCTTGGCTCTGCTCTTGTTCACACAAGCAAACGGCATCACACTTTCCCATGAATTTGGCAGCTCTAATGTCGGCTGTTTGACAAGTGCACATGTTGGTAGAGTTGGTTCTATTGAACAGAGCTCACCCAAGCAGAGACAGTACAGCAGTGTTACCTAGGCCTGCCTCTGCAAGCTGTTAATGATTGTATGTTAGCTCTGAAGTATTTTGTGATGAGGAGTTTTGGAGTAATAATACATGAGAGGAAGTATATTATGGTTGTACTTAGTTTTAATTATTCCAGAAGGTTTTATGTGCATTCATTCAGAAGCAACCTAGAGAATAAAACTGTATTGTTGGAAAGTGCTGAAGTTACCAGAGGATGGGTCTGGAAGCTGATGAAACCCTTAAACTCTGAGCTCAACAAAACCCTTTGGCTCGAGTGGTTCTTTCAGCTATTGCTCTTCTGCCCTACAGCGTTGGAGATGAACATGTGGAAGTTGAAATTAATTTATCCTGCACCAGTGCTTTGAGGACACCTCAGCAATGTGAACATGCATTTTATACTGAAGTGTGGGACCTTGTCATCTTTGAGGCTTCTCATGTGAACCTCAGCACTTGTGTCATTGTCCTAACTGATGAAATTGTGTTGAAGTTCTTGTTCTGTTTGCTTAGCAACTTGAATCAGCCATTGCAGCAGTGAAAAAAAAAGGAAACCTTCTTTCAGATTATTTGGCTTAACGTATCTACCTTGCTTTCTCTTTAAATCTATCCCTGTACATTGATTATTGGTCTGAAACTGCATTCTGGCATGACCCATAATATCTATATCCATATATAGTATTGCTGAAATGATTGAAAGTCATAGAAATTCTTACCTAGCTTCAACAAATCAGTATATGCAAAATGACATACACAAATTAAAAATATTTACTTGTATGTGTGCAAGTCCTGTGATTTTCAGGCAGGAGAAAATTAAGGTGATATTAAGGTTTACTTATTTTACACATTGAGAACATATTACAGTATGTGAAATATGGCTAACAGGCTTTTAAATGCATAACTCTTGAACTTCATTTAACTACAGAAGCCTACTGCTGTAAAAACAGAAGCTTATAATTCCATCATGCAATTATTTTTGTGGCTAAACTGACATCTGCTGGTGTTCTGGTGTTCTGTGCAATCAGGGTGATGACAAAATACCAGCTATATTCTGTGTACATTTCCATGCTGCTGTTAGCAGCCCTGGTGATGACTCAACAGAGCAGAGAGAAGCCAAAGGGTGAACAGAGCAGCTGGGGCTGCTGAGCACACCGTGCCATGGGACTGGGAACGGAGTGGAGCTCTCCTGGTTACATCCTGCTGCATTCTTACACCAAGCTTCTGAAATTGCCATGGAGGCCTTTTTTTCTTATGACTTTTTAAAAAGAAGTTAGGTTTATAATCTTCAGGTACACAGCTCTTGGGGGGTGGGGGGAGATAAAAAGCTGTATCGGTTTCTAGCCGCGTTTCCTCATGCATGCCTCGAGCTGGCACTGGCTGTGTCCCCGCCCAGCCACCCGGTCTGCTGCAGGAAGAGAACCTCTGTGGGTGCCAACGTGCAGGCGGCAGCTTCGGGGCAGCTGTGTGGGTTTGCTGGGGCAACACCCTGCCTAACCAGGTAGGCTGTCAGAGTATGAAATCTGGCACAAAATAACCCCACTTGTGTTGGAGATCAAAGGGACTGAATGTGGCTGGCCTTAATTTGTGGTTATTATCAATTTGGCACTGTAGTCTGCTGGTGTTTAATAAGAACATCCTTAATCACAGATTCACAAATAATGCTACTTATTGAAGCAACAGGAATACAGATTTGGATTTGCTGTTGATAAATGCAGTTATTGCATTAGCACCAGCCAATTGTTTCAAGCTAAATTGAAAATTCAGTTTTTCATTACACTTCACAGTTAATTAACCTTAGTTTCACCCAGGTATGGTCTGACACAGAGACACAAATCTTACTAAAGAGGCATCACTGCTTTGGGGAGGAGAGAGGAGCAAAACAGTCTACTTGTCCTTGAAATGGGGTTATATTCTCATCCTCTACATGGAGGATTGCAAATATCAATTTTATAATTTCAGATAAATGGAGGTGGGACTGTAGTCAAATATAATTGGTTACCTGTCACTTCCATCTTAGATAGTGGGGGGAAGGCACTTTCTCAGTTGCATATTGGTGTATGTTTCATATGTAAATGAGGGATAATGAGAGTTTTGGTTACCTTTGGTCAGGCTGAGTTAGGATTAATGGTTGAATCAAAGGCAGAACAGAACCATGATACTTCAGGCTCGCTTCCTCCTCCACTTGGCTGAGGCAGCAGTACAGGCCATCTGACCTTTGCTTGATCATCTTTATGCCTATCAATATTTTACAACTGCACATCATCATCACAGAATCATAGAACAGTGTGGGTTGGAAGAGACCTTTAAATATAATTTAGTCCAAGGCCCCTGCAATGAGCAGAGACACCTTTCAGTAGACCAGGTTGCTCAGAGCCCTGTCCAACCTGGCCTTGAATGTTTCCAGAGGCATCCACCACCTTTCTGGGCAGACGGTGACAATGGTTTACCACCCACATTGTAAAAGCCTTCTTTTTTATATCTAGTCTAAATCGACCCCTCCTTCAGTTTAAAACCATCATATTTTCTCCTGTTGCAACAGGCCCTGCTAAAGTTTGTCTCCATTTTTCTTATAGACCCCCTTCAAGTACTGAAAGGAACAGTATGGTCACCCTGGAGCCTTCTCTTCTCCAGCCTGAACAACCCCAACTCTCACAGCCTGTCTCCATAGCAGAGGTGCTGCAGCCCTTGGCCCATCTTCATGGCCACCTCTGGACTTGCTTCAGCAGCTCCACGCCCTTGTTATGTTGGGGGCAACAGACCTGGATGCAGTCCTGCAGGTGGAGTTTCATGAGAGTTGAGCAGAGAGACAGAATCCCCTTTCTTGGCCTGCTGGCCACACATCTCCTCACAGGACCAGATTTCTACTTTTAATAAGGCCTGCTGTGTGTGGATAAGAGGGCTGAGGCCCTCTCTCCATACCAAAGTGTGAGCACACTCTCTACTTCACTGAGACACTGGGCTGTGAGCCCTACACTTTACCCCAGATACCATGCAGTTCTTAAGCCTCACTCAAGTGAGGTGTAAGATAAGCAAGTGCCTCAACTCATGTCCTTGCTCAACCAGCCTCATCAATTCTCCATAGCAAACCAATTTTCCACAAGCTCATCACTGAAAATCAGGAATAAAACTCCTTAACACCAATGTAGTATCAAGAAGCTGGGCATTACTTTTGAGGACAGGATAACTCTGCCTAAGGTGCACACTTGGCTCAAGGTGGTACAAGTATTTATTAGCAAGGATACACGTGTTCCTCAGAAAAGTGCTACAGTTTGTTACTTTAGGTGGCCGCAGAGCCCTTCAACTCAATTGGGCCGATTTGTGCCACGGACACTACATAATGTTCCATTAATTGTGACTTCTGTGTAATTTTCCACAAGGTCACAGGTGCTGTGGTGACCGGGCCAGCCACAGACTGGCTAAAGCTGATGCTTCTTTCACCCAGTGTCATCCAGCAAAAGGACTAGAAAGGCAGGAACTAGCAAATGGTGAGCTAGGTGGGAAGGAGGATGGATAGTGAGAGGAAATACACTCATGTACCAGTAAATGGATGTCAACTGCCTATTTGGACATTTGGTGGAAACAGCAGTAGGGCAAAAAGGATCTGGGGTCCCCAAGGAGGAGCATGAGCCAGCCTAGACTAGATGCAAAACACTACACATGAGAGGGCATGGCAGTGGGGGTAAGAAGGCTTTCAGGTGAAGGTCATGACTTATTTTGCCCTGGGAGATGTGTTCAGTCATGGCTTCTCTCTTCTGTGGCTCCTAAACTGCTCATAGGCATCTGGGGAAGGAGATTTAGTTACTAAGAGAACAATTATTCCAATTTTAGTTAATCCAGGGCACCAAACCCCAAATTGCTCATGTTCTGCTCCTGAGAAAAATAATCTGTAATGTGATTTCTTGATAATGGTGTAAATTTATTCATCTCTTAGTTCTAATCTCAGTGCTGATAGATCACACTCCACACTCCTCTCCCTGTTCCCCCCAAATCAGGAGACTGGGAGTATTCATGCCCTCAATACTCTCAACATCTGATGACATCCCCAAGTACCCATACTTGCAGGTGATTCAGTAGATTTCTGTGACTGCAGACCTTCATGTTGGGTTTATCATCACTTGGGGTAAGAGCCCCTTCCATCCTATAAAATCTGACTCCTTGCTCCAGGATGGGTTTGAATTGAGGCTTTATGTGTGTTCCTTAGGGCAAGGTTCAAGAAAAGATTTAAATACAGAAATTGGACTTTAACGGATTTTAGATGCTTTCAGCCAAAAGGCCTTATGAACTGTCCCTGCTGAGCCCACAGGGGTTATCAAGTCCCTTTAATCCAAGATAGATTCACATAAACCAACGTGTGAAGCAGTCCCTTTTGAAGCCCATTTGGGGATCTGGCCATAATTCACATTTTATGTTGTCTTGGAGCTGCATAGAGGAAGGAGTGACATACTCTTGTGTTTTCTAAAGACTGAATCCAGTTCAATTGCTTGTAAAGGCACTACCTAAAATCTTAGAATCTTGAACTTGAAAGTTTTGTTGATCATTTTATGTGTTCTTGTATGTTGTCTGAAATACCTGATCTGGTAAAGTAAGGGGTATTGTAGATTTAGGAAGGTGATTTTCCTGTAGTGTTACAGAGTATGGGGCTTGGCTGCGCTGCTGACGGGAAAGTTGAAGATTACGGGTTTAATCTGAGTGAGCTCTTGGCGAAATTCGAGAAGTTCCCGATCGCCGGGACTGCGAAATGCGTCAGGAGTGTCTGTACTTCCACAGGCTTTCTTTCCCCCCTTCCCTTTCCGTCCCGCCCAGACGCGCCGCTGCCGGGAGCCGGCGGGTCCGGGGGAGCGGCCGAGGCGGCTCCCGGGGCAGGGCCCGTCCGGAGCCAGCGGAGCGCCCTCCCGAGCTGCCCCCGCGGCGCCTGCTCACGGTTCTAGGGGGAAGGGCAGGAGGAAACGCGGGTGGGGACGGGACGGGACAAGCCCTGCTGACCGTGGCTGCGAACGGAGCGGAGCAGAGAGTCGCGGAGGGCCGGCGGGTACGGCTCGGCACGGTAAGGGCTGTGCCGCGCCGCCCGGAGCCTGGCGGTGCCGCGGGCAGAGCAGAGTGGGGCGGCGGGGCTACGTTCCCCCGCAGGGGCCGCTCCCGGCCCCGAGCGCTGCCCTCCCTCGGCCGCTCCTGGTGCTCCGGTCCGGCTGCGGGGCGGGGGAGCAGCCTCGGCTCGGGGGCCGTTCCCTCTCCGCAGGAGCCCGCGGGGCACCGGGGACAGGTTGGGGCTTGGCGGGCCAGCGGTGTCCCGAGCGGCGCGGTCCCAGTCCTGGTTCCGGGACGGTCCGGGAGAGACCGTGGGCAGCGGCTTCTGCCCTCGGCGATGCGGGCTGGGGGCCGAGCGAGGCCGGAGTTTCGCTTCCCCGAGTGTGGCGGGCGGAGAGTGGCCCTTTCCTTAGGGAGTGCGCTCGGGAGCCGCGCGGCAGCAGCTCCTGTGGGACCGGCCCTGCCCTGCCCCGGGGAGGGGGTTACTCGCAGGAAGCCACTCAGGATTATTCCGAGACTGTTGAGCACTTGGTAAAAGTAACACAGGAACCTCTGAAATGTCTCCTGCCAGGCAGAACTCGCCGTATGGTAATATTTCTACTTCGCCGGTATAGAATTCAGTGTGACCTCAATGCCATTGGTTCTTAATGAAATAATAATATGTCAAAGTATTTTTTTTTGTTGTGATTACTGGATTTTATTCTCTCACAAACGCCTGAGAAATTTAAGCGACTTTGAGATAATATTTCTCAGCAGGTTGGTAAACTAGGAAGTTGTTGTCCAGAGTTCAGATGAAGTTGGTAGTCCAAGAGGCTGCTATGTTAGGGCGTGCTGTGCACTGCAAAAATCCAAGTCCTCCGATAAACCCGTATATCCTGACGGGTTGTTAAAGAAATTAGCCTTCAACCTGTTTTTCATTTCAGGTGTTGCTGATCGGTAGCTGTCTTAGACTCTGCTGTGAAGGGAGCCGTTCTAAACCACCTGTGTTGTTGGAGGGTAACTTGAGATTTCTAGTGAAGAGGACCTAATAGGAATTGTTTAATTTAAGGGTTAAGTTGTGTCAGATTTTATCAAGAGATTAAGGAAAGGGCAACAACATTTGTTTGGCCAGACTAGGTTAGGATAGCTGTAATTGTAAGCAGTTCTTTACTGGATGGGTTTTTGGTTGTTTGGTTTTTTTCATACCAGGCAGAGACGTGGGTTATTACCTTCTTTTTCTCCTTTAATATTCAAGACCTGGAGTGTGAAACCCATTCACACTGGCTGTATGAAGTGATGGTTCAAATATCTCTTCAAAGTTGACATTTAAAGTAGGAGAGACATTAGAAAAATGAAATTGAAAAGCTGAAGTTGTGGTTACATCCACAATACTCAGTATTTTGAAAAGGCTTTTTTGTAATCCTGATCTCATCTTGATGTTTATTAGGAATTTTTGTTTTGATAAATAACTTAAAGGAGTTAATACACAGTTTTACCATTCACTTCAGTACTTTGTACATGTTATTTGTGATACAGTTTTGAAACTTTAAAAGATGAAAAGGGATGCCACAAAGTGCTGTGAAGACCTGAGACCTGTTTGAATTCGTCTACAGGAAAATGAAAAAAAAAGTGAAAGTGCAGAAAAAGAGTAGTGATAATGTTTAAATTGAATTGGTTCTCCAAAACCACTTGGTGGTAAGAAATGAACATGCAACGTAATTTAAAAATAAGTAAATATCAAGAATAGAAGTGTTCATACTGGAAGTTATGATCATTTTGAAATCTGTGAAAGGATGTTGATTTCTTAGAACTTGCTCATCAATGAAGCAGAGCTGAGCAGCAGAAGGAGCTGTGTGTTTAACCCCACCTGGCAACTGAGCACTACAGAGCTGCTCATTCACTGCACCCCTAAAGAAACTAGAAGGGTGTGGGAAAACTTGTTTGAGATAAGAACTTTTTCATAATTGAAAGAAAATAATAATTAAATAGTTGTAGTGAAAAGGAAAGTAACAGAGGGGAATACAGTCCAGCAAATGAAGCAAATGAGAGCAGTTGCTCACGACCAACTGTAGTTGGTAGTCCCTGAGCCCAGCCAGTCCCTGAGCAGCATTTCCCTCCCAACAGCCTTCTTGCCTTCTTCCTGGTTTTATTGGTGAGCATGATGCTTTATGGTCTGGAATATCCCTTTGGTCAGCTGGGGTCAGCTGTTCTTGCAGTGCCCCCTCCTGGCTTATTTTGCACCTCCAGCCAAAACCAGCACACTGACTGGGGGAAGTAGATTGTGATTCAGCTTTGTAGTTAAGTCACAGGGAGAAAACTTCTCTTTTCTGAAGAAAACAGGAGATCAGTGTTTTTTAAAAGTATAGTTGTGAAATACTTGTTCCTGCAAAATCTTACTAAGTTTCAATATCTTCAACTGCTGTCTTGTTACCTCTTCATTCTGCCAAAGCTGCAGTGGGTGTATGAGAATGGTGGGAAGGAGCAACGTCTGTTCCAAGGTTACCACAATTACTGCTCCTGCACCTGTAGCCACGTCTGTTCTTCTGTACCAGCTCCTGTGTTTGTCCTGGACACAAGGCTACTGTAAAACCCACACTTGATTGAGTACACAATTCCCTTTGTAACACACCTTTCTGCATTTCTGCTAAATCTGCTGGGAAGACTGTGGGACTCCTGTATATGTATAAACACTGGTGTTTGCTGGTGTATCCCCATGCCCCCAGTGCAGCAGATTAGTCCTGTGTAAGCTGAAAGAATTAACAAACTTGTGACCAGTTCTTCATGGAAGTGTTTATAGACTTCACTGAAATTCTGATGAAAGCTGTGTTGTGTGAGGAAGATAATCAGCAGTATTCCAAGGACTTCTCCATGCTCTGGGAGAGTGGAAAGGCTTATGTCATTGTTGGGAAACTTGTGTACTGGTCTCACCCGAGCTTTGTGTGAATGGAGTGATGCCAGCCCTAAACAGATACTTATGTCTGAAATTCTTTTACTTTGCACTTTGTCTTTTGTACCTGCAAATTGCATCAGTGCAATTTCTCTTCCTTTATTCATAGTAGTGCTGTGTGTAGTTGTAGCTCCTGTACAACTATCATAGAATCATAGAATTATTGTTCCAAGTACAGCTGGCCTTTTGCTGATAGTACTGTGTGAAAAGCCTTGCATGTATACAGAGGGAATATATGTGTGACAGCAGAATGGAGTGTGGCTCTTGGAGAGCTGTCTGATGGTCCTTAGGAGGAGGGGGAAAATGGAGATGCTTGGTCAGCACTGATGCAGTGGGAGCTTGTTCCACAAAGAAAATGGTGGGCAGAGTATCTGAAGTGGGTAGGTGGGGAGGAGGAGAGGAAGTCTGCATTGAAACCACAATAGTTTCTTTCCGCTTTGGGAAAAGGCTGTGGTCGGCATTCCTGTCCTCTGCAACTAAATAACAATTGGTGGAGGAAAAGTTGTACTACAAACTCATTAAAACTTTGCTAAGAAGCAAAAATGGCAACCTTAGACATATTTGAGGGTTGTAAAACCTTTGAGTTGAGTTGGACATGCTTGATTGTTTGGGTTTCTTTTTCCTTCAATATAAATACTTATTTCAAATTACAGCAGAGGTAAATAGTATTTTTTAAATATTTAAGCTTCCTCACAAACCAGGCTCATGTTGGTTAGCAACTACCATGCAGCCTACCATACTGTTCAATTTTTCAGGCGAGCAAGAGGGATTAGAAATAGTGTTCTTGGACTATTAGGAGACTGCCAGATAGTTCAGTATACTAATGAAGATGCCCCACCTCCCTGCTTTAGTATATTTAGTTTATAAAGGAAGAATTAGTGTTGGGACAAAGTGTAAGAACTACCCTGTGAAAAGGAAGTGGGAAGTAGGCAACAACAACAGTGAAATCAAGATTAACATTTAATTCTATCAAAAACAAATACCAGCCAATTAATTTTATGCTGGGAGAAGTCCATTTTAATCTAGTTAGCTTCTTGCTGCTGAATTAAGCCTAATTATTTGTCACTTGCCTTTAATAAATAATGCCTTTTGTTAAGATTTTCTCTCTTTTATGTTTTAGATACAATGTCTGCTCCAAGTGGCAACCCTATCCCGTCTGCACCCCCTTCTTATGAGGAAGCCCTAGGAATCAATGTGAACTATCCTCACCCCTATCCCGTCCCTGGCCCTGTACAGAAGCCAGATGGAAAGGGAATGAACCCTCCCCCATACATGGGACAGCCTCCACCAGCAAATAACCCTGGTAAGCCTCCAAAACTCTTCTGTACCTCATCTTAAGGTGGTGTCAAGTGGCTGTGTAATAGGTGCTGTCAGAAGATGAAAAATCGTGGTTCACAGGTGTTCACCACCAGCCAAAAATAAAGAGAATAAGGTGAATCAATTCTTGTGAATAGCTAAGTGTGTACTGATGTACACACATCATTTGGCTTTCTGCAGTTTTTAGTGCAGCTTTATATTTAAGACAGTGTATTTCTGCATTAGGAAATACCATGTGATTTCTCTCTGTTGTTGTGTATTTTGTTCCTCTGAGCCCTGAATATTTCAAAATTATACCTGGTTCAGAGGAAGTTGATCACCACTCTTTTTTCCTTCTGTACTCACTGAGTAAACAGCCTGTTTCTCTGCTCAGTTACTGTTCAGACGGTGTATGTGCAGCAGCCAGTAGTGTTTTATGACCGCCCGGTTCAGATGTGCTGCCCTTCCTGTAACCAGGTGATAGTGACACGTCTCTCGTACGACGCAGGAGCTTTGACCTGGCTGTCATGTGGTGGCCTCTGCCTGCTGGGGTAGGTCAACTCCAATTTGCACTTTTACCTTGACCTTTTACAGCTCTAATGTGCAATGGAGAGCTCAGCTTTGCTTTCTCTGTCTGGGACCTGAGCCTTTGTGGTTCAATCAGCCTACATCTGTGTCCTACAGGACCTTAAACAGTTCTGGAACATACAGTAGTGGACTCCACAGCCACGTATGTTCTTCCTAAAGCTTATGGCACCAGTTTTACTGATGACTTTTGGATGAAATTAATTTTACCTTCTTGTGTATATAAAAAGTGTAAAGCAGTGTTTTTCTCTTTTTTTGCCTTTGCAGGTGTATAGCAGGCTGCTGCTTAATTCCCTTCTGCATTGATGCCCTAAAGGATGTGGATCACACCTGTCCAAAATGCAGTGCTCTTCTTGGTTCCTACAAACGTTTATAGGTGGTGTTTAAACACTGATGGATGAATTTGGTTAGCACACCTACAAGCCCTCTCTGAAGCTTCGTGGAGACTTCCTGTTTTTCTGTGCATCCTATCACTGGAAACCAATAAAAAGTAATGTTTATTGCTAGATGGTTTGAATATGCATTTGCTTGAGAGGAGTTTCACTTAGGTCTGTAAAAAGCATACCTAATCTGTATGGGCCACTCAGTCCAGCATCAGTGGAGAGCAGTGGAGTGTTTTCCTGTTTGCATTATACAACACAGGTTGGTGATGTTCTTCAATTAATCTTGTCTCAGTCATGTTGCACACTGTGCTTGCATTCAGACTGTAAAGTCTCAGCACAGAACAAGAGGAGGACATGTATGGAGAGCTATTTAGGCTCGTGCTTTGGCAGCAGCACTGTTAACAAACTGGCAGAGTGTTGCCACAGAGACAGGTGCTCCTCTTTGAAAAAAGAACTGGTTTGTTGTCATCTTTTTATGAGCACTAGGATTCACTTTAAAACTTTCTTAGTTGGAAGAGAACCAAACCTAAAGGCTACCTTCCTTTTTGGAGGTAGCTTTTCCAAATGGACATCTCAGGTTATTGTGCAAAAATAGTGATTGAATCTAGTATCTGAATTTTCTTGACAGTTTCAAGTCTAGTCATATCTCTAATCTGCAGTGAAGATGTTCATACAGAAGATATCTGTGTAGTGTTTTTTGTTTTGCTGGGAGTTTTCTTACTGCTGATTGAAAGTGGAAATGCCCAGAGAGCCTTGGTTAGAACATTGGAAAACTTTGTTATGCATTTACGTGAGTCATCTGATCAGTCATAAACAAACCTCAGCCTTATCTTAAGGCTTGAATTCCACCTGAAACACATAAATAAAATACCTAGTCTTTTTCATCTGGTTGTTAATTATTGTTTCTTTACTAAGAAGGTAAAATGTTTGTTAAGGAGTTTCTCTGATTTTTCTAAATTAAATGAAAGATGAGTTTTGCTTTTAGAAAGTTAAGCTGGATGTGCTTATTTAGGATGATAATCACAAAAAATTAGGGAATGAGGCTCTGAAGGTTTAAGCGATTTCTGTGTCATAAGCAACTTAATCAAACAACATCTTCCTGCATATCACAGACAAAGAATCACAGAACCAACTGGGTTGGAAAATACCTTTGAGATCATCATGTCCAGCTTGTGTCCCAATGCCACCTTATCAACCAGATCATGGCACTGAATGCCACACCCAATCTTTTCTTAAATACCTCCAGGGACAGTAACTCCACCATCTCCCTGGGCAGCCCATTCCAATGTCTAACCACCCTTTCTGTAAAATTCTTCTTCCTAATATCCAACTTAAATGATACCTGCCCAGAAAAGGCAGACAGGTGTTTAAGCAGGGCTATGTTGGTAACACCGTATTAATGTCTGTAAAACTAAAAAGCTAAAATAAATACAAATAAAAAATACTGCATTTATTGTTCTTGCAAATGTGCCTTCTGTAAGTATTTGGTTTAAGTTAGTTTTTCAAAAGTCTTTCAGCATTATATATTTGAAATCCAGTAATTTTGTAGATCATGTACAACCTCTAGGCCTGGTCTTGATTAGGTTTTGTAAACTGCTTCTGCTTGTGAGTCAGTCTGCAAGTGATGCAAGAGCTTCCTTGTGTATTTGGAAAAGTTTTCTGGTCTCCTCATACCATAAGAATTTTCATCAGCAGCTACTAACTAGCAAGAGAATGATGGAGATAAAAAGCTGGTAGTTTTATAGTTTCTATGCTGATGATGTGGTACCAGCATGTGCTTTTGTCTGCTGGTGCACCACCATAAGTGTTCTCTTTGTTCTTGAAGGGCCTGGGTGATGCTGCAGTGTTTTCTGTTCTGGTGACATGAGCAAGTCCCGTGCCATACTGGGAAGCAGAATTCCCCCACTGGGTGTCACAGAAAATGTGCTTCTTGTCAGTTTATTGTCAGAGTGAAACAGAAGCAATGAAGCTTGCAGCATTTCCAAATTTGGGATTTACTTGCATGGTGGGGAGGATTTTTAATTCTTTTAGTACCCTGTCAGTCTGGTCTGGATAGTCCTGCCAAATACTCATTTGGTGAGTCTTGCAGTTGTTATTCCCTTTGCTCCCCTTTTCTCCCCAAAGCGATGGTTGGAAAATCTGAGGTGGTGGCACCAAAATGCAAAACACTGACCCAAAAAAAGTGTGTGTTTTGATTTATGTGCATAGTCCATTGATTCTCTCTAAGTTCCATGTATGGATTGAGAATAGGACACACAACCTTGGCAGCTGTTCCTTCTAATTCCGCATTCTGCAAAGCTTTCTGCTGCCCCTTCTATAGTTGTATTTCCTTAAACACAAAGCCTGTGTTTGTTCTCCTGTGTGTGGAATGATCCACAGACTGTGCCAAAGTAACCTGCTTTGTTAAACCTACCTTGGGCAAACAAATGCAGGATATAACTTGCTTTGTGTGAAAGCGCTTTGTGTTTGATTATGTTGAAATTTCTTTGTTTTTAAAACAGACTATATTTAAAATAAAAACTTTGTCTTTTCTATCTAGTGCTTGTAATTGGAAAATTATATCATTTGGAATGTTTCCAAATACATGGATGGCTGAAGTGTTAAGTGAAGAAAGGTAATTACAGGGAGAAATGTTTCAGTCTTACCTGGGCCAAATCTGATAAATGAGATTGTCTGCCTTGCAGACCAGCTGTCAAACACAGAGCTACACTGAAAATGTGTTTTTTTCCTGCAACTCGGGTGCTATAAATATTTTTTCAGTTAAAACTGTTGGGTAAAACTTTCGCTTGCAATGCAACTAAACAAACAGATAAATATAGCTCCACATTCACATACCAGGAACCACTAGAGAAAATAGCTATCAAATATCGCTGTATTCAGTGGGAAAGGATCCCTATTAATCATGTGAGAATACCTTACTTTGGTTTAATGTCTAAATTTTTGGTTGGTTGGGTTTTTTGAGGTGCAGAAAGAACAGAGAGGTAAGGTTAGTACCTCAAACAAGTGTGTTCTAATGCATTGATATTTATTATTTTTATTAAGCAACTTAGGCCTATTTTGGTAGTAAGTGAGTGTTGTATGAACAGTTTTTCCTTGGTAGTAGATATGGAAGGAACAATGCTGACTTTGTGGGCTCAAATTATTTTCATCTAAGGAAGGAGCATAGGCCATCTGAAATCCTCCAGCCTCACATTACAAGTTCAGGTAAAACCTTCCCCACCTTCAGGAGCTTTCCAGGATGACTTTGCCTTCCATTTGACAGTGTTATTTTCATTAGGCTTCTACTTTTAATAGAGCTTACACAATTTCAGATTCTGGTGAGGCTTGAGCCAGAAGGAAATAAAACTTGTTTTGTCATGCAAAGAGGATCCAAAATAAAAGTTGTTAAAACAAGTAAAAGGCAGCTGATAGCCTTACAAGAGGGAGTTGTTAAGCAAGTTCAGAGTGGTTTTGAGAAGCTGCTATTTACTGCAAAGTTTGTGAAAGCACTTCTGTCAGTCTAACCACAAGGGGTTATTTGAAGAAATGATTTGTCTATTCAAACCTAGTTAATTATTATTCATAACTGAGCAGCAGGAAGTCAGTAATGGAGTATACAGTAATGTCATCCTAGGAGTAAAAACTAAGTGCAAGTCCTGTGACAAAGGTGTCATTTTTGTAGTTCAGGTGATTGTATTTTATAGCAAATTAACTTTTGTGTTCCATTTGCTTCATAAGATCCTGCAATGTGATACAAATTTATTATCTTTAGGATGACTTTTAGTGTATTTTTGTGAGATGAATACCCTCAGGTATGATATGCTGGATGTGAATTAGGTACAGAAATAAATTTGCCAATGAGCATCTTAGTGCTTTTTCAAACCAGGACACAAAAGCTGCATGTGAAACCTACTGACTTCAAAGGAAGTGCTTCTTATTACCACTTAGATCATTTTGTCTTTAAGAATTTGAAAATTTAATGTCTGAAGAGGTGGTTGTGTGGTCTGGAGGTGCTGAAAGTAGTTGTGCCCAAGTTGAGAAAAAATCAAGAGAGAGTAGGCAGCTTTTGGAAAGTCCTTTTGTGGTTGGCTATTTTGCCTTATGCTACAGCTTTTTCTTTGTAACAAAAAAATACCCACAAAAAGCAGCTTCAGTGAGTTCCAGGGGGCCATTGCATTAACAGGGTGTATGCCACTGCTCTAGGACTTAAAACCATGGTGCACCTGAATGTGACAGCAAGGGGCTCACAAAAGCATTGGGGGGGGAAAAAAGGACAAACCCAACGCAATTTCCATTTCTTGCTCCCCACAGCCTCTGAAGCACCTTCTCCTGGGGCTACTCTGAGTACTCTGAGTCTTGGTAACTAGTGAAAAAAGTTACCTTGGGCCCATGCCTCCTAAAAAGCTTTTATTGTTCACAAAGTAGCACTGAAGATATTTTTTTTTACTCTGGGGTAACAGAATCATACAATCACTAAGGTTGGAAAAGACCTCTGAGATCATTGAGTCCAACCCTGGAGCTGCCAAGTTCACCTTTCAGCCCTGTCCCTAAGCACCACCTGAACGTGTTTTCAGAGTGCTCCCAGGGACGGTGATCCCAGCGCTTCCCCGGACAGCCTCTTCCAGTGCCTCACCACTCCTTCAGGCAGCTGAGAGGGAAAGGCCCTCCTGAGACTCCTTTTCTCCAGGCTGAAGCCCCCCAGCTCCCTCAGCTGTTGCTTGTCAGGCTTGATGAGGAGCCCCATTGCACGTCTGTGGTCACGCTGCCGCAGTTAACGTCCTTCTCGTCGCGAGGCGCCCAAGACTGGACACCGGACTGGAGGTGCGACCCCATCCCCCCGTTTCACCGCAGCCATCGCTGACCCTTTCTCTCTACCCACCTTCGCCCCTGCCGTGCCGGAGGCTCCCCGGCTGCCCCTCGGCCACCGAAGGCCGAGTTTGCGGTCGGCCCGCGGGGGAGCGGCCGCCGCTACAGCCCTGAGGCGGACAGGTGGCCCTTCCATAGCTTAATCTCTGCTGGGAAAACGCCCTGGAAAGCGTCGGTGCCTCGCAGCGCTTTCACGGCGTTTTCTCCGAGATGCGGCGCATTCGGGCCGCTGTACCTGGAGCGCTGCCCCGGGAGATGCCCGGGGCTGTGAGGGATGGTCCGGGCGGTGCCCGGCGCTGTGCAGGGCGCTCGGGGCGGTGCCCGGCGCCGTGGGGAGCGCTCCGGGCGGTGCCCGGCGCTGTGGGGGGCGCTCCGGGCGGTGCCCGGCGCTGTGCAGGGCGCTCGGGGCGGTGCCCGGCGCCGTGGGGAGCGCTCCGGGCGGTGCCCGGCGGTGTGAGGGGCGCTCGGGGCGGTGCCCGGCG